>OZ024871.1:2442500-3042500 GCA_964017185.1 Rugalucina vietnamica | reverse complement strand
AGAGTTAAGCTTCTTGTAAATGCGTTTAGCATTTTGGTAATTTTTACGTTTCAATTCACTTTGTTTATTGAACCATGGTTTTTGAGTTTTAAAAATTTTATGTGATTTTACAGGTAAATTGGTTTTCTTCTTTATCATATTACAATGTTCTGCAGCCTCAACCAGAATCTGTGAGATTTTGGAGGTAATAATATTTACAGACTCAGTATCAACAGTATCACTTTGATTTAACATGTCCAAATCAATATTAATTTGGTCCAAATTAGATTCATTTATGTAATTCAAAAATTCTAATTTCGAGTCAGCTTTCCATGTAGGAAAAAAACTATTTTGCTCATTACTTTCATTATTAACAGAAACATCATTAATTGAACTCTCATCTGTTGAAATAACATCAGTCTGTGACTGTATATTTATAGAAAGTGCCACCGGACAATGCACGTCAGATAACAAAGGGTCAAAATCAAGCACTTCAAAATGATGTATACATGGAAAAAGTTCAGCCGACATAATAACATAATCAATGACACTGCTATTTTTGCAAGTTTGTTTACCAATATATGAATCAGTACCACATCGACCATTTACTATGTGAATATCTAATGATTTGCATAATTCTACAAGTCTGTAACCATAATTGTTCGTGTTTGAAACCTCTGAAGAGTATCTTTCAATTGGGAATCCCAATTCTTTCAAGTTATTTTTACTTAAAATAAGTTTTGATTCATAATCCAAGGCAAAGTCACTAATTTCTTCATCAATAGTGATAAAATCTGTCAGTAGCCCACTTCTGGCGTTAAAGTCTCCCAATAAACACGTACGAGTGTTCTGATCGGCACAATAATTGATAATATCTTGTTCAAGCTTATCAAAAATACGAGCAGAGCTATATGGTGAGCCCTCCGGTGGAATGTAAATAGCCCCAAAAACACAGATAAGGTCATAAATATCCTTAAATGTAAACCATATACAATTTTCACTTGAATTGTCTAAAATCTTTACAAATGGCCATATGGAATTCTTAATGAATAATCCAACACCCCCAGATTTTCTTTTTGCTATAGCTCTGCTAGCACTTATGAACTTGAACCCATCAATATCAATCTCATCATACTGGTCTGTTTTTATTTCTGTCAGACAGACTATATCATACTTATTAATGAATTCTTGGAAATCTGGAAATTTTAATTTAGCACGTAAGCCACACACATTTAAAGAAACAAAAGGACCGTTGACTATATGGCCTGTTTATGCCTATACTTTAGCGGCCCAGAACACTCTTATTAAGCCCCCAATGCTGATCCGTTATACTGAGGACAATAGTTCCATGTCTTATGAAGAGATACATGTTCAGATAATTACCTATTCTGTCATAATTTGGTAGAAATTGACGTTCCAGTGGGGGAGGGGGTCTAAATTTCATGAATACAAAAAGTTAGAAAACTTGTTTATTTCTTGCTTGCTGACATTTGTTGCTACTAATGTTTGTCTCTTAAAGCATTCAATCAACAGAAACATACAAGAATCATGAAAAAAGCATAAAAAATGTTTAAATATTTGTAGTGTGGAATAATGTCAAGAAAACTTTTAGGAGGTACCTGTATAGCAGTTCTGCCTATGCAACATTAGCTTACCATATATACTCTATAAATAGAAGTTGCAAAAAGTGCTGAGTTTTCAGTCTGGAATCAATAGAAACGTATGTTCTTGCAACAAAATTTTTGGACATTTATCATGTACATTTAAATTATTGTGGCCAAATATGTATGATAAATTCTACCTAGTTGGTCATGGCTAATGTAGCATAACAGACGTATACACCGGCTACACTAACACGGCTACCTATCTCCATAATTTAAAAGTGTAATGAATCTTCAAAAAATCAAGTATCGCATGCACCAAAATTAGATTAATTGGACTGCACTTACCATATGCCAGCCAAATCCATTAATTGAGCAAAAATCAGGAACTAGTATATTAAATCAGATCTGAAAACCTGCCCTTACAGTGCAAAAATAATTAAACAGAGATAGATTTTTTATAGATTAGAGGCCGTGCAACAAACAAGGGAATATTTGTACAGTTTTTCTCCAAAATTTTGTAACAAAAATGATGGACACCATTAATGCTCGTTGCCCAAATGATGAAAGTTGATTCTGCAGCATCCAGTTTCAAGTTAATAACATTTCTAATAGTGCATATTATGACCACGTTAGACTGTTTCATTTTCCATTATGTTATATATGTTAGCTATGTCTGAATGAGTAGCTATAAGTGTTCATCATATTTGGGCTCTGGTTTTTGGGCTCTAGAGTATCGTTCCCCCCAAAGAACCAACACGCCACTTTCATATATTGTGCAATACATGGCTACACATATGCATGCAAAAGCTTTTGTTGGTTCTCAGGGGGGAACAATACTCTATAAAAATGTTTCCAAATTACTATATATTTCATGCAAAAATTGACTGTTTTAGCCCAAAATTCAGATCCTATGGCACGAAACACGGAAAACAAATTATGTTATCCAATAGTGCATTATTCAGGGAAGTTGACCTGTTCATAAGAAGACAGATGGCCAGCTTTTTGGTTTTCCAAAAACCATAGGCATTTTTGAATAGAAATGGTCAACGCTTCTTTAACTTTTTTAACTTTGAACTATAACAGTAACTGTGATCACTATGATCAATGTTATTAGAACTCAAGGTTCTAAAGTCATGACTAGATCCCTCGTCGGACGATTCATCGAGTACACCATCCTCCTTGGCCTAGGCCAGGTTGGTCAGGCCCAGTTCCTCGTAGTTAATCTCATCGAGCCCCAGGTCGAAAAGATCATCAGGACTGGAAATAACATAGTGAGTCCCGCCCTTGTCACAGTGAATATTACCATCTTTGGTGTGAACTTTCGTTACCCCGTCAATGTCCTTTACCATGGATTTAAGCTTCAGACGTAGTTGGGTCAGATCATCCGTAATGAACACATTGTCAGTTTTGTACTTCTCTATTTCTTTCAGGTTCTTTTTGTACTTGTAGACATGATTGACCGTACGACGTGAAACAAACCGAACAATGGTTTGCTTCTTCCCAGCATCCGACTCATCCTCGTCAGCATCTCTAGCCTGTTTCCTGCTGACCCTGTGGCATACGCTTATGTCCTTTTCCTCAACACGATATGGTGGGTCGGCCTCGGCCCCATGGCTGAACATGTCGTTTAATGTTTCCACTACATTTTCAGTCAGTGATTTACCCTGAACAACAGGCAGGTTGTGGATTCGAATATTCTCACGTCTAGTATATTGTTCAAGCCGGTCGTTCTCATACTTATTGACCCGAATGTTAGCTTTAGCCTTCTCAAAGTCTGGTTTAGGGACCGAATATGACTCAACGGAAGATCTCACAGTCTTCCCCAGGAATGGGATCAAGATTTTGGCCACATTATAAGCAATTTTGTCAGTGTCATTTTTCACTTTCAGGTTACTCAAGTCCTGCATTGCCTCCGTAACAAATTCATCCTCCTCCTCTACTTCAGGACACTTAGCTGCACCCGTTTTGGTGGTCACTGGTTTCGATTTGGGCGATTTGTTGCCTTTTCCGGTTTTGGGTGGAGCCATCATTCATGTAATTTCAATGTATGTAACAGTTTTTGATCAATGACAGTCACAGTTTTTGGTACTCTGAAGATTAGTGTAATTTATCGTCAATGATTTGGATCACTAGAATGTCTGTGTCATGCATAAGAACCATAACTCTAGCTTGAGTATTTTTGGAGTTATTTCCCTTTGATTATTGCTATATAATTTCGTGTCCAGTCTATAACTTGAAAACCGTTTAAGATTTTTCAATAAAACTTGGCACACTTATTCAGCATGATCAGACAATGTGTCATGCACAAGAACCATAACTCTGGCTTGAGTATTTTGTGAGTTATTTACCTTTAATTATTTTCCATACAATTTCGTGTCTGCTCTATTACTCGAAAACCGTAAGAGCTATTTCAATGAAACTTGGTACACTTATAAAGCACGATGAGATGAACTGTCATGTTAAAGAACCATGACTCTTGCTTTCATATCTTTGGAGTAATTTCCCTTCGATTCTTTTCCATACAATTTCGTGTCCACTCTATAACTTGAAAACCGTAAGAGAAATTTCAGTTAAACTTGGTACACTTATAAAGCACGATGAGATGATGTGTCATGCACAAGAATTATAACTCTTGCTTTCATATCTTTGGAGTTATTTTCCTTTGATTATTTTTCCATACAATTTCATGTCCACTCTATAACTTGAAAACCATAAGAAATATTTCAATGAAACTTGGTACACTTATAAAGCATAATGAGATGATGTGTCATGTTAAAGGACCATAACTCTTGCTTGCATATCTTTGGAGTTATTTCCCTTTGATTATTTTTCATACAATTTTGTGTCTGCTCTATAACTCAAAAGCCATTAGAGATTTTTCAATGAAACATGGTACACTAGCTTATAAAGCATGATGAGACGATGTGTCATGCCCAAGAATCATTACTCTTGCTTTCATATCTTTGGAGTTATTTCCCTTTGATTATTTTCCATACAATTTCGTGCCCGCTCTATAACTTGAAAACTGTTAGAGATATTTCAATGAAACTTGGTACACTTATAAAACAGAATGGCAGGATATGTGATGCACAAGAACTATAACTCTTGCTTGCATATTTTGGACATGCACGTAGAAAGGGGGGAGACATCAGTTTTCACATAGAAAACAAATTCTAGTTATAAAGCACACAGTATGTATTGTAAATGGTTGTATTTGAGCAATGAGTACTGTATAAGAAAGCTAAGTGCAAGTTCTTTCAAAATAATTCTAGGCCACCTTATTGCATGATCAATTTATACATTGTGTTTGTCTATTTTCAGAAAGCATCTATTAAGTCTCCTGCATATTGCAGCATTATTGCTATAAATTTGTAAAAATAAAAGAAAATAGGACGCTGCAGAATGCATGTACTTAGATAAGCTCAAAAGCGAACGAAGTTTTCTCTTAAGCTTTTTGTTTCCAAACACATGTATGAATATGAAAATTGAATTGCTGCATCAGAAAACCAAGAATTTGCATATGAGAAACCAAAGGTGCAGATCAGCTTTGCAGTTACCCCACAGCTGATCAGCGCCTTTGTTTTCGTTACTCAGTACAATTTCTTTTCTTCTTAAATTCATAGTTTCAAGCCTCTAGCCTGATTCTGTGATTGTACAGGCTGGTTTGTGTTGGACCTGGTCGGAAACCCAGATCATTGTTTTTTCTGGTGCGAAGGCTCAATTAGCATTAATTAATTTTTCAGGTATCCATGTGGACTACCCAAATGACGAAGGGCAGTCCCCATTGTTTTGTGCATGTTATGCCAACAGTGAGAAACTTGTGGATTACTTGCTATCATCTGGAGCTAATCCAAATGAGTGAGTAACAGGGATATTGTTGGCTTGAAAATGAAAGGGGCCATTTCACGAAAAATGCTCGGCTAGAATCATTATTGCCTATCTACTTACATTATAAAACCGGCCCATTATTTCAAAAAGAAGGGGCCATTTTGAAAATTAAAGGGCAATTTTGCCCATGGCCCCTCCCAAAATTATCCCTGGAGTAACATTGTGTAGTCAAAAGAAAAGTGAGTATAAACGCACTGGCCACTTACTTTGGTCTTTACTGCATAAGCCATGAATCATTGTTGATTGCTTGTTTACTTTTATAGAAGTTTCTAGTTGTTTACAAATAATTGTAATCCTGGAAGAAATGAAACCTGAAAGATAAAGAAAACATTTAACCTAAAGCTTTAACAATGGGCCATTTGAAAAGAAGATGAAAAAAAATGGATTTGTTACTTTTCCAGCACACAAATGACATCAGGGTGGACATTTCACAAAATACATGTTATACGCCAGTATTTTGCCCTGGTGCACTCCTAGAATGATGTTATTGTCATAGCTATATAGGAAATTTCACAACCTTTCCAATGATATATAATATGTGTGGGTTATTAGTAGAGGAACAGTTTACTGCCTAGTCAAAAGGCTAAAATTGGGCCATTTTTGAGTGTTATAAAGTTTCACTTCAAATTTTCTATTATTTTACAAGGCACCAGCTATTATAATTTCATCTTTAGCCAATAAATTTATGTCAGAAATTCAAAAGGAATACCCAAACTCTTATCTGAGGTGATAAATACATTGGTACTTGCCTTTGTATAAATTTCCAAGAGCTTTTCTTAAAAGTAGCCCTTTGTTATACATTTTGGCTTTTTTAATACCCCCAAATCAGGAGCTTCCAAACTTAATAAACTGCAAAATATAAAATCACAAATGAGCCTGTCCGTGAGAAAAGGTACAAGTTGGCACAAATCCTCATTTTCTGGAAAATTCATTTCAAAAGATTTAATGTCATTTATTGGTCATATATTTATCAAAACTTCCTTTCAGCCTTTGAGACTAATTCGCATTGATGCAGATATTGTTCAGTATATCAATCTGAGTGAGATTAGGTCTGTTGCTAATAGCAACACAAGATCATTTGCGTTGCCATGGCAACCAGTGGCGCAATTTTAGAAGTGAAATCGCAAATAATAAACTGTGATATCTATACTTGTACTTAATGTATTTTTAGCTCACCTGAGCCGAAGGCTCACAAGGTGAGCTTATAGTACAGTAGTCGAGCCGGCGTCCGTCCGTGCGTGCGTCCGTCCGTCCGTTCACATTTTCAAACTCAAATATCTATAAGACAACATGGCCGATCGTAATCAAATTTTATCTAAAGCCTCATTGAGGAGGGGGAAAGGTTGCATTAGGTTTTGGGCCAGGTCGGATTGGAACTCTGGTTTCCATGGCAACAGATAGCTCCCATAGACTTACAATGGGAAAAACATAAAAAAATCTTCTTGTCCGAAACCACAAGTCCCAGACCTTTCATATTTTGTGTGTAGCAATGTATAGTGGTCCTCTTTATAAATCCTGCCAACCGTGCCCCTGGGGTCCATACAGGCCCCGCCCCGGGGGCGTGATGGGGCAAAACATAAAAAAATCTTCTTCTCCGAAACCACATGGCCCAGAGCCTTCATATTTTGTATGTAGCAATGTGTAGTGGTCCTTTTTATAAATCCTGCCAATCATGCTCCTGGGGTCAAAAATGGCCCCGCCCCGGGGGTCATTAGCTCCCATAGACTTACAATGGGAAAAACATATAAAAATCTTCTTCTCCGAAACCACATGGCCCAGAGCTTTCATATTTTGTCAGTAGCAATGTATAGTGGTCCTCTTTATAAATCCTGCTAACTGTGCCCCTGGGGTTCATACAGGCCCCGCCCTGGGAGGGTCATGGGTAAAACATAAAAAAATCTTCTTCTCCGAAACCACAAGGCTCAGAGCTTTCATATTTTGTTTGTAGCAATATATAGTGTTCCTCTTTATAAATCCTGCCAACTGTGCCCCAGGGGTCCATACGGGCCCCGCCCCGGGGGTGTCATGGGAAAAACTTTCAAAAATCTTCTTCTCCGAAACCATAAGGCCCAGAGCTTTTATATTTTGTGTGTAGCAATATATAATGGTCCTCTTTATAAATCCTGCCTACTGTGCCCCTGGGGTCCATACGGGCCCCGCCCCGGGGGTCATTAGGAAAAACATAAAAAAATCTTCTTCTCCAAAACCACAAGGCCCAAAGCTTTCATATTTTGTATGTAGCAATGTGTAGTGGTCCTCTATATAAATCCTGCCAATCATGCCCCTGGGGTCAAAAATGGCCCCGCCCCGGGGGTCATTAGCTCCCATAGACTTACAATGGGAAAAACATAAAAAAATCTTCTTCTCCGAAACCACAAGGCCCAGAGCTTTCATATTTTGTCAGTAGCAATGTATAGTGGTCCTCTTTATAAATCCTGCCAACCGTGCCCCTGGGGTCCAAACGGGCTCCGCCCCGGGGGCGTCATGGGAAAAACGTAAAAAATCTTCTTCTCCGAAACCACAAGGCCCAGAGCTTTCATATTTTGTTTGTAGCAATGTATAGTGTTCCTCTTTATAAATCCTGCCAACTGTGCCCCTGGGGTCCATACGGGCCCCGCCCCGGGGGCATCATGGGAAAAACTTTAAAAAAATCTTCTTCTCCAAAACCACAAGGCCCAAAGCTTTCATATTTTGTTTTTAGCAATGTATAGTGGTCCTCTTTATAAATCCTGCCAACCGTGCCCCTGGGATCCATACGGGCCCCGCCCCGGGGGCGTCATTGGAAAAACATAAAAAAATCTTCTTCTCCGAAACCATATGGCCCAGAGCTTTCATATGTTGTGTTGACCAATGTATAATCCTCTCCTTTATAAATGCTGCCAACGGTGCCCCTGGGGTCCATACAGGCCATGCCCCAGGCATGTCATTATCTACCATAGACTTATAATGGAAATATATGAAAAAATCTTCTCTGCAACAGCATGCAGGGATTTTTTCTGGAATTTTGGGAAGGGGCCCTAGGGCCTTTCTGATTGGGAAAATTAGCGACATAACCCAGAATTTGGGAATTTTTCAAAACATTCAAAGATTAGATATTTTCCAATTTGACATAGTTAATTAAGTTTAAATCATTTTAAATCATTAAATAATATCTTAAAATCAAAGTTTAACATCATTTCAAACAGCAGAGTTTGATTTTCACAATGTTTAGGAACTGTTGAGAATTATTTTCAGCTGTGATTGGGAATTTTTTCCTTCAAATTGAGAAAAAAGTCACCTAATTTGCATTGGGAATGGGGCCTTATTTCGGCCCCTGAGACCCTCGAAAAAAATCCCTGGCATGACACAAAGCTTGTATATTTGATATACAACATTGTCATGTGGAGCTCTACATAAATTCTGCCAATCTTGCCCCTGGGGTCAAATATGGCCCCACCCCGGGGGTCATTATAGGACCCTGACCTTGTTAGATGATTTTTTCACGTGAACCAAAATGGCAGAAAAGAGGATACACAATCCAGACAAGAGCTCTTCTGCTGATGTAAGTAGGGTTTCAAGGTCACATGACCAATATGGCCACCATACCCATATATGGTAAAAATCCCAATTACTTTGTCCAGTGACTGTACTTGTTGACTCTCAGGTGAGCGATCGTTGCCCCTGGGCTACTTGTCTTAAAAATAATATCAAATGAAAGGTCAATGAATACCCTTTATTATTTTGATAGTAACTTTGAATTAGCTCATTTGCATATTCATGAATATTCTTTAATAATCCATTTTTATTCCAACTTTTTCATATTATTTTGACTTTAGACTTAAAGGCAATGTCAATTTAAAGCCGACAGTACTTAAATATCAGCTATAAATCATTAAGGACATTGTCCATTGCAAAATACAAGAAAATCAAGATACGTAATATACCATATTTAAAGAATTATGTTTCCATGGTAACCAATATTTCAAAGACAGAGCTGACATAGCAAATAATTATTCAACCATAACTTACCTAATACTCAACTCACCTTAGCAAAACTGGTGTCAGATTAAAGAGATTAATTTTCTATATCATTATGTCACCATAAACAAATAAACTGATTTGCATGATCATGAATATTCATTGCAACATAGCACTTATACCATTTTAGTCATATGTTGAACATAAATATTAGTAAAATTGAAAAATCATACAAAGACGTTGTAGGTAATCGTCCAAATACCTAAGATATAAAAATTGCTTTAAAAGTTGCTTATGATGCAAAACGAGAGAAAGAATAAATATATCTGTTAGCAGGGTTAAATCATTTCTGTTTCCATGGCAACCAATGTTTCATAAGACATCGCTATTGTCATTATTTCACTTTATACTACAAAGCAGATACAATATCATTTTTTTCAATGGATTATCTAAATAAATAATTGAACTAAGTGTTTCCTGAATTTTCAAAGACAACATTTTACTTAATTCCTATGTATAAATCTATAGATACTATGCCATCCTTATCTCTGAGTATTGTATGCTGTTATGTGTGCAAGAGAGTATGTAAATTAAAAATTAAACTTGAGCGAGACTTCAAACACCCACAAGACAAATTTGTATAAGTCATACACAAACGTGAAACGTCCTGGGAAGTTCTTACCTTATAAGGGTATTACACTAAAATATTCAAATTACAGAGAAATGCACGTAGGGACGTCCTTGGCCATAATTAAAGGTAGATGACATTCACCCAGCTATTAAGGTTTGAAAATCATTCACAGATGGGGCATGGCAACCATGTCTGTAACCGATACCTTTTCACATCAGATTGTGACATGATGTGTTTTATAAATGATCTATATACATGTCTGTTGATGCACAAAACTAACATAGATTTACAAACATTCAGGAAAAAAATGTTTTACAGGTTTATCAAATTTCCATATTTGCAATTGCTGTCCTTTTTGCTTTGGAAAACGAACATTGGTTTGAAATTTCATTTTCGCATACAATGTAAGGTAATGTACCTCTGCGACTTTTAAAACATTGGTTACCTCGAAGTTTTGACATTTTCTCGGCAACCATAAGCCACAGCGATCTGTGTATCATGATATATGCGAGGTAAAGAATTGGACTTGTCAATCCTAATATCACCGGAAAAAAAGATCAGTCACTAAGAAGAAATTTGCATTGTATAAGTGTTGCGAAACGTTTGCGTTTAAGTATACAGGTTCTAAACATTTAGTGACTATCGTTCAATGTTGTTATATGAAAATGTACATACATGTAAGGTGCAAACAGCACAGCAATTCAACACCAGAATATAAGACAATTAGAACCACAAAAGAAGTATCGCCTTGGAACGATCAGTAATATAAAATAATAGCGGGCTTAAACCAGTTTCACAGATGCCTAACCTCACCCTCATCCTCTGCAATGGTTCACAACGTTTAGTTACTTTTTCAGTCATCGTGGTGAATCTCTAACTAGTCAATGAATCATCAAGGACAAACAAATAAATGATAACCACCATGGTGAATCAAAAACGAGGACTCACAGATACGATAAGCTGACCGGCAATGGAGATCTCTGGGTGCCAAACAACATTACTGAAAATCTGAAGTTGCATTTTAATTTGACAATTTTACTACTGCTTTGAAATCAATTTGGACCCGAGAAATAACACAACAAAATAAATTGCGACAAATAATGCATGTTACATGTATAAACACATCTAAAAATTTATTAATTATTCGCTTCAATATGCAAGAGCACTGAGAATTAAGAAGTATACCAAGGACGCAAAAAAGCAATGCAAGTGATATTGGCTTTGTGAAATACAATTCCTTTAGATTCTGGTTTGTATTAGAAACACAACAAAATATAGTGCATATAAGCCATATATATTTGGTTTATATTTCTAACTGATTTACACCACATGCCAAGAATGAGTGTCTCATAATGCAAGCACCTAAACATGCAAATTTCCTGGAAATAATGACCAGAATATATGTCTTGCTGACCTATGCTACCAGTGTTTTGTATATTAATAATGAAAACCCTAGCCTATTTCTTAGGTCAAGTTGGATTATTTTATTAATCTGTCTATTTTTGGGAGATTATTGATCAACGGATCAGAGATGTCATCTCCGTGATAAGCAAAAGTCCAGCAAAGTTATAACCGGCTGCCCCGACACGACCTTGTTTGTATCGGTGATGTTTAAGCAGCACCTAGCCTTGAATATTTATTGTCATTGTAATGATGAGAAGACGTAAATAAAAACAAAACTGAGATGCTTTCAACAATCAAGACAATAAACATTTTTGGCCACAAACCTCCATTAATTCAGTACGACGAATGTACTTCCAGTGCATTTTGCATGTTCATATAATCTTCTCGTCACTATTTTTACATTTTAACATTGAGATTTGTGTAAGATCCTAAAACATGTACTTAAACACTTATATATGAATATTCAAATGAGCTCATTTACATATCTGTATTTGCATATCTTGATTTTTCAGAGCAATGATTAGCTTAAGTTTGGTATCAGTCTTGTTACTAAATTCTAAGGGTGTTTTAAAACTAGAATAGACTGTGGCACATTTACAGCTTTCATGAGATTTTCTTTTGAATTATGACAATCTAAGGTTACCATGGCGACAGCCAGGTAAAAAAAACCTGAAAGTTAACCTTGTTGGTGCTGTTGCCTTCTTACTTGAAACAAGTGCCACCATAAGCATCATGCATGCATATGAAATAAATGCAAGTGTGTGCTCATGTGATCCAAGTGTGATGTCATTTGTCAGAAACACTGTGGTCGGAAAAGGAATTTAATGAATATTAATGACATTACCTTTATGAATATTCAAATTAGTATATTTGCATAAACAGAAATGTCAACTTTGACAGTGGTGATGCTTGTGCAAGTCGCTTTAATTCAATTCAAACAATGCTTAAGTATTGAATAGACACATAGATACCGATTTTATACCAAAACTTATACCAATTTTCCAAAATTAACCAGTGTTGCCATGGAAACAATAAGATTTCAAATGAAACTGTCAAATATTTCAATAGCTAATTGGTTCCAGCACCCACCTTGACAATCATAATACATCATCTATGGTTTCAATGAGTTCACTGACACCTGAAACAAGTTGTTTTAAAGTATTCTTTAAAATTTCATAAAATATCGTAAAATCGTCACCATGGTGATCTCGTTTGATGACGTCATTTACTAGTTATATTGAAAATGTGGCTATAAAATTACCTAAAAATTAATCTTATGATATCCAACTACTGTTTTATGCAAAAAACTAAATTTTGAATTTTGTGACCAACTTGTACCTTTTCCCATGGACAGGCTCAAATGCCATATTAAGCCTAAGATACTTTTTGAATTTTGATGGGAAAGCCCTTATTGAATATAAAGTGATTGTGGAATCTGCCAGATGCAATTTTGTAACACCATGTAAATGTCGTGTCCGTAGCCCCCTATTTTCAAGCCCCTATTAAAGTATGCTAACAATGGTCAATATAAACATGACCTTCACTTTCATTTGCGGGTCCAGCCATTAAACGTTTTATAATAAACATTTTGTGGCTAGCTGAATGGTTTCATCAGATATCGCGGTAACTATGCTGTCCGTAGCCCTGTCGTGTCCGTAGCCGCCATTTTTGTTGTTTGCTTAAAATGATCATTTTAAGCTTATCTCATTTTGTTTTGAGTTGTAAACAAACAAAAACATCATTAAAAGTCATAGATGTACCAGTACATATGAATATTGCATGTTAATATTTGTGACAAAACTGTCTGAAAATAGATAGGGCTACGGACACGACACATTTTCATATTTGCCATAAATTAAGAATTTTGACAGATTTTCCAGATAAAATCTGTTCTCTGACACAAAAATGTCCCAAAAGTAAAAATTCTCGATATAAGATAAATTGCATTAGCCATTATGCATGTTATATTTTCAAATATGTAGGCCCCTAAGCCCTAAGGGCATAGATATGGTAAAATTTTTGAAAGCCTGAAAAGAAAATGAAAATTTCTGCATTTTTGCACCTACAAGGTGTCTTGGATAACAAAAATGCCATCTAAAAATGCTCCACTTAAAATTCATTTTTTGACAAAAGTGAAACCCAAATGTCCACCCTGATTGAAGTTTAATCACTGGCACCAGGAATGGCTAGATAGTGTGAAGACACAAATTCATGGAAAATGAGCCGCCGCATTAGAAAACCAACAACGTGTATAGGCGAAAACAAAGGCGCAGATCAGCCGTGCAGTAAGTGCACAGCTGATCAGCGCCTTTGTTTTCGCTACTTGGATAAAACAATCCCTCTTCTACTTACCTTCAAAATTTCAAGCTTCTAGCCTACTTCTGTGACTGTACATGCCGGTTTGTATAGGGCCGGGTCGAAAACCTAGATTGTTTGTTTTCTCTTGCGATGGCTCATATGCAGTGACAGTTTAGTACCATGTCTGACACTGTTAACTGTTTATGAAGCATATGAATAGATTACATAATGTACTCTGTCATGTCAGTGCATAATCATTTTAATCCAAAACTCTTTATACACTACATATATACTTCAGGAAAAGTAACAGTGGTTTAACTGCAGTCATAGTTGCTGGGTTTTCTGGCAATGTGAAGATCTTGATCAAGCTGCTCAACGCTGGAGGAGACCTGAGATTACATGATAACCAGGGTAGAAATGTGAAAGACTGGGCAATGTTACAACCCAACCCTAAGAAGAGGATGAAGATGCTAGAGTTTCTAGATAAGGCGAGATTGTATGCTATGTCCAGCTCTGGACAAGACCTGTTGTTGAAGAAGGCACCGTCCAGTCAGATACACAAGTTTGTAAAGATTGTTTGCTGCTTTTTACAATCTCATTTTGACTTTGAAATGGTGAATGATTAACAAACAGTCTTAATATTGACAGAAAATACCGACACAAAGACTTAAGTACATTGTAATTTTTTTTTATTCCAAATTCTTGACAGACTGACTTCTTAGTTTAATTTGTGGATACTTCATGTCAGTCTATATCTAAGTTGTTTTAAGGAAAGTAACTCATATGATGAGCTCTAGGTTTTCTGTTGGGCTGTAATAAAAAAAACGTAACAAATAAAAGCAGAATGTCCACGAGGGCGTATGGCAGTATATAGAGATAGATAGACAAGATTTAATTGGCACAAAATCATCTAAATGTTTTGAATGTCAAAACTTGACAAACTAAACATTTCTTCCAGTTATTCAAGACTTTTATCAATATTCTAGGGCTCACCATAGACAGAATACTATCACCAAGATGATCAGGAACAGGATTGGACGACACTCTATACATGATAATCTGGAGAAAATGGCTACCAGTCACCACTCGCTGGGCTTTGGTCAGGTAAACATGGCTGACACATTGACTTTGGAGCAATGGACATTTTCATAGAATTTTAACTATTATATGCTGAACTGGACAAATTGTCAAGGGTCATCTGAGTTGAACAGATTTTACAATTTGAATTTAAAATCTCAGCCGAGACTGAGACATCAGGAGAGAAAGAAAGAATACAAGGCATAAAAATTGTAAACAACCCACATAAAGAGAAAGAAGACTAGCTCTTTCCCAGTTAGGTAACCAACCAGCTGATATCAATAAAAAGCAACAATGATGACTGCAAAAGATAGACAGACACATGATATACAGGCAACAACGATAAATCACGGCAGATTATATCATACTTGGCTCTTTGATAATGATTTTGCATATTTTTTCTGAATGTTTGTAGGTGTATGCTAATGGATCTCAGGAGACAGGGTTTCTCTCAGCTATACCTCTGATGAGTGAGAACAATCTCCGACATGATCAGCATGGAGAGACCTACAATAATGGGGCTTTTGCTGTCATGGAAAGGTTAGAACTGAAAATATAGTTACTTTGAGAGCACAGAAAACATTTGTATATAACAAAAAAGAAACTTGGTGAGGCAGGTTTGTTCTGAATTGCCTCTTCTGACAGTAACCCTACATAAACTGGGATTTAGAAGTCTGAGCAATCAGATGTAAAATCATGTAATTTGTTTCATCATGCCAATCAGTCTAAAGACATACAAGTTAAATTCTTGTCAATTATATAAAAAAATCAGCTATCTGCAGTTTACAAGATGCTTAGTCAAACCCATATCAGCCTTAGGTTAGTTTGCTATGTGTTTAACAATGATTTTTTTTATTCTTGGCTCCACTATATTTCAGTATGTGGTGGGACTATACAGATGTGACGGTGAAACGTTTCCACAGAGATATAGACTCCTACCAGGGAGGAGTGGTAGACCTGCTCATTAATGAGATAGAACATATAGGGTCAGTTGGCTTTCATAGAATTTTGTATGGTTTCTTGCATTCATTGGCCTAGTGGGTGGTAGTGCTTTCATCTCTAAATCTAGAGGTCCTCGGTTTGAACCCCCACTATCGTCAGGTTGTGTCTCCATAGTACTTGTTAATACCCAGAATGCAGTGGCTCCATCTCGACATTATTGAAAATAGATGACTGGGATGTTGAATAACAACTGTCTCTTAAAAAAAATGTGATTCTTTACTTCTTATTATTGTGCACAGCAACCAGACAGATCAGACTGTTGGGATGTAAAGTCTTATCTCAGTTTTTGGTTGAATTTTATCATTTTAATACATGTAAATGATAATTTTATGATTTCAGTAAACTCCGCCATCCCCATATACTAACATTGATGGGTGTGTGTCAGACTAACAACTTGGATGGTTTGGTGCTGATCTATGAAAGAATAGGACACGGTTCTCTATTTACCTATCTTCATCAAAAGGTTATCTCAGTAATAAATCTCTGTGTGTTTGTCATGTGGCACATAATGATTGAAAGTATAGAGCAATGAAAGTGATTAAGAGTTCAATTTGTTGTACAACAATAGTAAAGTTTGAACATCTTAAATCAGTATAAGGAACAAAATAAGTGTGTTGCTTTTGATTCTACCCTACTTCAATTTCAAATCTACATATTGATATTTATACATGTATGTAACAAAAGATTACAAAATAAACTTTTAAACCAAGTTAATTATTTTACAAGTTGATTTTAAGAGGATAAACAGAAGGAAATAAGCATAACTCAGAACTGGGTTCATTCAAATAAATAACAAAAAAAAAAAAAAATACTCAGGACAACTTAAATTTTGGAATTTCCCAAATATTTAAAACAATGTATTTTTCAGATGGAGCGGTTACCATCAGAAGCTATCCATGATGTATCCATGCAGATGTGTAATGCCTTGATCTTTATACACCTACGAGGACTGGTCCACTGTGCCATCACTTCACATGCCATCAGTGTCATCAACAAAAACACATTCAAACTGGGAAACTTTGAATATATGGTGGAAAAGTAGGTGAAATTATAGTTAGGCTTGAGCCTTAGCATGAAAGTATTTTGATGGAGATCAGGCTATGAATCAAAGAAAACTCACATACTAAGACTTGTTGTTTATGCATGCAATCTAAAATTCATACTATTTGTAATCTTGTAGTAAAGCTGTAGTAAAATAAAAATATTTCCGCATCAAGAAACATAAAATTGACAATTTAAATCTTCCACACGCGGGTTTATAAATCCTGCTTATCTGCTAGAAAAATTGAAACTTATATTTTCTCTAGTTCCAAGTGTGAGTTGGGTAAGAAGAATGCTGTGGCTACCAACACCAATGAGAACTGTGTATATAACTGGCTGGCCCCTGAAGTCATCTTCAACATGCCACCCTCCTACTACTGTGATATGTACAGCTATTGTGCTGTACTCTGGGAACTATTCCATGGTAATTTGAAAATCATCTTGAGATTTCTGTCAGGAACTTAGATTATAAAACTATATATATACAGTAGAACTTGTATTAAAAGACCGCCCAAGGGAAGGATGGAAAATGGTCTCTTAATGAAGGTGGTCTTTTAATTAGGAAATGCTTTTCGCAGCCATATGTGTCTTCTTTTTTTTTTTTTTTTTTTTTTTTTTTTTTTTTTTCAAGAAGTGTGATTTCTTAGAGCTTTTCCACGGTTCTTTAATTGTTTTGTTCTCCAACCAAAAGGGAGTGTATTGCTTGGGCAAGGATATTTTTTAATCGCTTTTATGCCTGTCGAATTTTTTTCACTCACATCGAGACGAATCCACGAAACAATTCATAGATGGGTGGGGTGAGCAAGGGAGCATCCAGGGGGGAAACACCTGACAAATCTCACTGACCTTGTCAAACAGAATCATCTCGCTCTATCAACTACCCTCAGAACGACTGAACTAACGTTGAACGCAAGAAAACAGAGATGGAAGAACAAAAAACGTAAAAAGAATCTGAAACTGCAGCAAATTTAATCTACCTTTCGAACCATTTCCGGTCTAATTTATCAACTCAACTTTCGATTCAAAACGAGGCGGGGTATCACGATTTGCCGGAATGGAGCGTCTAAGAGTTGCTTCCCTTACAATATTAGACTGAAACGCCGAATTTACCGGGTAAAAGGATAAAAGAGATCGATTCTTGTGTTTTCTTGCCCGTATGGCGGAAAAAACAAAACAACATCGTTGATTTCATGAACATTGCAGAATCAACAAAATAATCACACAAGCTCTTAACGCTTAATCACTTTTAATTACTGTATTGAGCTTTTGCTGATCAACCGTTGCGACGAGGGAGACAGACAATAGAAGGATTTATGCTCCGGTAATTAGACCAATTACGTCACCATGCATCAGTGACTTTGTTATAAATACAATAAACAATTTAACAATAGTATAATGAAAACCCACGCCAGGGTTAATAACCATGAAACAGGTGTGAACAACGCTCTACGAAGTGACCGTTCAAGAGAACGATCAAACTTTTGGCTCTAAATATGGTCGCAAGAATGCAAAATTTTAGTCAAAAACATGGTCGTTGGTCGCTATAGCGAGGCGGTCGCTTAATCCAATGATAAAATATAGTGAAAATCGTCGGGAGGAATTGAAACTGGTCGTTAAACGTAGGTGGTCGCCCAATTCAAGTGGTCGTTAGCGCAATTTTTACTTATATCTTTTCATGCTCAACTATAAAGCATCTTCTAGCCAAGAAATTTATTCAGGACCAGAATTTTTAAGTGCCAACTATTGTAGAAGAGATGAATGAATGAAAACTAATCACATATTTACTGGAATTTGCTTCATATCCTTGACAATTCAGGACTCCCCCCCCCCCCCCCCCCCCCCCAAAAAAAAAAAAAATAAATAAATGTATGCTTTGATGTTAGTTTTGAGTGATCAGTCCTGGTTTGATTGTGATTTTGTGTTTACAATCTACTGTGTTCCAAGGTGATATTTCTGTACAGGTGACATACCCTGGGAGAACCAGTCCTCGGAGGCTATCAGGTCCCATTACTCTAAAGGCAACGGCCTGAAGTTGTTCCAGAGTAAGATACCGGAGTACTATAAGGTGTTCATGGAGTATGGACTAGAGATAGATCCCAACAAGAGAAAACTGTCATTCCTACATGTCAGAGATCTGCTGCAGACAGCTCCTAAGGTAAACAGTCAAATCTTAGGGAGAGTGAAAATATAATATGACAAAATAATTTTATTAAAAGCAGAATTTATGCCAGCTCTTTTTCTGCCAAACCAGGACATATTACACTTTAACAACAAAAAAGAATAGCAAATTACACCACCTACAAAGATAGTAAAATAAGTGTTATACCAAAATGACCTGAGAGCTCTCTCAAAAATTTAAAAAAACAAGCTTTGCATCTCAGACATATTTGCATTATTGAGATTAAATACAAGGGCATTTAGAAACTCTATCTCCTGTAAGTGTATAATGTTTGATTCTCTCATTCCAGGATGCCAACTATTACCTGAAAACCCATTTCCATAATCTGGTCCAGAATGAACACAGTGTCAAAACAGGCACTCTGACCAAACAGATGATGATGAGACCCATAGCTCCTCAGACTGACAATAAACAAGACAAGTCTAAGGGACAGGAGTTGAGGCGTAGTCCACAGGAGGCTACAACCAGTAAAGTTGTAGACCAGAGTCTCAGAGAGAGACAACAAGAGAAGAATGATAGAAGGAAACAGAAAGAAATGAGTAGAGCACAGCAGTTAGCTGATAGTGATAATGAACAAAGTTATGAGGCCGAGAAACTGAGGCGACGACAGGAAGAAGAGAATAGAAGACTAAAGAAGAAGAGAGAGTTTGAGAATAGGAAGGTGTCGGAGGATGTACAGGGCAGGCAGCAAGATACTGGCACAGCATCAAGGCAAGTGAATGACCGCAACAAGAACTGCTCTACAACTCATTATTGCCGGTACGTCAAAGTTGTAGGCAGTTAAATTATTAGAATAAAAAGTCCATACTAATATACACTAGTATTCAGATCATACTTTAAAGTAGGGGATAACTGTATTCAATTTTTTTATTTGGAGCAGTATATCGTTGGATATATGGTCAAAAATTTTGTAAAACATGATTTCTGCCTGTATATATACGACAATATAACACCCCAAATGAAAATTTTGAATATTTTTTCCCCATTCTAATGTACTTTTTAACTATAAACGTCGAAAATGCATTGTTTCTCACAAAATGTGAGTGTCACGAGTGACCCCGAGCGACGTATAACCACAACGTTAACCAATCACAAGCAACTTTGCTCATGACGTTGGGTCTCGGACGGTATATTGCAGAATATACTGTTGCAAGTTTTTGGCATTATCCAAATAGACGTCTCCTTACATTCTCAGGTGCATTAGAATTAGAAATCCTTTGCATTTTTAGCTCACCTGAGCCGAAGGCTCACAGGTGAGCTTATAGGATGGCCATGCTCCGGCGTCTGTCCGTCGTCCGTCCGTCCGTCATCCGTCCACAATTTCAAAGATCTTCTCCTCTGAAACCGCTTGGCCAATCAAAGCCAAACTTCATGTGGAGTATCCTTAGGAAAGGGGAACGAAAGTTTGTATAAACGATCCAGGTCACATGACCAAGATGGCCGCCATGGCTATAAATAGCAAAAACATTTAAAAATCTTCTTCTCCAGAACCAGAAGGCCTATGATTTTGAAACTTGGCATGAAGCATCAGGCAGTAAAGCTCTACAAAGTTTATATAAATCATGACCCTGGGATGACCTTGACCTTTTTTACGGCAAGGTCAACTGAGGCTGCCCATGCATTTGAATTGGAAAAAATAGGAAAATGTCAATTAATGGCAGAAAACTTGCTAGGAATGAGCAAATAGACAGAATATTCATGTTTATGAAAATATTTTGGGCACAGAGGGTTGTCTGCCCCTGCCCTGGGGCTATATACATGTGTATGACCATAATATTCAAACATCTCTGAAACCGCTTGGCCAATCAAAGCCAAACTTTATGTGGAGCATTCTTAGGAAGAGTGAATGAAAGTTTGTATAAATGGTCAAGGTCACATGACCAAGATGGCCGCCATGGCTATAAATAGCAAAAACATTTAAAAATCTTCTTCTCCAGAACCAGAAGGCCTATGATTTTGAAACTTGGCATGAAGCATCAGGCAATGGAGCTCTACAAAGTTTGTATAAATCATGACCCTGGGATGACCTTGACCTTTTTTACAGCAAGATCAACTTAGGCCGCCCATGCATTTGAATGGGAAAAAAATAAGAAAATGTCATTTAATGGCAAAAAACTTGCTAGGAATGAGCAAATGGACAGAGGATTTATGTTTATGAAAATATTTTCGGCCCAGAGGGTTGTCTGCCCCTGCCCCAGGGCTATATACATGTGTATGACCATAATATTCAAACATCTTCTCTGAAACCGCTTGGCCAATCAAAGCCAAACTTTATGTGGAGCATTCTTAGGAAGAGTGAATGAAAGTTAGTATAAATGGTCAAGGTCACATGACCAAGATGGCCGCCATGGCTATAAATAGTAAAAACCTTTAAAAAAATCTTCTTCTCCAGAACCAGAAGGCCTATGATTTTGAAACTTGGCATGAAGCATCAGGCAATGAAGCTCTACAAAGTTTGTATAAATCATGACCCTGGGATTACCTTGACCTTTTTTACAGCAAGGTCAACTTAGGTTGCCCACGCATTTGAATGGGGAAAATTGTTAGGGCAAAACTTGCAGTAAATTGGCAAATGGACTGAATCTTTATGGTTTAAAAAAGAACGTGCCTCCAGAGGTTGCTCTGGGGTTATATACATGTATATTACCATTCTAGTGGTATATATCTCAGGTTTCAGGTGAGCGTTTACAGGACCATTGGTCCTCTGGTTGAAGATAGATTAAACCAGCCATAGCTTTCATGGAGACTTTATTACATCAAAAATATGTTTCTGTATTTCGTTTTTCCTGATTTTTTCTGTTAGAACCTGGCAGTAAATGTCCATTTAGCATGGAAATGATACAGTTTAGTGCCTGACAACTCAATATTGACACATATTTTTGTTAGTCCTCTAACAGAAGTCACACACCATCTTATGGCTGTTACAGCATAGCAGTGTGAAATAAGCAAAGATCTTGCTCACAAAAAGTAAGAAATATTTATATTGGCTTTTTAATGTAAGTATTATAATATGGTGTTTCATGTAAGTTTTGATTCTTTTGCAGGAAAAACTACCAAAATCTGGACGGTTCACCAAGAAAGCCTGCCAAACCTATGATCTTTCAGACAGAAGGGTAAGATTTCTTTTATCTTCATTGAGGTTGACCGACTGTGAGACAACTCAGACAAGATTCATAGTTCATGACTGAACACCAATTTCCAGATCTGTGCTTGTCGCATATGTGTTGTTAAATTTAAAGCTCTTTCAATTTATTTGCAAAATAAAAATAAAATTTTATTTTATCAAACATCACTCTGAATTGGATAAAAAATACATATGGACCAAGATCTGACAAAGGGGGTCTTATGGCAGAAAAATCAAAATTAAGATATTAATAACATATGAAAGACCAAGTTTCTCAGTCTTCACTGCCAATCTGTTGGTCAAAACCAGCAAAATTTCATTCTGTCAGACAAATGTATGGCAAAAATTACCAAAATTACAATGATAGCATATAGAACTGTCCTACAAAATTGGGTTTTGTCCAGCAAAAACTTGCTCTGTCAGACAGCTATCCTGCAGCTGAAAAAAGATTTCGTGAAGACTGGTTTCTCTGAGTATTTCCTGAAAATTTGAAGTGATTATCTTCACAAATAGCAAAGATATGAGCGTTGACATGTGTGCAGTTGATGCAATCTAAACATGACGTCATGAAAACTGTTGATGACGTTTGCACGTTGATGACGTTAAGGTCTTTATATCACTGTAATGAAAAGAAGGTGAGACTAAAACTCTCAAAATTTTGTGTGTTTCTTGAAATTTAACATCTATACTACTGTATAGACTATGCAATAGGCACAAATTCACAAACTGTTTGATAAAACATGCATATCAATGGGTGTACCTGGTTTTTAAAATGAGGGTGCATAGTCCTTTATGGTGCAAGGTTTGCCATGGCAAGATTCATGACACAAATAATGTTGTTTGATAAGAATTGTATGTGTCTTAGATTGTGTTACAATATTAAAGCTGTATGAAATTAATATCAGAGCATGCCAAATATTTCAAATGTAGATGGTTTTTAAATTTTAATAGCATAAAATGTACTTGAATGCCCAAAGACCCTTTTTACCAGATCCACACTCATATATGTTAATATATTTCTATTTTTCTATATGTTTATTAAGGTACTTTGTTATCAATGAAATTTAAGCAGTTACCATAAATGTAACATTCCCTTGATATTTGGCTTAGTCAATTATTAAAATTCATTTGTTTGTATATTGTCAACTATTTCTGAGACTTAATATTGTTTATGTTATTTTCAGCCTTGACTGGCAGATTCTACCCCAGGAGGTAGAGGAGGAATATCTCTACAGTGTACAAGTCAAGAGACATCCATCACCTAAGAAACATGCCACAATGCCTCTCAGAAACTCAGACAGAGCTACAGAGGAGACCAGTGTCAGGCAAAACACCCCACCCAAAAGGCCAAGAACCCCACCCCCAAGGCCTACCTATACTCCGCCGAGGAAGGAAGTGATTGAAGTAACAAGCTCGGATAATAATGCTGCCTCTACTGATGAGTGCAAGGACAATATCACTGGAGAATCGGCAGAAAATTCTGATACAAATCGCTATGCAAGAGGAAGGTCAGTATAATTATTGTCAGTGTAATTATTATCTATACATGTATTAGTTTTGTACTTTTTTCCTGAAATGAAGTCAGAAGAAACATACAAATAGTTTTGTAGATAATATAGAATGAAAGGATTATTAACCCAGCTTTATGCAGTTTAGGAAACCAGAACATGAGGGAAGAATTATAAATAATGCAATCTTATTATAGATCCACCTTACAAAACAGAATGTCTTATTTACCCTCAAAATTAATGATTCCAGAGAGCTTGGTCGTAGAACATCCTCTATGGGCGGATTCAGCTACCTCAACCTGGGTACCCATACAAGATCTCGTAGCTCTGGTGCCAAGCCAGCCTGTCACACTGTAGGTGCTATCATCAAAGACGAGTTCTCCACTGTCGGGAAACTGACGACTGCCGGCAGTCTACTGGCCCTTTACAATGAACACAGCCCCGACCTGCCGATGGGACAACATTCTCACAGAGAACCTCCTGACTACAGACAGCTGAGGAAACGATTCCTGGAACTAAAACAACCCTCGGCTCCACCGTAAGTACAGAGATGATCTAAATAAGTATAACCTGTCACAGATGAAGTATACTGGGTTGTTTTGATTTTCCGAAGAAGAAAAAATAGGAAGGTATCTTAAATCTCTTCACTTTTGCTGATTAACCCTGTTTGAACTATTTAAGAGTGTAAGCAATGATTTTGTTATCAGAATTGGGTGTTTTGAGCATTTTGATTACCTACTTGGCTAAAGAAGGCTTGATCTTAGGAAATATCCCAGAAAATGAAGTTATTAAGAGAAAAATTGCATCCTTCGAAACTTGATGAAATAGGAGTCAAATACATCTACCTTTACTTTTTAAATGGCCTCTAGCCATCTGGTTGTACCAGCCAGGTTGGAAACCCTGAAAAAAGGTTTTCTCATAATGTGGTTCTTATAGGCTTTGGCTATTATGCACATAATCTGCTTATGTGACTTGTTCCAACAGAATCCAGGGGGAGAAGGGTTGGTTTGAAGGCAGAATTTGTATTTGACTAGGTTGGAAACCCTGAAGATAGGTCAGTTAAGTACCAGTCATACATCAACGGATAACATGACCGGACAACTAACGGATAGTAAAATTTCAGATATTTCGTGTCCGTTGGCGTCCGTTTCTCATCCGTTCCTCATCCGGTGTATATGTTCCTTGTACGGTGATGTCCGTTGTTATCCGGTGACAAATTTTGAACATGCTCAAAACTTGGTATGAACGCCACAGGATAAAAATGTCCGTTAGACGAACGTTAGCTATCCGTTGGTGTGCGTTTTGTCTGGTACTTATCCGGTTCATGTCCGTTTGTGGCTGGTCGACCAAAGCCGCGAACAAACAACTACCGGACATGCAACGGATGAAACGGAGGACAACCGGACACCAAACGGACAAGAAACGCATAAAACGTTCGAGTAATGGATATGAAATGATGATGAATGAAATCAAACCAATTATGTCCACATTTCGTAAAAGTTAGATGATTGTCTCGATATTATTTGTCCATTTTATTTTATGACTTTTAAGTGAGAGGACAACTTGGAATGTATGCTTAAATATAAAATATCTTTGGTGTAAAACATCATGGACTGTCGTGTAAGAGTGGCACTTGCGTGTCAGGCAGCCCTTATTTAAACGCAGGTTAATCTTCTGAAAACATATCTTGATGTGCACGAATATGCCAATCATAATAAATGCAGGTCGCTGAAGCTTGCTTCCTAGCTCTAACATTAACCTTTGCAGCATGTTTCGTGACTTTTCCCTGCCTTGGTGGCATCAAGAAGTAATGACCAAAAATCTGACTGCCTCGATTTTTATACTCGATTTGCATGTGACAGGTGATATACGTACATTGACCGTTAGAAGAAGGTTTTGTCCGTTCCTTGTGTGGTACATATTCATTTTGTAAGTTACGCATTCGTTACTCCTTCATTACTCGTTCGGTAATATGCATTAGTTGTCCGTTATATGTCCGTTTCTTATCCGTTACTCGTGCGTTACTCATGCAGTTTATGCGTTTCTCACACGTTTAGCGATAGTGTCCGTTCGTATCAAGACTAATTTCACCACCAGATAAAAATATTTTGATAAATTTCTATCCGTTGGTGCTATGTGACTGATGCTTTATGCACATAATCTGCCCATGTGTTTTATGCTAACAGAATCCAGAAAGAAAAGGGTTGGTTTGAAGGTAAAGGAAGTGTCAGAGACCTAGCTAACCTGTACAATCAACAAATTCAGGAGGTAAATCTTACTTTCCAATATTGTAAAGTAACAAAAAGAGGATGGTTGTTTAGTATACAGTACAAAACTTGATCCAAAGTTCCTGTAGTACTCCAAAATGTTTACTTGACTGCCTGCTTCAGTCTTCCAACCAATAAACATACTAACATAGATTTTGATACCAATGACTAACCAAACATAATGAAACATGAAAGGCTCTTAAGTTTTTCTTACCCATTGAAAGCAAAGTCCCTGTAAAGGCTTTTTTCTTCTAAGGTTCATACCATTCATTTTCATGGAAAGTAAAATGGACACAGATTTGAACAAGTTGAACAGAATTGCCTCATCCACCCCGTTCCATATATTGTGCATACATGACTGTTTATTCTATTTTTATAGCATGATTTCTACCAGGCCATTATAGATGGTAAATTAAAGAGCAACAGAGACATGCAAGCACAGGGAGATACAGGCAGCTCATCGGAGAGTAAGTTGTGTCTTTATGTATTCTAATATAAAGGTTGGACAACCACACAACAGTGTTTCAATAGATCTATATACTCTGGAGGCCAGAGATAGTCTCCTACAGTTGTACAATTGTAGAAACAAATACACACATGACTGCATATTTTAGACAATGACTTTCACAATGATGTTGCAGTTTAAGTCCTTTCTTTAATATCAAGAACAATATTTAAACATGCCTCAAGAAGCTGGAACAAGTTGAATACATATCTATTGCAGTTTTTTCTTACATATTGTTTGGTACTTTCAAATGATGTATCACTCACCTTTGTCAAATCTGTTTTTGTTTGTTTTTGTTGTGGTTTAACATCCCAGTCAACAGCTATAGTCACGTCGGGACATTGCCTTCATTTTATGGGACTTTTTACCCAAAATTAGGTTGTCATTGACATCCAAAAAGTGCCTCAAATATAACCACCGAATAAGGCTCATATTTATGGATGGTTTGACGAATCACTCTCCCTGGGCAGGCTCAGACCCGAGTGGTTAACTAGTAATCAAAAGGTCAGTCGGTAGCGTAGAAGCTTTGCCTGGAGGCACAAGCAGCCCATCTACAGTCATTAGGGTAGAAGCTTGCCTAAAGGCACAAGCAGCCCACCTATTTCTTTAGGCCCTCTGACATGGGCAGGGGCCATCCTAAATCTGCTTTTACCATCTCCTCTTGCCAACCTTTTGAGTGCACCAAGAAATCTGTCACCATTTAATAGTTGACCATTAAAGCAGGTATTCTGAAAGACATGTTCAAAAATTTACATCATCTTATCTAATAGTGGGGATTAGTAAATTATAAATGGACATAGTGCATTAAACAATAAATGAGCCGCCTCATGAGAAAACCAACAATCTGCATAGACAAAAACAAAGACGCAGATCAGCTTTGCGGTAACCTAGAAGCTGATCAGCGCCTTTGTTTTCGCTACTCGGAAAGTACAATCCCTCTTCTTTTTAAATTGGAAATTTCAAGCTTCTAGCTGTCTTTTGTAGCTGTACAGCCTGGTTTGTGTCGGACCTGTTCAAAAACCACATTGTTTGTTTTTATCATGAGGCGACTCATTAATGAACACAATTCTGTGCTTCCAGACTGTGGTAACCATGCTAAGTTGCGCCCCTTGGCTAGACTATATCAGGGTAAGGAGGACAAGGGAAGTCTAGGGAGTTTATCTACTGTCACCATGAGTGAAGGTGAGGCTGAATAGTCTTTAAGATTCTTTTTTTATATATTTTTATTTTCTAAATCAAGAACATACGTTATACGATGACATAATTATTCATACTTGTATAATTCGGCAAATAGGTTACTGTATGGGCAGCAACTTTAATATTCATAACGGGGCGTGGTCGGCTAGTCCATCTGTTTAATTAGGGAGATTATAGAAAAGTCGAACTCAGTCAGCCTGGACCGCTGTCACATGTTTACCGTTAGAAATCGGCAACCTGTATTTTGTCCAATCCAGTGAATTAGACAAACTCGTATTTCATTCTTATTTTCTAACGGAAAACATGTGAGTTGAATCTTTTAACTGTATACCTTTAGCTTTTACCTAGGTCAAAGGTAGACTATACCCAATAACGTATTCATGAAGTAACTCCCATACAGTGACCTATTTGTTGAATTATACTATTTCTCTATATATGCATACATTGTACTCTTTTTAAAAGACATCTTATTAAGACATATTGATACATTACTTATATCAAAACTTTAGAGAGAGAGAGAGAGAGAGATTATTACAAAACGAGTGAGAGATTCTTATTACAAATCAGGCCCTTCATCTACTGGATTATCTTCTCATTGAAAACTCAGGTGCTGATCATGTGCATGATTGCCATTATTTCAACAGTTTCCTTATCCGTGGCATGCATACGTTTTATGTTGGACATGATATGATTATTTCCGTCTTCAAAATTTGATGGTTTTGTCACTCTGTTATGAAAAAAGTGCACTAAGTAACTTCACTCACTGTACTGGTAACCTGCCTCTGAAAGGCTTGCCCAGGAACATTGTGACTAGGAAAACTGACCCTCTTGTCATGACGGAGTCTGTGTACATAAAGCACCAATACAGACAATAAAACTGGATGCGTGATATCTATGTATGAGAAAACCAACAATGTGCTTTTCCGACCAGGTCCGACACAATAGTTAGAAGCTTGAAACTTCGGATTTTAGTAAGAAGATGCACTGTACTATCTGTGGCTTTGTTTTCGCACATGCAGATTGTTGGTTTTCTGATGTGGTGGCCCAATTCGCCTTTGTTGATCACATCTCTGATTATAAATGTTTCTTTATGCCTAACTTACATATTTCTGCACATGATTTCTGAACCTCACAGGTGAGATAGAAGGCAAATTAGACACAGATACAACCAGCACCTTTACATCTACCAGCCTGACAGACTCCAAAGACATCAAACTGAGCACCAGTACCGAGTCTGACCTGGTATCTCAGTGGGTTGACCATGAGATTAGGAAAATCAAGAGAAACCTGTCCTCGGCTAATAATGTTTGCACTAGTGAGAAAACACTGAAGAATAAGACTAGGAAAGGTAGGAAATTTGTCTTGTTAGCTGGCATGTTTCAAAGCTCAGAATGTATGTCTACCTGGAAACAGAAGCTCTGGAAGTCTAGAGACTGTCAGAAAGGTCTGGAAAACATAATGAAAAGGCAGGGAATTTTGAAATGAAAACATAGTGGGAACCCTGTTGGAAATTAAGCCATAACCAAACCAAACCTTTCATTGAATCATGATTTCACAATTTTGTCGTATTACAGAACAAATAAGTGAGGAGGTGTCCCCTGATGTGTTCAGAACCAATGCAGCACCTGTGATCACTACCAGTACCAGTTTAACAAACAGTGACAACTCCTCACCTGGTGTGGTGGTGTCATCCTCCAGCAGTGAACAACAACAACAGCATCATGAAATGGGAGATCAGGTAGTTGATTTGACTTGACTTTCATTTGAGAAAATCAACAATCTGGGTTTCTGACCAGGTCTGAACCAGCCTGCACAGCTGCAGAATATAGTTAGCAACTTGATTTTTCAGATTTAGAAAAGAAGATGCATTGTACCATCTGTAGAATGCAAAACAAAGGCGCTGATCAGCTTTGCAGTTACTGTACAGCTGATCGGGTCTTTATTTTCGCATCTGCAGATTGTTAGCTCACCTGAGCCGGAGGCACCCGGCGTCCGTACGTCGTCGTCCGTCCTCCACCATTTTCAAAGATCTTCTTCTCTGAAACCGCTTGGCCAATCAAAGCCAAATTTTATGTGAAGCATCTATAGGAAGGGGGAACCAGTGTGTATATAAGAAATCCAGGTCACATGACCAGATGGCCGCCATGCCCATATATGGTAAAAACCCTTAAAAATCTTCTTCTCCAGAACCGGTGGATTAATTTCAACGAAACTTGGCATAAAGCATTGATGGCTCAAGCACTACAATGTATATATAAATCATGACCCTGTGATGACTTTGACCTATTTTACACAAGGTCAACATAGGTCGCTAATGCATTTGAATGGGGAAAACTTTTAAAATGTCATTTAAAGTGAAAGTCTTGCAGGAGATGGGCAGTAGGACTGAATATTGATGATTCTGAAAAAAAAAGGATCCCAGGGGCTCATCTGCCCCCACCCCGGGGCAATATACATGTACATTACCATAATATTCAAACATCATCTCCTCTGAAACCGCTTGGCCAATCAAAGCCAAATTTTATGTGAAGCATCAATAGGAAGGGGTAACCAATGTGTATATAAATAATCCAGGTCACACGACCAAGCTGGCCGCCATGCCCATATATGGTAAAAACCCTTCAAAAATCTTCTTCTTCCGAACCGGTGGACCGATTTCAATGTAGCTTGGCATGAAGTATCAATGATGCAAGTACTACAATATGTATATATATATCATGACCCTGTGATGACCTTGACTTTTTTTAGGGCAAGGTCAACAGAGGTCACCAATGCATTTGAATGGGGAAAACTTTAAAAATGTCATTTAAAGTGAAAGTCTTGCAGGATTTGGGCAGTAGGACTGAATATTAATGATTCTGAAAAAAATTGGACCCCAAGGGCTCATCTGCCCTCACCCGGGACATTATACATGTAAATTACCATAATATTCAAACATCTTCTCCTCTGAAACCACTTGGCCAATCAAAGCCGCATCTATAGAATTGGGGAATCAAAGTGAGTATAAATAATCTAGTTCAGATGACCAAGATGACCATCATGCCCATATATGGTAAAAAACCTTCAAAAATCTTCTTCTCCGAAACAGGTGGACTGATTTCAAAGACACTTGGCATGAAGTATCTATGGCTAAAGTACTACAATGTGTATATAAATCATGACCCTGTGGTGACCTTGACCGATTTTATGACAAGGTCAACCTAGGTCGCCAATGCATTTGAATGGGGAAAGCTTTTAAAAAGTCATTTGAGGTGAAAATCTTGCAGGAAATGGGCAGAAGGACTAAATATTAATGATTCTGAAAAAAAAATTGGACCAAAGGGCTCCTATGCCCCTACCCCTGGGCAATATACTTGTATATTACCATAATATTCAAACATCTTCTCCTCTGAAACCACTTGGCCAATTAAAGCCAAATTTTATCTGAAGCATCTATAGGATGGGGGAACCACTGTGTATATTAAAAATTTAGGTCACATGACCAAGATGGCCACCATGCTCATATATGGTAAAAACCCTTCAAAAACCTGCTTCTCTGAACCAATAGACAAATTTCCATGAAACTTGGAGTGAAGCATCGATGGCTAAAGTACTACAATGTATATATAAATCATGACCCTGTGATGACCTTGACCCAGTTTATGGCAAGGTCAACATGGATTGCCCATGCATTTGAATGGGAAAAACTGTTAAAAAGCCATTTGAAGGGAAAAGCCAGCAGGAAATTGGCAAAATGGACAGAATATTGATTATTCTGAAAAAAGAAAATGGCCCAAGGGCTTCATCTGCCCCTGCACTGGGGTTAAATACCATAATATTCAAACATGTTTATTGGTATATGCAGCAGATCTCAGGTGAGCGTTTACAGGACCATTGGTCCTCTGGTTGGCTTTCTGATGTGGCATCTCATTTCAAACCTTTTATCTGGGTTTCTGAACTTGCACGGCACAAATAGGCATGCTCTGCTACACAATGGAGCTAGAGCTCAGCAGTTTTCATATGGGGGCAAGGGGTTTTAGCTTCCTAAAAAATGGAAAGAATAACACAGGTGCTGCATAATCACGCTGTTGACGCTGACTACTACTTCTTATCTTGTGCATAAAGCAGATTTTCTGATATAGCAGTTGATTTCTACTACTAGGTCATTTAATAGATTAAAAGGAAGTTCAAGATGATTTTTAGCTGAGCCGTTAGGCTCACAAGGTGAGCTTATAGGATGGCCATGATCCGTCGTCGTCCTTCCGTCCGTCGTCCACCATTTTCAAAGATCTTCTTCTCTGAAACCGCTTGGCCAATCAAAGCCAAATTTTATATGAAGCATCTATAGGAAAGGGAAACCAATGTGTTTATAAATAATCCAGGTCACATGACCAAGATGGCCACCATGCCCATATATGGTAAAAACCCTTCAAAATTCTTCTTCTCCGGAACCACTGGACCGATTTCAACGAAACTTGGCATGAAGCATTGGGGACTAAAGTACTACAATGTGTTTATAAATTATGACCTTCGAATGACCTTGACCTATTTTACAGCAAGGTCAACATAGGTCGCCCATGCATTTGAATGGGGAAAATTGTTAAAATGTCATTTGAAAGGCAAATCTTGCAGGAAATGGGCAAAAGGACTGAAGGTAGGTAATTCTGAAAAAAATTTGGACCCCAGGGGTTGGTCTGCCCCCACCCCGGGGCAATATACATGTATATTACAAAAATATTCAAAGATCTTCTTCTCTGAAACCGCTTGGCCAATCAAAGCCAAATTTTATAGGAAGCATCTATGGGAAGGGATCATCAATGTGTTTATAAATAATCCAGGTCACATGACCAAGATGGCCGCCATGCCCATATATGGTAAAAACCCTTCAAAATTCTTCTTCTCCGGAACCACTGGACCGATTTCAACGAAACTTGGCATGAAGCATTGGGGACTAGTGTACTACAATGTATTTATAAATTATGACCTTTGGATGACCTTGACCTATTTTATGGCAAGGTCATAGGTCGCCCATGCATTTGAATGGGGAAAATTGTTAAAATGTCTTTTGAAAGGCAAATCTTGCAGGAAATGGGCAAATGGACTGAAGGTAGGTAATTCTGAAAAAAATTTGGACCCCAGGGATTGGTCTGCCCCCACCCCGGGGCAATATACATGTATATTACAAAAATATTCAAAGATCTTCTTCTCTGAAACCACTAGGCCAATCAAAGCCAAATTTTATAGGAAGCATCTATGGGAAGGGATCATCAATGTGTTTATAAATAATCCAGGTCACATGACCAAGATGGCCGCCATGCCCATATATGGTAAAAACCCTTCAAAATTCTTCTTCTTCGGAACCACTGGACTGATTTCAAGGAAACATGGCATGAAGCATCTGGGACTAGAGTACTACAATTTGTTTATAAATTATGACCTTTGGATGACCTTGACCTATTTTACGGCAAGGTCAACATAGGTCGCCCATGCATTTGAATGGGGAAAATTGTTAAAATGTCATTTGAAAGGCAAATCTTGCAGGAAATGGACTGAAGGTAGGTAATTCTGAAAAAAAATTGGACCCCAGGGGTTGGTCTGCCCCCACCCCGGGGCAATATACATGTATATTACAAAAATATTCAAAGATCTTCTTCTCTGAAACCACATGGCCAATAAAGGCCAATTTTATAGGAAGCATCTATGGGAAGGAGAAATCAATGTGTTTATAAATAATCTAGGTCACATGACCAAGATGGCCGCCATGCTCATATATGGTAAAAATCCTTTAAAATTCTTCTTCTGAACCAATGGACCAATTTCAACAAAACTTGGCATGAACCATTGGGGACTGAAGTACTACAATGTATTTATAAATTATGACCTTTGGATGACCTTGACTTATTTTACAGCAAGGTCAACATAGGTCGCCAATGCACTTGAATGGGGAAAACTTTTAAAATGTCATTTAAAGTGAAAGTCTTGCAGGAAATGGACAGTAGGACTGAATATTAATGATTCTGAAAAAAATTGGACCTCAGGGGCTCATTTGCCCCAGCCCCGGGGCATTATACATGTATATTACCGTAATATTCAAACATCTTCTCCTCTGAAACCGCTTGGCCAATCAAAGCCAAATTTCATGTGAAGCATCTATAGAATAGGGGAATCAATGTGTATATAAATAATCAAGGTCACATGACCCAGATGGCCGCCATGCCCATATATGGTATAAACCCTTCAAAAATCTTCTTCTCCGGAACCGGTGGACCGATTTCGAAGAAACTTGGCATGAAGCATTGTTGACACAAGTACTACAATGTTTGTATAAATCATGACCCTGTGATGACTTTGACCTATTTTAAGGCAAGGTCAACATGGGTGCCTATGGATTTGAATGGGTAAACTGTTAAAATGTCATTTGAAGGGAAAAACTTGTATGGACAGTATATTGATTATTCTGAAAAAATAATGGCCCAAGGGCTTCACCTGCCCCTATACTGAGACTATTTTCTATAACATTCGTATATACAGCAGATCTCGGGTGAGCGTTTACAGGACCATTGGTCCTCTGGTTCTAGTTTCCTGTTTCAATAGACACACGACTCTTTTAGTTCATTATTTGTTCCAATGTTGTGTACCTCATAGAAATGACTGTGTAACTTATGAAAGCTAATGTCATGAAGATTGGGCCATTTTCACACTCAGAAGCACACATAGAGGTAAAGTCATTCTCAACATGAATTGAGAAAGATTCACAAACTACAATACTGCAATTTAAGTAATAAAGATTTTATTTTTTCCCCTTGACTAGCTACGAGACACCAACAGTGTAGAAGACTATTACTTTGATGATGAGCTGTATGCCAAGAGAGGGAAGAAGTCTGCCCGTATATACTTTGATGATGAGACGAGTGCTCCCTCAGTGATAGCCGAGTCTCCTCAGTCCACTTCTCTACCTATGGACACTGTGCTGAAGGCTAACTCTATGTCTAGTGTGGAAGATAGGTCTGGTAGGATACATAATTGAAATAGTTTTATCTGCCTGCTTTACATGTGGCACTAGCATTATGGGGCTGTCTGGCTTTGTAAATAGAAATGGTAAGGTAAAAGATTGAACATGTTTGTAGCTTACTCGTAAACAACAAACTTAAATTTAGCTTTGTTCTTTTGCAAGCCATACAGTGCCATGAGAAGAATTTTCATAGTGAACAGACTAGCAAAAAACTACATGTATTTTATTGTCTTACATTTACCAATGTGTTTTTGTATAAACAAAACTTGCAGCTGAATTGATATTCCAGATGCCTCCAGTCAGAAAAAGACCATGACCAGCAGCAGCAACAGGAGCAGCAACAAGAAGAAGCTGAGTAAGATCCCTACATCAAGATCAAAACTTGTCCCCAAAACTAAGGTAATGGTGCAGCCTCATCTGAATTATCGATGAAAGGCAGTTTTATCATGTTAACTTAAGTTGAACCGTGTAGCCAAATAAGCATCTTGTAAATTTGATATTATTGGAATGAGAAACTACATTTCTAGGCTTTATGTCTTTCAAATTAAGATCTGAAAATCTATTGATTGCAATTTCTTGGTGACTTTATGAGAATTTTAATTGAGACAAAGAGTTATTTGATATGCTGGGGAAAATGTGAAGATTATTTGAACCTCGTCATGAGAAAATTGGATTTTTGCCTAGGCAAAAACAAAGGCGCAGATCAGCTTTGCAGTAACTGCGAAGCTTGAAAGCGCCTTTGTTTTCATAGTACAATCCCTCTTCTTTCTAGATCGGAAATTTCAAGCTTCTAGCTTTCTTCTATGACTGTATAGGCCAGTGTGTCAGTCCTGGACGGAAACCCCGAAGACTGGTTTTCTCCCATCATAGTCGGCCGTGCTTAATTTCTACGATAACTCATGATGGCATTTTTTGTTAATGCTCGGCATCCAGGCTAGAATTATTCCTTGGGATACTACAAACAACATAGGGCCGGATACCAAGCGTGAATTTGCGTTTTAAGGTCACAGTAAGGTCAAAGGTCAACTAAGTGCATTCTGTAAGAAAAATAATATTTAATTTCATAATATGTACTTTTATGTCACGAAACTGTTACAAAATAAATAAAAACAGCTGCCAGTTTATATGGAATGACCCAAAGGCTTGCCACAAGGATTAATTTGACACATGGGTTCGATACACAGGAAGGTCAGAGGTCAAACTAGTGCGAAGATGCTGAAAATGCTTACAAATACAACCACCTATTTTCTTTATCCTAATTTGCTAATTTAATTATGAGTGAAAGAGTTGTAAATAGACATAGTGTTATGCAGAGGGCTAAAGATGTAATTTACCTTTGTTTAAAGCAGTAAACATGTCGTATTTGTGCTAATAAAGCACCCTAGGTTATTCGCATTGTGCCAATATAAAATAAAATGCTACAACTAATCTTGATCATAAACCTGATCCTGTAAAGTTGCTATGACTTTTTTAATGTACTTTGATATTGTTTTATAATTCCTGCTTGTGACATGAACATTCAGTCTTCTTATAACTGTCCATATTGTTCTCAACAATCAACACATTTGCATGGTGTAAAATAACATAGTGTCCGCGCCGACCTGTGATTCAAACGAATTGGCTGTACTTACAAAAATACTCATATCAAACCAATAGTATGCTCTAAACTATTATGATTGGCCTGACAGTAATACTTAACATAAATACTTAATATTCAAATCATTTAACTTGCTAATTCATGAATATTAATGATACAAAACATAAGAAATTTGTGAAAATCATAGAAAAATAGGGGATATACATACATACATCACTTACCCCAAGGCTGTATATAAACCTAGAATGTTGAAAGTGGTATAGAGGTATAGAATGAATGCTATGGAAAAGAAATATCACTCATGCGTCTGGTATGTGAACAATCTGATCTTCAATCTCATGAATATTAATGAAAACTTTAGGAATAGGAGAGAAAAAAAGAAAACATTAAACAGGTAAACCTACAAAATGCCGTGAATCTCGGCAACTCAAACACTAAAGTGCTGAAAATGGCATCAAATGATTGCTAGGGTTATATACCATTTTGACCATACACAAATATATAACATATATAAGCCATTGGATTTTTGTTTTCATGAACATTAATGATATCTTCAGAAATCGGAGTAAAATCGGGGCGAATTAATGTGGTATACATGTAAAAGCAAATGTAGCGTGGCTACTGATGGACCTAGAGTGCTGAAATTGATATCAGCTGATTGATAGGACAATGTTTTATAATTTTTTAATCAGATTATATAAATATGTTGATATTTTTGTGGTATCAATATTAAAAATATGCTTAAATTGGAGAAAAATCATCGAATAATGAAGGGCTATACCATTAAGATCGCATATATCTCGGGTCTCGACTACTAATAGCCCTAGAAAGCTCAATGTAGCTTCATATAATTAATGGAACAATACTTTATTGATATAGATTCAGATATGTAAAGCATATTTGTTGGCAACCAAGATGATATAAGCAATTTTCTTGGCGCACAATCTTCAATTTTCTGTAATTTTCATTATTTTGTTGGTATCTTACATAGTATTTACAATATTCAATATAATATGGTGTATCTATAAGACTATATGGCAATAGTACATTGATATAGCATTATACTGATACCATTTTCAAGGCTCTCAGGGCATTTGAAGCCGAGATATAAGTAATTTTGTTGGTATTCCCACTTCATTTTTGGTGAATGTTTTCTAATTCATAAAGTGCTCATTCATGTCCATACAAAATATCTTATGATTTATACATCTGATTACATGATATATGCAATAAACATTGTCCTTACAATCATTTGAGTCCAATTGCAGTCTTCGAAATCATTTGATTCCAAAAAAAACAACACTCTAGGGTCTATCAGTAACCAAGATACATGTGTTTTACATGGTTTCCTTCTTAATTCTTCCGTATTTTTACTCCAATTTCTAACGATTTTATCAATGGTCATGAAAAAAATCCAATGACTTACATATTTTAGATTAAGTGCTTTAATATTACCTAAGCAACCACTTGATACCACTTTTAGGACCTTAGCGCTTTTGTTGCCGAGATACAAGTCATTTTGTAGATTAACATGTTTATTTTGTTTCATTTTTTTACTCTCATATTTCTTAGATTTTCATTAATATTCATGAGATTGAAGATCAGATTACTCTTTTATCAGACTTCAGAGTGATTAATAATAATTATATACATTGTCATAACATTCATTTAATACCTCTTTCAGTATCCTAGATTTATTCACAACCATTGAACAAGTGATTTTGTATGTATACTCAATATCTTATCTTATTTTCTTCATTAATATTCAAGATGAAGTAAGTTCAATGATTTGAATATTATGTTTATATGTTAAATTGCTATGTCAATGCATTACTTTCAGACCAATCAAAGTATCTTAGAGCATATTCTTGGTGGGATATGAGTTTGTTTGTACGTTCATCCCATACTTTAGAATCACGTTATAGGGAGTGGGCGTGGAAACTATGTAATTTTACATCATGCAAATGTGCTCATTGTTGAGGAAAGCAATATTCTATGGCATTTAGGTGGTCCCTCGGGCCAAACTGGCAGCATGGGAATTGTGCTAAAGTGCAAGGAATATCTTACATAACCTACATAAAATCCTTAAATGGGAATAAATTTTCCCTTGCTTTGCCCAGATGTTCAACATTTTAATCAATATTCATGAATATACAAATGAGACTATTATCATATATGCCCATGACATAAATATTTTTTCATTATACTGTATTACTGGTGTAGTAACAAAGTGTGATAATGATAATTTAGGATTAAAATTAGTTTATTCGTGGATATATAACCAGTTTAAATCACTTTGAATGTTTTCATTAACATTCATGAATATGCAAATTAACTAATTTGCAGTACTTACCACGCGTTGAAAGGCCTATGCCTCAGCGTTAACACGAGACCAGATTCAGAGCTCTAGGACTTGTAACAGCAGAACTGTGATCAATTTTGTAGGAACACCCTCATGCTAATGAATCACGTTAGCAGTTGCCATGGAAATACTGCATTTTTCAAAATGCAATTGAGTTTATCGTGTATGACAAAAACTCTTTGCATTTCAGAGGTGCCAATGAACGATTTGGCACCCATGAAAAATTGTCCGGGGGTGCAAGTTACGTCAAATTAGCCCCAGGGTTATTTTAATTCGCAATGAATTGGAACGTTTGATATACGTCAGCAATGCAAATTGTTTTGAATCTAGCTTTTGTAGCGTTCTCTATATGTCGGTGCGGCTAGGTGTTGTTATTACTAGGAAAGATCATTGTTACTTCTAAATAGCATTTAAATTTGTAAAGAAAAATGGATCTGCAATTCGTGACTACAAATACTACTACAAACATTGTGCAAGCTACTCTGACTGAATGATTTTGGCAAAAGCTGTACTTGTATCTATCCCATAATAGGAACTATATTCCTAAAATTGTTCTGTTTATTATTTCTATTACTGCATGGCTGGTTTTGAGCATATTAATCATAGTTAGACACTGATAAAATAATATTTATGACAAATTAGATTCTAAAACAGAGATTTTAAAACCGAAATGCACCTAGTTGACCTTTGACCTTACCATGACCTTAATTCGAAGATTCAGACGCGGCATCCGCCCTGGGACGCTTTGCCATACCCCAAAGAACATTTCTAACATGGATGCCGAGCATTAACAAAAAATGCCATCAAAACTTTTTTCTAGAGGCCCTAGAAATTAAGCACGGCCGACTATCACGGCTAATATCATTATTGTCAAGAAAATATCTGCTTTTTGCACATAACTTGCCATGTTAAATGTTTTATCTTGTAGAGTCCCGAGGGTGTGTACAGTAACATCGTGACAGTGAAGTCTAGCCTAGATGATATTGGTGTTCACCAGGTTACTCACAGAATGAAGAACTTGAAGACTGGAGGTTCTACAACTATTGTCAATGATACCATAAAGGCTGATAAAATCACAACTACACTCAGGTCGGCTAACTAATGATCGTATGTTGGATCTTTGAGTCAAACCATGAAGAAAAAGAGCTGCCTCATGAGAAAACCAACAATCTGCATAGGCAAAACAAAGACGCAGCTTCGCGGTAACCCAAAGCCTTTATTTTCGCTTCACTCATAGTACAATTCCTCTACTTTCTAAATCCAAAATTTTAAGCTTCTAACCACCTTCTGTGATGGTACAGACCAGTTTGTGTCGGACCTGATAAAAACCACAATGTTGGGTTTCTCATGACAGGGCTCAAATATTACACTTACAGTCATCAGCTTTCTGAAGAAATACATTTTTTTTCTGTCAGCTGTTTTATGGTAGCTTTGCATGGTTTTCATGGCCAGTATTTTTCATCATAAACAAGTTATCATGCACAGACTTGCAGATCATCACTTATCTCTCAACCATTAAGTCGCTATTTTTAAGCATTGCTGTGATAAATTGAAATTGTGATTTCAACACTATTTACATGTATATATTATATAGAAATATGCTATCAAAAGATGAATTATGCAGGACAAAATAAATCTTGTAAAACTCTTTGATTATATATGTACGACACATCTGGGTCAGTTCCACCAAATAGGCCAATTATCACATCTGGGACTTTCTAACATCATTCTCATAATGACCCGATTGCAATATGAAGTGTTAAGTTCCCTGCATTGATACCACGAATACAAAAACCGAAAAGTTACACTACCACATATTGACGCATACATTCCAAGTTGCATGTTTGTCAAGGTTGAATATTTTCCCAAATTTCGCAAAAATTAACTGATTTAATATTTAGTCTTGAATATGGATTCTAGTGTAACTTCAGAAAAGCATGTGCATTTTAAAAATCCTTCATCCACAAATCCCAACCATCGAAAAGAGTGCGGATTTTTGTCGCCATTGGAGCGATCACGAATCATAAAACACATGGGTTTTTCTACTTATCTTGAATATTTTTGGTTCATCCACAATGTTAAACATACAAATCCAAAAGTTAAAGTTAATTTAATGAATGATGAATGTGTTACTGTGAAGCTTCATAAATGCTCAAGCAGACTCAAAGTACATGAAAGGCTGTTGATTGATCACGGAACACATCTCCCATAGACTTCGGTCTAGTATTGCGATAAACGTTCAAGGCAACATAAACTAAAACAAAATGTTTGCTGTAACATGACGTCAAAAAAGTGGACCTATTTGGGGGATGATGTCAGATTTTTGGGCCCATTTGTGGAAATCTGCCTAGTTGTGAGACCCACCCTAGTTGTGAGTCCTTCATATATATAAAAAAGTATGTCTTGCATAATTATACTACATTTAATAGGTAGACAGAACATGAAGTGTTCATAAACACATGAAGTGTTCATAAACAATCTAGTCAGTATATCAAGTTAGAACAATCTAGTCAGGATATCAAATTATTCAGCAAAACATTAGAACTACCTGGAAGATAGTGATTTTCTATTGAAACTGGAGATTATTGTTAACTACACAGCATAGAGAAATATTGTAAAAAGTTTGTTTTTTTTTGTTTTTTTTTGTTTTTGTTTTTTTTGTTTTATTTTTCTTGTTTTTTGGGGTTTTTTTTTTTTGTTTTTGTTCTTTTTTGTTGTTTTTTTTTGTGTTTTTTTTTTGTTTTTTGTTTTTTTTTTTAATTCCGTTTTACATCCCTTTCAAGGTTATTTCAGCTTATATGAGACTGGCCAATCAATAGGTGGGGCAACAACAGGAAAACCCCGGAGAAAAACCACCTGGCACACCTGTAAGCAGAACTTGGCTTGTCTCACATGTGCCCAGTGTGGGGCTCAAACCCACACTAGACACGGCAGTGAGATGATCAAGTGATAAAGAAATAGCGCTCTTAACCACTCCCCAATGGGGGCCGCCTTGTAAAAAGTAATAGACGGATACAAATTGGTAATATCTTAATTATTGTTTCGTTTCTTATTTATATGACCCAAGCTTTGTTAAGTTTGAATAAGGACAAAGACAGCATGATTAGAAAGCTGTTAATATACACATTGTTTGTACATGTGTAAATTTGTTTTTAGAGTGTTTGTTATTGTTCCTGATACCACCATGTGTTTGTACAATATTGTTTATTTTTATATTTTAAGAGGTACCTGTGATTCAATATTTAAAACAATTTAATGGTTCAATTGACAATACAATCATTTACACTAAATCTGTGATAGTCTCATAATTTATATTCTCTAATTGAATTATATATGGTAGAAATGTTGTTAAATCCAAAATAAAGACAAATGTGTGAAGTTGTTTTATTTGATGTGATCCCTGCAATTCAGTACACTATTTTTGTTTGCAATGTGCATAAATTCTTGTGCACCTGATGAGGAAGTATCAGTAAATAGACGGTTTTGGTCAGATCTGGACCTGGTAGTCTGAGCCCATGGTTTACATAAGTATTGGATGTACAGAATGTCCTGTAACTTTGTGGTAAAGCACTCACACATTACAAAGTTAAAAACTTGCAACTTCAAATGCCAGATGCGACTGAAGCATTTTTCAAAATAATGCTGAAAATCAAGCCTTGCCTCCTAAAAGCCTGCAGAAAAAAAAATCTATCATGAGTGTGAGGTACAGATAGACAATTTTGTCCCTCAGATCACAGTTTAACATTACTTGAAAGGCCTAATGATGCCAAAATGATGGGACAGATCTGGTCAATCAAGATGGGCACTTGTGTAAGATCCTGATACTGTCAGGAGTGCAAGGTATGGATAAACAAATCTGTCTCTGGGGACAAAGTATCGTGATGACAAACACTTTATAATGATACTCCTGTAATTTCTTACCATCTGAAATCTTAGTTGCTGTTTCTTTTTTGTATTTTTTATTGTCCTGTATGTCACAATGGTAGAAAAACTGGTGCTGTTATTTTACCATAACAGATTATACAGTTACTGTAAATGGATATTAGCATGGGGTAGAAAAATAAGGACAAATAATGATTAACAAAGTTCTGAAAACAGTTTATTAAGAAAAAGATGCTGTAACAAAACAAATACCAGAGGACCAATGGTCCTGTAAACGCTCACCTGAGATCTGCTTCATATACCAATAAACATATTTGAATATTATGGTATTTAACCCCAGTGCAGGGGCAGATGAAGCCCTTGGGCCATTTTCTTTTTTAGAATAATCAATATTCTGTCCATTTGCCAATTTCCTGCTGATTTTCCCCTTCAAATAACATTTTAAAAGCAGATGAGCCCCTGGGGTCCATTTTTTTTAGAATCATTAAAATTCAGTCCTACTGCCCATTTCCTGCAAGACTTTCACTTAAAATGACATTTTAAAAGTTTTCCCCATTCAAATGCATTGACGACCTATGTTGACCTTGCCATAAAATAGGTCAAGGTCACCACAGGGTCATGATTTATATATACATTGTAGTACTTGAGTCATCCATACTTCATGCAAAGTTTCGTTGAAATCGGTTCACCGGTTCTGGAGAAGATATTTTAAGGGTTTTTACCATATATGGGCATGGCGGCCATCTTGGTCATGTGACCTGGATTATTTATATACACATTGGTTCCCACTTCCTATAGATGCTTCTTATAAAATTTGGCTTTGATTGGCCAAGTGGTTTCAGAGAAAAAAATCTTTGAAAAGTGTGTGTGGACGACAGACCGGCCAAGGTCAAGAGATGACCTTGACCTAAATTAATCATATACCTTCATCAAATCCATTAGTTGTTTGCATCTACCACTTTTCAGATCACAGGCTGCAATAGTTTTAAAAAAATAGCTTATTTCCACTTTTCCCATTGTAAGTCTATGGAAACTTAAAGTTACCATAGCAACCAGAGTTCTTATCCGACTGGAATAAAAAACACAAATTATGTAGAGGCTACTGTCAGGAACGTGTATACAAAGTATAGGATTCATCCACTTGACAGTTTCTGAGGAGAAGATTTTTGAATGTTTTTTTCAAAATTTGCCCTTTATGGGGCCCCAGCAACCAATCAAAATTAAGGATTAGAACAAAACTCGCAAGAAACGTCAAACACTACTCAATAAACATTGCAAAAACAAAATTCAAATGTCTGCAATTTTAGCGGAAAAATAGCCGATTTCCACTTTTCCCATTATAAGTCTATGGAAACTTTAAGTTGCCATAGCAACCAGAGTTCTTATCCGCCTGGAATAAAAAACACAAATTATGTAGAGGCCACTGTCAGGAACATGTATACAAAGTACAGGCTTCATCCCCTTGACAGTTTCTGAGAAGAAGATTTTTGAATGTTTTTCGAAATTTTGCCCTATATGGGGCCCCTGCAACCAATCAAAATGAAGGATTAGGATAAAAGTCACACGAAACGTAGAGGACTACTCAATAAACATTTCTGCAAAAACAAAATTCAAATATCTCCAACAAGACAGCAAAAACTGGCAATTTTCACTTTTTTCCATTATAAGTCTATGGGAAGCATAAGTTGCCATAGCAACCAGAGTCCTTATCCGATCAAAACAAAAAACACAATTATTCTTTCCTCCTACCTGTAGATGGTGCATGTGTAATATGAGAACAATCGGCCCAGTGGTTTCAGAGAAGAAGATCTTTGAAATTGTGGACGACGGACGGACGACGGACGGACGCCGGAGCATGGGTATACTATAAGCTCACCTATGAGCCTTCGGCTCAGGTGAGCTAATAAAGCATCATAGAATAAGCAATAACGTGAGAAAATACAGCATATGCATTAATAAAAGGTGCTGATTATATGAGCCTGTGCATGAGAAAACCAAGAGTTTGTGTTTCGGAAGCAGGCTAGAAGCTTGAAATTTTGTATTTAAGTAGAAGAGGGATTGTACTATCCGTGTAGCGAAAACAAAGGCGCTGATCAGCTTCGTGGTTACCGCGAAGCTGATCTGCGCCTTTGTTTTCGCCTACGCAGATTGTTGGTTTTCCCATGCGGCAGCTCACATAGCATAGTGACTCGACAGCTGAGAAGTACTGCTTGTGCAACCTAGCCATACACAGTCTAACTCAATCGAAAATCTCATGCCCCATTTGTGTTAATTTGGTTGCAGGGAACATCTCTGTGTCGTACCTGATCCAAAACCACAAGGACAATATTTTCTCAAGATCAAGCTCATATTTTTGGCTTATCAGCAACATCCATGGATTTCAACAAATAGAGGTACAAATCATAACTATATCTGACTAGAGCTACTGTCAAAAACATGAATTCCTATAAAGAATCTACAATCAATTCTCTAAAATATGGACAAACAAAAAAGTTTAATGCCATGAATTTAAAATTAAAACAACAGACACATTCATAAATGCAAATTTTGCAGAATAAATTTTACTACAGTGCACATCAATGTCGAAGACAAAAAGGCAGTCATAAAACTGACGATAAAAAGATGATTTACAGCATTACAGCAATATTGATAAAACATTTCACACTAGTTTGTTTGAAATGTAAGGTTCCTTTGTTTAAAAGAAAATTGATACTCCTATTAAAACTAAAATCAGAACAGATCAGACATGCTGATAAAATATCACAAATGGGCCTTCACTGAAAGCAAAAAATCTGGGTTTTTCTCATCAAGTCCGAAACAAACCAGCCTGTGCAGTCACGGAAGAAGGCTAATAGCTTGAAATTTTGCATTTAAGTAGAAGAGTGATTGTACTATCAATAGAGCGAAAACATAGGCACTGATCAGATGTACAATTACTGCACAGCTATCTGCGCCTTTGTTTTCGCATAGGCAAAATCCGATTTTCTCATGATGTTGGCTCATAACTAAAATCAAAGCAATAAGATCAGACATTTACAGTATACCTTGATAAAATATCACAAATAATAATTAAAATGTACAAAGAATATAAAGTTGCCTTGGTTATCTAGAAATCTAATACAATAACAAATGACATAACTTGGTGTTGTAATGGCACAAATATTATCTATTATTGGCAAGACATATGAACACAAATGTTGGTTACAGTCTGGCAAGTAAGATAAAAAGATCATACTGTAAATGGGTTAAATAAGTCTGGCCTAACTTCTCATCTATTTTTAGAAGGACAATCTATGTAGCTCATTGTCAGTCTTCCATACAGTCCTCTAGTGAATAAGAGACAACATTTTCAATTGTTGAAACAAGTAAACAACAAAGAAGAGAATAGCTTGCAGTGTGTTTCATTGTTAGGAAGTACAAGGATTCCTCTGAAGATTTCCAATGTTTCAAGCAACTCTTAAACAGCATTAGCAAAGCAGACTACATTAGTCTTCACATAATGTTATGCTTATAAATGGTATTATGTTACTCACATAATAACCTGTGTTTTACTGTATGTGTTTTTATGTTGTAAAAAATCTAATAAATAAATAAAATGTAATGTTATAAAATTTGCATTTCAACAAAGTAGATTCCTAAACACATAAATCTATTAAATGGATTTCATTTACAGTAAAGTAAGAACAGAAAGTACAGAGACTATACAATCAATCAGGTACACAATTATATAAGACAAGTATGCAATTTGAGACAAAAGACAGGTAAATAATTCATGATTACCATCAAACTTTTCAATATTTTTGTTAACAATTACACCTTAATGCCTTCTTGTAAGCATACAAGTTTGTTTCTGCTGTTCCTTTACTTTAACCCAGTCTAACAAGCTATTAATTTGAACTATCATTGGCGCAAAAGCTAAGGTGGTAATATGCAAATGACTTGTTTTAGAACATTTGCAATACTGCTCCCATTTCATATCAAAACGAGAATGAGCGAAATAAGCGAAAATCTCACGACATAGACTTGCATATAATTGCGGAAAATAGTTTTTGTTTGTTTGATTTGTATTTTTACGTGCCAGTCAACAGCTATAGTCATGTTGTGATGTTAGATGTTGAAATGCAACGTAAAGCAATAAATAAAACAAACAAAAATCCCTTTTTGCATTAAAACGCAAGTCTACATCGAAGGGTTTTTCGCTTATGTGTGACAAGTCCTTATGCACAACAGCAAAAGCACTAAACTCTATGCTGATGATCTAATCTGTCTTCACCAGTCAAACACATTTCTCACAGCCAACAGGATTATGTGTTTAAAAATGAGCCGCATCGTGAGAAAACCGGATTTTTGCCTATGCGAAAACAAAGGCGCAGATCAGCTTCGCGGTAACCGCGAAGCTGATCAGCGCCTTTGTTTTCGCTACACGGATAGTATATTTCCTCTTCTTCTTATATCCGAAATTTCAAGCTTCTAGTCTGCTTCTGAGACTGTTCAGCCCGGTTTGTGTCGGACCTGGTCGGAAATCCCGAAGACCGGTTTTCTCGCGTCGCGGCTCAAATCTATCCAGCTTGATGAACTCAAATCATGGGTGCAGTTCTACCCAACTTTTTATTATAACTATTATTAATACTGGCTAAATGTTTTCTTATATCACTCATTCTTTCATCTTCATACCTCTTCATCTTGGTTTTGTTCAGTCGGCTAGGGGGTCTGTCAACTTTATCATGGGATAAATTACCTGGAAATGATAAGTCAAGAAAAAGCACAATTTCAGGAAATCAAATAAATATAGTTATAAAATCCAGTCACTGGATACATGAGCAAATACAATCAGAAATATACCCTTATGCAAGTTAGATTTGTATAGACAAGATTTTTCTTTCATTCTTACACATTATGACATATACTAAATATTTATTCATTAAATCATTAAAGGTAGTGAAAACAGTTCTAAGATGTACAAATGTGACAGGATAGCCTCCCTTGGAAAAATATGTCGGTGCAACGTATAAGCGGCATATTGAGTGCTTGTTATATGCAAATTTCAAACTCAAAACTTTGTGAATCAAGTAAGTGTTAAGTATATAGCACAGTAAACCACCCTTGGTGGATGAGCATGCTTTTCCACCGACGGGGTTTGCTGTGGCTTGGCTCGGCTGTTCGTTACATTTGGTGGGATGATGACAACTGCCATAACAGAGTTGCCTTACCCATGTAGTACCCGGGCCAAGACTTCCCGGGCGAGTCTTCTCAGAGGGGGAAGTAATGTGACGGGATAGCCTCAGTTGGAAAAATATGTTGGTGTAACATATTAGTGGCATATTGAGAGCTTGTAAAATGCAAATTTCAAACTCGAAACTATGTGAATTGAGTAATTGTTGAGTGTATAGCACAGTAAACCGTACTTGGTGGATGAGCATGCTTTTCCACCGAAGGCATTTGCTGTGGCTTGGCTCGGCTGTTCCTTACACAAGTTCAAAGCTCTCATCATTATACTTTTTTGCAGCTGAAGTCCACACACTGTTTTAAATGAGCCACCTCATGAGAAAACCAGCAATATGGTTTTTGAACAGGTCCGACACAAACCGAGCTGTACAAACAAAGAAGATGGCCAGAAGCTGGAAATTTCGGATTTAAAAAGCAGAAAAATTGTTAGTACTATCCCTGTAGCGAAAACAAAAATGCTGATCAGCTTCACGGTTACCGAGAAGTTTATCTGAGTCTTTGTTTTTGCATATGCAAATTGTTGGTTTTCTCATGATGTGGCTCATGGTACCATAAATATTAACAATGAAAACCTGAGCATCTACAGGCTACAGCACACGCTTTTGTGTTAGCCTGATTATGACGTGAATTTTGTGTCTGATAACTAAGATGTGAGTGACAATGACTTCCATGTTAAATATGAGGTTGTGCTGAAAGCTGATGAGCAAATATACTGAAAGTCTTTCAACATACCTATGATGCCAGCTTGTCTGATATGGTCCATTGCAGGCTTGAGACTTCCAACTGAGACTTTGGTTCTGGCATTCTTGGATGTGCGTGGTGGTTGGTTTACAACTGAAAAAAAAAATTGTAATGATTTTTCCCCATGCTTCTCTTGAATTTGATCAGCTCTACAACTTTTTAATCTTTATAGAGAGGAACACAAACGGCCTTAAAGTTTGGGTCCATAGCTTGCATCCAGAAATCTTTTCTAGCATGTATCTAAAAACAAGGACACTCTCTCGATCTTGCTAAAAACCTTGAAAATAAAACTGATAAACCTAGCTTAGTCTGGCGGGTCAGCCGTCAAAATGAATTTTTGATAACTGATTTATCATTTTGACAAAATGAACCGCTGGGTATGATACTTCATTTTGACGGCTGACCAGTCAGACTAAACCTAGCTGTGTAGGCAAACTGTGTGCAAGTCTAATCTACCACCATATGAGCCGTCTTGTGGGAAAACCAACAATGTGGTTTCCGAACGGGTCCGACACAAACCGAGCTGTTCAAGCATGTGAGAAAAGGGCTAGAAGCTTGAAATTTTGGATTTAAGTAGAAGAGGAATTGTACTATCCGAGTAGCGAAAACAAAGGCGTGATCAGCTTCACGGTTACCGCGAAGCTGATCTGCACCTTTGTTTTCGCCTATGCAGATTGTTGGTTTTCCCATGGGGCGGCTCAATATATGTAACTGTAATAATTAGAATAAGAATTTTATAGACATGCTTACCAGAATAAATCATGAGTATAAAGTGCACGGCCAGGAAGATGATGGCTAACTTTGGTAATGCCCTCAGTAGTCTGGCTATAGGCTGTGGTGAACACATCAGAGACCAATGACATCTGGCCATTGTCTAATCTTGATCTACAACACAAAACATACACTACTCTTATAAAGAAAAATCAAATGTTAGGCTGCAAAAACTAAATTGCATTGCTAGAATACAAGAAACAAATTCTTAACTTATTGCAAGGAAATTAATAGCTCCAGCTTTTTGTCAAAAGCTAATACTTGTACTCAGCATCTCAGTTGGTACCCACCTTTCTATCTCGGATCCAAGAGAATCCAGACTTTCTCTATTCGTGATCCATGCTGTTAACGATCACAAAATGTTAAGGCATTCGATACACTTTTGTTTTAATCAAATAAATCAACTATGATGTAAAGAGATGTTATGTCATATTTATCAGTAGTATCTCCAATTAACTGGTTATCTGCATTGCATGCAGATGCATTAAAGCCGGATACCAGTCTAAAAAGTTTGCTGTAAACATTCTAATGGTTGAAACAAGGAAGATGGTATTTTCCTTGCAAGCTTATTTTCCTACCATGCCTACACAGGAATGATTTTAAATTATACCAAGTCACTGTCAAATTAAATTAGACCATGCTAAGCATTGACGTTCCATGTGATGTTGCTTTCAAACATAAAAAAGAACCAAAGTAACTGAAGGAATACCAAAACATACTGGAGAGAAACCAATTACTAAAATACATGTAGGAAATTAAACATTTGAACTTGGTCTGTCTGGAATGAAGGGAAGAAAGTAACAAGAATGTTTAATAGGCTGATGCAGTTTGCAAAAATTAAATTAGACCATGCTAAGCATTGACGTTCCATGTGATGTTGCTTTCAAACATAAAAAAGAACCAAAGTAACTGAAGGAATACCAAAACATACTGGAGAGAAACCAATTACTAAAATACATGTAGGAAATTAAACATTTGAACTTGGTCTGTCTGGAATGAAGGGAAGAAAGTAACAAGAATGTTTAATAGGCTGATGCAGTTTGCAATCACTAATTAATGAGTTTCAAGCTGTGGCAGAGCAGGAAATGTAAATTATATTTATATTTGTCCCATGAAAGGTTTATTTCTTTCCAGTGTTGACAGAATTTTTATAAAGCCAGTAAGAATTAAACACTTGCATTGGGTTTATTTCTGTAACCAGTATTAAAACAAGGTTCTGCTTATTGAAGAGTGGTAGTGTTGGACTCTGAATCAAGTCCTGGGTTCCATCAGGAAATCATGTCTGTGAAATGTATACCCCACTACATGGATTTAGAAAAAACGGAGGTTTGCAAGGGGAATACCTTTTTTCTTTTCTTATTTTTGCTCAAAACCTTTTTTTCTTATTTTTGCTCAAAACATAGATTGTGGGTACTCGTTAGAACCGCCTCAGTTAGACAGTTCTAACGTGTACCCACAATCTAAGTTTTGAGCAAAAATATTAAAAATATCTTAATTCTTCCAATGAAATTTTCAAGTTTTGTTTTAGTTTTCGTAATGACACCCCATTTGCATTTGGTTGTTTTTTTTTCCAGCGACACATTTACTCTCCTGTACTAGTTACTACCCAGGAAGCAAGGGCTTCCCACGACATGAACTGAAAACCTGTCAATTGGGGCCTTGAACCACAAAACAAACAATCTACTTATTGAGTGCTATCTTACGAGCATTTATTACACTTGCAATAGGACAAGCATCAAAATGTCCATTACTATGGAGTATTTCTGTAGTGATTCTTCTAGATTAAAATATGGAAATATTTTATTCCAGTGGAGTTACATGTCTATGCTCTTGGCTGTGGTTATGGATTTAGTTGGTTGATTTTTGTTTTACATCCTACTCATTTGCAACATTACGAAAACTTGCTAATGCAATAAGCAGAGATTTTCTGAGCTATCAAAATTGAAAATGTTCAGCTGCAATTTTTTTATATTTTTCTTATTTTTGCTCAAAATATAGATTTTGGGTACACGTTAGAACCGCCTCACCAGGGGGGGTTCTAACGGGTACCCATAATCTATGTTTTGGAGCAAAAATAAGAAAAATAGGTATACCCCTGCATACCCCAGTTTTGCAATATAAAAGTGGGATTCAAGGGGGTATGCATTACAAGGTTATGTTTTCGTGATGAAAAGGTCATATGGAGTCATAAGGATGAACTTCTCGTAACAAAATACCCCTCAAGTATGTATGTGTGTGTGTACTGGTGTGGCATAAACACTGTATGGCAGATTAGTGTTTTCCTAAAAAGCAAATAAGTCAAGAATATGGGATTTTAAGACTAGTTATAGGGTAGAAGAAACAACAACCAAAAGATGTTTTTTACTGACTGGCAGCATATGATATAATTGATGTCTGAGTCTGACTCATGAAAACAACTTTCTGCAATTATATTGAAAAGCATCAATAGAAAACCGGCCATTACATACTCATAAGTGGATCAGACTTTAATTTTGACCATAGTTCTTTGCATTCAGGTGTGGAAGTTTGATTTAAATTCTATTATAGCAGAAAAACTGCTTCATGGAATGCTTCATGCAATACAAAGAGTACTGCTTCATGGAATACAAAGAGTACTGCTTCATGCAATACAAAGAGTACTGCTTCAAGGAATACAAAGAGTACTGCTTCATGCAATACAAAGAGTACTGCTTCATGCAATACAAAGAGTACTGCTTCATGCAATACAAAGAGTACTGCTTCAAGGAATACAAAGAGTACTGCTTCATGCAATACAAAGAGTACTGCTTCATGCAATACAAAGAGTACTGCTTCATGCAATACAAAGAGTACTGCTTCATGCAATACAAAGAGTACTGCTTCATGCAATACAAAGAGTGTAACTGTTGTACAGTGCTTTGTTTTCACTGGATAATTATTAAGTACAATCTCTCTTCTGGCAATCGTCTGTCCAGCCAAATTTGTGTTTTATCATATCAAACATACTAATTGAAGTCATGTCAGACAGCAGTCAATTTAAACATCATATCTTTTATTGAAGTTAAATGTATATAAATTATGAGCCTCCTCAAAAGAAAACCAACAATTTGCATAGGCGACAACAAAGACGCAGATCAGCTTCACGGTAACCGCGAAGCTGATCAGCGCCTTTGTTTTCGCTACTCGGATAGTACACTTCCTCTTCTTCTTAATTCCGAAATTTCAAGCCTGCAGCCTGCTTCAGTGACTGTACAGCTGCTTTGTGTCGGACCTGTCCGGAAACCACATTGTTGGTTTTCTCATGAGGCGGCTCATATTATATTAAACCATCTGGATAGAAACTGGTTATCCTGTAACTGGACATTAACATAACATTTTTGTATAAAATTATTTATAAAAAATATACAGAATATCATTCATAACAAAATAACTTTGGATTTCTTAAGATAAAATATAACAAGCTTCAAGTAGACAAAACCACTTAAAATTAACAATTTCTTTTGATAAGGAAAATAACTCTCAATGCTGAAAACAGTTAAAATATGAATATTTAAAGCAATCTAAAATTCTGGAATGTAAATATCACATACAACTGCATTTCCTTTGTTTACATACTAATGGCAAAAAATATCATTACATGTACAGACTATAAAATGAGGTGAAAACTATTTATAAATGAGCCATGGCCTAAAGAAACCCTGCTCTTTCCACATGCAAATAAAAGCTGTTGCAGGACAGCATAGCTCACCTGACTTGTGCTTTGCCACTAAATCTATTACCAGAGGACCAATGTCCTGTAAACGCTCACCTGAGAACTGGGATATGCAACCTAAGCTGACCTTGCCATAAAAAAAGGTCAAGGTCATCCCGGGGATCATGATTATACAAACTTTGTAGAGCTCCATTCACTGATGCTTCAGGCATAGTTTCAAAATCATAGGTCTTCCGGTTCTGAAGAATAAAATTTATAAAGGTTTTTGCTATTTATAGCCATGGTAGCAATCTTGGTCATGTGACCTTGACCATTTATATTAACTTTCATTCCCCTTTCCTAATGATGCTCCACATAAAGCTTGGCTTTGATTGGCCAAGCAGTTTCAGAGAAGAAGAGGTTTGAATATGATGGTCATATATATATACATGTATATAGCCCAGGGGCGGGGGCAGACAATCCCCTGAGGACATTTTTTCCATAAACATAAATCTCCTGCCCATTTGCACACTCCCAGCAAGTTTCCACCCATTTAATTACATTTTACTAATTTTCCCCATTCAAATGCATGGGCAACCTATGTTGGCCTTGCCATAAAATAGGTCAAGGTCATCCCAAGGTCATGATTTATATACACTTTGTAGAGCTCCTCTCCCTGATGCTTCATGCCAAGTTTCAAACTCATAGGCCTTCTGGCTCTGGAGAAGAAAATTTTTAAGGTTTTTGCTATTTATAGACATGGCGGCCATCTTGGTCATGTGACCTTGACCATTTATATAAACTTTCATTCTCCCTTCCTAAGAAAGCTCCACATCACGTTTGGCTTTCATTGGCCAAATGGTTTCATAGAAGAAGATCTTTGAATATTATGGTAATATACATGTATATTGCCCCGGGGTGGGGGCAGACCTGCCCCTGGGGTCCATTTTTTTCAGAATCATAAATATTCTGTCCATTTGCCCATTTCCATAAAGTTTTTCCCTTCAAATGACATTTTGACAATTTTCCCCATTCAAATGCACGGATGACCTATATATGTTGACATTGCCATAAAATAGGTCAAGGTCATCCAAGGGTCATGATTTATACAAACTTTGTAGAGCTCCTCCCCCTGATGTTTCATGCCAAGTTTCAAAACCATAGGCCTTCTGGTTCTGGAGAAGAACAATTTTAAAGGTTTTTGCTATTTATAACCATGGCGGCCATTTTGGTCATGTGACCTAAACCATTTATATAAATTTTTGTTCCTCCATCCCAAGGATACTACATATAAAATTTGGCTTTGATTGGTCAAGTGGTTACTGAGAAAATTAAGTTTTACATTTAATTTGTAAATGACCTTTGGCCAAGGTCAAGAAATGACCTTGACCTTTTATACTCACAACACTTCATTAGTTCAACATGTGTGTCTGTATCTACCAACTTTCAGGTAACAGGCTACAAATCTTCTTGAAAAATTCAATGTTTTCACTTTTTTCCATTGAAAAGCCCATGTAACCATATTGAGCTTGCCGTAAAATAGGTCAAGGTCAACCAAAGGTCATGATTTATATAAACTATGATGGGCCAGATTCCCCAATGCTACATACCTAGTTTCATTGAAATTGGTCCACCGGTTCCAGAGAAGAAGATTTTTTTATGGTTTTTACCATATATGGGCATGGCGGCCATCTTGGTCATGTGACCTGGACCATTTATATAAACTTTTGTTTCCCCTTCCTAAGGATGCTCCACATGAAGTCTGGCTTTGATTGGCCCTGCAGATCTTTGAAATTGTGGACGGACGGATGGACGGACGCCGGGTCATGGCCATCCTGTAAGCTCACCTTGTGAGCCTTCGGCTCAGGTGAGCTAAAAATCTATGACCCATGACCTTGTCCTCAAGGTTACTTAGATTGTAAAAAAACATAAAACTTCAGACCAATATCTACCAACATGCAAAGTATCAACTTGATCCATCTACATATTCAAAAGATATAGACCTGTAAAAAGCCTGTGACCTTAACCTCAAGGTCACTCTGGTGGGTCGGGAGGTACAGCATAAAACTAATGAATAATACAAGTATCTAACAGCAGAAAAGTATCTACTAGATCCATCTATATGTTTTAGCAATATACACTCCCGAACACTTTAAGCAAAAACATAAAATTTCAAAGTCTGTGTGACCTTGACCTATAGGTCACTCAGGTAGGTCATAATGGTACTGCATAAAACTTCAGACCAATATCTACGAACATGCAAGGTATCAAACTTGCTCCATCAACATAATCAAGAGCTATAGACTTATAAAAACTTTAACTGAAAACTAGAACACTTTAACTAAAAACTTAAACCCAAAATTTCGAAGTCCATGAACTTGACCTCAAGGTCACTCAGGTGGCTCATGATGACACAGCATAAAACTTCAGACCAATATCTATCTACATGCAAGGTATCAACTTGATCCATCAATATATTCAAGAGCTATAGACTTATAAAAACTTTAAAAAACTAGAACACTTTGACTAAAAACTTGAACCCAAAATTTCTAAGTCCATGACCTTGACCTCAAGGTCACTCAGGTGTGTCATGATGGTACAGCATAAAACTTCAGCCAATATCTATCAACATACAAGGTATCAACTTGATCCATCAACATATTCAAGTGCTATAGAAACTTTAACCAAAAACTTTCTAAGTCCATGACCTAGACCTCAACATGCAAGATCTCAACTTGATCCATCAACATATTTTAAAGAGATATGGACTTATAAAATCTTTAACAAAAAAGTGAACACAAAATTTAAGTCCATGACATTGACCTCAAGGTCACTCATGTGGGTCATGATGGTACCGCATAAAACTTCAGACAATATCTACCAACATGCAAAGTATCAACTTGATTTACCATTAGGTTCAAGAGATATAGACTTAAAAAGCTTTAACCAAAAGCTTTAACATAAATGCTGACACTGGGGTGATTGCAACAACTCGTACAGGCGAGCTAAAAAAGAAGGTGCAGATTTGAGCTGCATGCAGTAGCAGCACAGGTGATCAGCATCTACATTTTCCTACATAGAAAGTTTCACGCTTTTTTGTAACTCCAAACTTTAGAGCATCTAGCCATCTCAGATTTAACAGCCTGGTACGAGTCAGACTGGCCAGTAGCCCATAAGACAGGTTTTCTAAGGCTTAACTTATATCACAGACAACTGGTTATTCCCTGCTAAAATGATATGATATGATACAAATATATATGATATGATATGAGCCTCGACACAAGAAAACCGGGCTTCGGGGCTTCCGATCAGGTCCGACACAAACCGGCATGTACAAACAAATAAACAGGATACAAGCTTAAAATTTCAGATTTAAGAAAAGGGAATTGTACTATCCATGTTGTGAAAACAAAGGCGCTGATCAGCTGTGCAGTCACTGCACAGCTGATCTGTGTCTTTGTTTTCACATAGGCAAAAATCCTGTTTTCTCATGACGTGGCTCATATGATATACTACAAATTTGAAATTAAAGATGAATCTGGCATTGTAATGTATTGGTTTCTAATTTGATTATCAGAATCATGTGCTCTGAGATTTATACAAAAATAAGCATGACAACACATAAAATTGTATCAGATATCAAACTGTAAAGTTTGAAAACATAAATTACATTCCACTACTACACTTAATGTTCACAGCTTTATACAGTCTTCTATAATAAAGTTGGAGCTTATGCATAAGGCCTGTAATGATTTGAGCCCCATATCATGAGAAAACCAACAATCTGCATATGCGAAAACAAAGACGCAGATCAGCTTCGTGGTAACTGCGAAGCTGATAAGCGCCTTTGTTTTCGCTACACGGATAGTACGATTCCTCTACTTTCTAAATCCAAAATTTCAAGCTTCTAGCCTCTTCTGTGACTGCACAGGCTGGTTTATGTCGGACCTGTTCGGAGACCACATTGTTGGTTTTCTCATGACGTGGCTCATTTTTGCTTTAGGCCAAGGGATGACACACCCATCCAGTCTGATCACTTATTTCACTATCAACAAAGTGAAAGCACCATCTTTAGCAACCAAAAAAATTACCAGAAAAAATGGACCATTCAAACAGTGACTGCCCAAGCTTATATAATTCTCTATTGTGCCCAAAACTTGAATGCTTTGTCAGGTTTAACAGCATCTCTTTGTTTCAGTAATAAAAGTACACTCACTATGTTACAACTTTACTATGTTACAACTTTCCTTGCACAAAAGAAAAACCAGAGGACCATTGGTCCTGAGAACGCTCACCTGAAGCCTGATCCTGGAGTATTAAGTCATCATGAAATGACCTTGACCTTGAATACTCACACACCTTTATTGAATTCATAAGTTGTCTGCATCTGCAAAGTTTCAGGTCTCAGGCTACAATAGTTTCAAAACCCAGTGATTTATGAGAAAACCATAATTTTAATTTTGATATTTAAATGACTTTGGGTCAAGGTCAAGAAATGACCTTGGCCTTCATTAATTACTTACCTCAATTGACTCCATTGGTTGTCTGCATCTAGCAACTTCCAGGTCTCAGACTGCAACAGTTTCCAAAATATCCATTGTTTTCGCCTTTTCCCGTGTAAAAGCCTATGTTTCCAAAATTGACCTTGCCGTAAAATAGGTCAAGGTCATCCTATGGTCATCATTTGATCAAACTATGATGGGCTGTAGTCCCAAATGCTACATACCAAGTTTCGCGAAAATTGGCCTGCCGGTTCTGGAGAAGAAAATTTTTGAGTGGTTTTTACCATATATGGGCGTGGGGGCCATCTTGGTAACGTGACTTGGATTTCGCGATCAAACTTTCGTCTCCCCTACCCATGGATGCTCCACATAAAATTTCACTTTGATTGGCCCAGCAGTTTCAGAGAAGATCTTTGAACAGTGTGTATGGACGACAAACTGGCCAAGGTCAAGAGATGACCTTGACCTAAATTAATCACATACCTTCATCTACTCCATTAGTTGTTTGCATCTACCACTTTTCAAGCATCAGGCTGCAATAGTTTTCAAAAAATCCATAGTTTTCACTTTTTCCCATGTAAAAGCCTATGTTCCCAAAATTGACATTGCCGTAAAATATGTCAAGGTCATCCTAGGGTCATCATTTGATCAAACTATGATTGGCTGGAGTCCCAGATGCTACATACTAAGTTTCATGAAAATCGGCCTGCCGGTTCTGGAGAAGAAGATTTTTGAGTGGTTTTTACCATATATGGGCGTGGCAGCCATCTTGGTCATGTGACCTGGATTTTGCGATCAAACTTTCGTCTCCCCTACCCATGGATGCTCCACATAAAATTTCACTTTGATTGGCCCAGCAGTTTCAGAGAAGAAGACCTTTGAAAAGTGTGTATGGACGACAGACTGGCCAAGGTCAAGAGATGACCTTGACCTACATTAATCATACCTTCATCTACTCCGTTAGTTGTTTGCATCTACCACTTTTCAGGCATCAGGCTGCAATAGTTTTCAAAAAATCCATAGTTCTCACTTTTTCCCATGTAAAAGCCTATGTTTCCGAAATTGACATTGCCGTAAATTAGGTCAAGGTCATCCTAGGGTCATCATTTTATCAAACTATGATGGGCTAAAGCCCCAAATGCTACATACCAAGTTTCATGAAAATCGGCCTGCCGGTTCTGGAGAAGAAGATTTTTGAGTGGTTTTTACCATATATGGGCGTGGCAGCCATCTTGGTCATGTGACCTGGATTTTGCGATCAAACTTGCATCTCCTCTACCCATGGATGCTCCACATAAAATTTCACTTTGATTGGCCCAGCAGTTTCAGAGAAGAAGATCTTTGAAAAGTGTGAATGGACGACAGACTGGCCAAGGTCAAGAGATGACCTTGACCTAAATTAATCACATACCTTCATCTACTCCATTAGTTGTTTGCATCTACCACTTTTCAGGCCTCAGGCTGCAATAGTTTTCAAAAAATCCATAGTTTTCACTTTTTACCATGTAAAAGCCTATGTTTCCAAATTTGACCTTGCCGTAAAATAGGTCAAGGTCATCCAAGGGTCATCATTTTATCAAACTATGATGGGCTGAAGTCCCCGATGCTACATACCAAGTTTCGTGGAAATCAGCCCACCGGTTCTGGAGAAGAAGATTTTTGAAGGGTTTTTACCATATATGGGCGTGGCGGCCATCTTGGTCATGTGACCTGGATTTCGCGATCAAACTTGAAATGCCACTACCCAAGGAGGCTCCACATAAAATTTCAACTAGATTGGCCAAGCGGTTTCAGAGAAGAAGATCTTTGAAATTGTGGACGACGACGACGACGACGGACGGACGACGGACGACGGACGGACGCCGGATCATGGCCATCCTATAAGCTCACCTTGTGAGCCTTCGGCTCAGGTGAGCTAATAAATCTAAAACTTTATAAGGAACATATCCTTTAAAGAATGTAAATCAGAGCGCCTTAAATTAGCTAAAATCTCCATATCATTAAAGTTAAATAAACTGTACATGCAAAAACAAAGCAGTAACTGAACAGACAATCATAACATTGCTATAACCATTTGATTTCTGAACACAGTTATACAACAATAATCAGAGCACCAGTATAACTGATTTTTAAAGCAAAACTTGCATTTTGCATTGAGACTTTACAGCATGGTTACCATAACCCTGTAATTTAGACTACTTGTGCAACATCCCATACTTGAATGTATCATAGTTGGGGATTACAGACATTCATTTTTTCAGCCTTTTACTGCTCTAAAATATATTCTATGACTACCGTTACTTGTACTCAATGACATCTTACATGTACCAACAATTTATGCATTGAGCAAACATAAGAAAACTAGAAAATGTGTTTATGAAACACTATGCCCCCAACTGGTAAGCCACTTTCAAGATGTAAAAATGTCCAAACTAGAAATTGGCTGCAAGCAAGGCTTTCAGTATACCCCCCGCAAAATTATCTGAAGCTGGCCAATAACTTCCTAAGTCAAACATGCAGAAAATTTGTCAAAGATATCTTTTCAGCATTATAATTCTTCATGTACATCCTCAGTATGCCAGTCACATCTATAAGATATTAAAAGAATATATTGAAAGCTTGAGGTTGATTTCACTGTATGCCCTATGATCATTATTGTTTATCATGAGAAATGGTAAAATGTTGGCTAAGTTAAATGAAAAAATTAACTTTTCAGCATGAAAATTATTCATGCACATCTACAATATATCTGGAACAAATCTACAAAGAATAGGAGCTGATTTCACAAAGTATGCACTACCAACCATTATTGTATATAAGCAATGGTAAAAAATGACTGTGTTGAAAAATGCCGTAAATTTGTCAAAAAATATTTTTTCATCATTATAATTCTTCATGCACATCTTCAATATGTGTGGAACATGTCTGCAAAGTATTGAAAAGAAATACTGAAAGCCCTAGGAGGAGTTGATTTCACAAAACATGCACTACCAACCATTATTGTATAAGCAATGGTCATAAAATGGCTATGTTAAAAATTGCTGTAAATTTGTCAAAAATTATTTTTTCATCATTATAATTCTTCATGCACATCTTCAATATGTGTGGAACATGTCTGCAAAGTATTGAAAAGAAATACTGAAAGCCCTAGGAGAAGTTGATTTCACAAACTATGAACCACCAACCATTATTGTATATAAGCAATGCTAAAAAATGGCTATGTTGAAAAATGCTGTAAATTTGTCAAAAATTATTTTTTCATCATTATAATTCTTCATGCACATCTTCAATATGTGTGGAACATGTCTGCAAAGTATTGAAAAGAAATACTAAAAGCCCTAGGTGGAGTTGATTTCACAAACTATGCACTACCAACCATTGTTGAATATGGCAATTATCGAAAATTGGCTAAGTTCAAAATGCTGTAAATTTGTCAAAATTCATTTTTTCAGGACAATACTTCTTCATGCATATCTTCAATGTCTCTGGCACATGTCTGCAAAGTATTGAAAAGAAATACTGAAAGCCCTAGGAGGAGTTGATTTCACAAAACATGCACTACCAACCATTATTGTATAAGCAATGGTCAAAAAATGGCTATGTTAAAAATTGCTGTAAATTTGTCAAAAATTATTTTTTCATCATAATAATTCTTCATGCACATCTTCAATATGTGTGGAACATGTCTGCAAAGTATTGAAAAGAAATACTGAAAGCCCTAGGAGGAGTTGATTTCATAAACTATGCACTACCAATCATTGTTGAATATGACAATTATCAAAAATTGGCTAAGTTCAAAATGCTGTAAATTTGTCAAAATTAATTTTTTCAGCATAATACTTCTTCATGCATATCTTCAATATCTCTGGCACATATCTGCAAAGTATCAAAAGAGAATATTGAAAGCTGTAGGAGGAGTTGATTTCACAAAGTATGCACTATTAGCACTATGGCAAACATTATATGTATAGGTGTAAAAAGTCCCATAACTCTTGCAAAACTGACCCTTTGGCCCCTAAATTCATACCATACATGTGTTGTCTAATAGTGCAGGTGTGTTGAAAATTTGAAGAACATTGGGCAAAAACTACTTAAGTTATTAAGCAAAGATGTCAAAATGTTGACGGAATGACGGAATCACGGAATCACGGAATTACGGAATCACGGAATCACGGACAGGCTGAAAACAGTATACCCCCCTAAAACTTCGTTTTGCGGGGGGTATAAAAATAACTAAGTTCAAATTGTAAAAAAGTGACAAAAATTAATCTGAGGAGTATATCCCAACCACATGCATATCTTCAAAGCATGGTCACAATGTCTGCAAAGTTTCAAATGTATCGGTACTAAATTGTAGGAGGAGTTGCACACACAAGTTACCCTCTATCCATCCACTAAAATGACCGAAAAATGACTAAGTTCAAATTGTAAAAAAAATGACAAAAAAATAATCCAAGGATTATATCTAAACCACATGCATATCTTCAGACCATGCCCATAATACATGTAAAGTTTGAAATCAATTGGCATGAAACTGTAGGAGGAGTTGGGCACACAAGGTACCCACTGCCCATTCACTTTCATTGTCAAAATGTCCGAAAAATGGCTAAGTTCAAATTGCGAAAAAAGTGACAAAAATTAATCTGAGGATTATATCCAAACCACATGCATATCTTCAAAGTATGGTCACAACATCTGTAAAGTTTCAAAAGAATCGGAATAAAACTGTAGGAGGAGTTGCGCACACAAGGTATCCACTATCTACACTTTATCAAGAATTAAAAAGGGAAATAACTCTCACAGAATTGGCCCCTAGCCCCTTGAATTTACCTGAAAGAAAAAATACGGGTCCTCTTAATTTTCATATACAAACTACATGCCAAATTTCAAGATCCTAGCTCTAACGGTTCCTGACCGAGTGCTCACGCATCACAGACTGACTGACTGACTGCACGCACGCACTCACTCACTGCACTGCACGGACAGACCCAAACCAATATGCCCCCTCAACTTCTTCAAATCTTCTATCAAAAATTTTCATCTGAAATTTTGTTTTCCTACTCACTGTGTATATTCCAGAGGCATGAAAGTATGGTGTTGTTTTATGCAATTTTGCAATGTACTCAATTTCAGTTCATAAGAAATCATTTTTTACATCCTGGTTTGATCATGCTCCACATTATTCCCCATTTCCTCTAGTGGTGGTTTTTCACTCTCGTACATTTTGTTGTCATACGCATGGCTCTGATCTGGGAGATCAATCTTGCTGTCCTCTTCCTTGGCTTCAAAGTCTGGTACCCTGTATTTATAGAGCCTGGCTACGATGATGAATATGCCCAGGTTGATAATGGTGAGACCAGCCAGCAGGAAGAACAGATACTCCATGTGACCATTGTTAGGCTCCTTAGGAAACCAGTCTAAGAAAAGAAACAAAAATTATATCATTTAACTGTTGAATAAATGCAGCCACATTTATTTGCACAAGTATGTAAGTCATCTTTATCAAATTTTACGTTTTAGAGACAGAAAGCCAAGCAAAGACATATACTACTTTATACTATAAAAAAAAAAATCACCACTACACTGACAAAAATCAGGCACTTCTACTGTCGAGCAAACCATTTGAGATTAACACTTGCCCTTAAACAACGAACACTGACAGATACAAGTGGACAAGTGTAGTTTTAACACTGTTCACTAATTTTTTGTAACTAGGTAAGAAAAGTAGTAATGATTCATAGCTAAGTATATATCATAACCTCCATCTGTGGCAGCTTTAGCAATGGAGACTATAGCTGAGGCTAGATAACTCCCTAGACCAGAGGTCATCAGAAACAGACCCATAATCAGACCCTGCATAAACGTTGGTGCTTGGGTGTATGCAAACTCCAAACCTGAAACATATTCAAGAAAAACTGATGAAATGTAGATTCATTGAAGAATGAAATGAATTATTTCTGTAAGTTTTTGACTAAAATCTATCATAATATACAAATGTAATATGCTTCATTAGAATTTTATCAAAGCTCTTATATGTAGGCTAACAAAATGCTGATTTTATTGCCACAAAATGTTTAAGAACTCAATTCATATGAATGCTATGAAGTTAAGTTCAGTCAGTGTTTGTTTGTACTGAGGTTCAACATCCCAGTCAATAATTTTTCAGTCATGGCCAGATGGAGCCACCACTTTCTGGGTATTAACCAGTCCTTTGACGAATAAATTTTATGTGTTTAGCTCAAGGATAAAAACTTGCCTCAGCCAGGTTCAAATCTCTGATCTCTCGATTCAGAGTCCAAGGCTCTAGCACTTGGCCACCATGCCCCCCTATTTGCTCAACAAAATCAGTCTAAAACATCTACTGAATTGCATGTACTAAAACTCATAAGTACCTGAGATACTGGCAAAAACTTCACTGGAGCCAACAAAGGCAAACTCCGGTATCTGTATGAACATGGAGAGTTTGGAAGCATTAAACTTCTCGTCTGCCAGTTCCTGTTGTATATAGCCGTGGCTTGCTATGTCGTTCTTCCTGTAGATTTCAAGAACACCAGAATATATCATGGCACAAGCTGCTAGGATCATTCCAACACCTGAAATAGGAAAGGGACTAATGAATAAACCTAAATAGCCTGGACACAGAAAGTCATTATTTGAAAAGTTAAAAATAAAGAAAGTGTTTACTTGGACAGATTATTTTAAGGAATCTTAAATAAATGACATCTGCCAATATCTTTCTCATTTTGACTTGCCCATTTTGAACATTTTAAGGAGTTCTTGATTTATCTTATATGCTGTATAAAACTCAAAGAGTACCCATCAGATTCTGATGCCTGAAGTACACCAATCCTTCAGATCTAAGCAAGTAGTCCTGTAAAGATTTGCCATCTTTTAACATTAAAAAAAAAATAAAAAAAATTGCCATCTTATAGCAGGGCTTCAAGCGATGAGACAGAATATACAATGAAATGCTACAGGCCAAACTTAACTGTTTGGACTGCAACTGGCACTCAATGACTGATAAATAAAATATCTTGCATTTGTATGTCATTTAAACAGACTGTCCTCAAACAGACGGCTTATTAACAAAGATGACAACCATGCAAAAGCTAATAAAGCAGTTGAAATGTTCTAACTTACCTATTCTCTGGAGATGTGTGGGGTGTCTGCCAAACTTTGCCAGCAAAGGGTAGACAATCAGGTCCATGATTGGGATGAGAATGAGAATAATGACGGTGTTGAAAATGTTTAACATGGCCGCTGGAAGTTTGGCATCTCCCACAGAGATGTCCAGGCGCTCACTCTGCAGAAACAGGGATGTACTCATCTGAAAGAAATTTTGTTATCTCATCATAAAATCATGCTTCTTTCATGTAAAATCAATGGCACAGAGCAGTTTTGTGGTCAGCTGATAAGTGCCTTCTTTCAATGGAAAGGTACTTCATACACCTGCTTACCGATTTGTTGTTCATCTACTCTATTCAGAAACCATGAAACATTTTCCACCTCATTAAGACTTGAGTTGCTCAAGATCAATCGGACAATTAAGGCTTTGACCCAGCAGAGACTGCTTGAACTGGGAATAGGAGGCTACAGAGCTGACTTAACTTACCATAATTGTTTATCTAATAATTGTTTTTTACAACAAATAACTTCTCTTTGAGGGCTTCACTAAAATGGCCGAAAACAAATGCTATCTGGTACATTTGAATGATGACTATATAATAATCATGAAACTTTCTTGCATATGATTCTTTACCTGAGAGTAAACAGCCCAGTAAACAATGACTAGAATAAATATTGGTATCACTCGGAGAACAGCAATCACACCGTCTACCATCTCGTTACTGAAGGTCCCGCCATGCTGGGTTCTAGCGTGATTAAATGCCGGTTTCTTACAGCCATGTACAGCCTGGTGACAGACCAGGAATGACTGGGTCAAAATACTCTCTGAAACACAAGTGAGCCGTGACGCGAGAAAACCGGTCTTCGGGGTTTCCGACCAGGTCCGACATAAATCGGCCTGTACAGTTACAGAAGCAGGCTAGAATCTTGAAATTTTGGATTTAAGTAGAGGAGGAATTGCACTATCCGAGTAGCGAAAACAAAGGCGCTGATCAGCTTCGCGGTTACCGCGAAGCTGATCTGCGCCGGCAAAAATCCGGTTTTCTCACGATGCGGCTCAAGTAATGATACACCACAACTGCTTTACAACACAATTGTTGGGGTCCAAAACAATTTCCTTGTTATCTATCTAATCTGTTTTATGATAGTAAAATGTATAGATTATGGGATTATGACAAAATTAGTCCTTTGGGATCCAAGAATGGTTAAATGAACTTAAACAAGATACTTCTAGCTAAAGTGTTTTGGTACCAGTGTTTAGTAATTCACACGATTTTTTAAGCTCCTGAAGATTTAAAACCTATACTGTACTCACCTCCAGGTTGTGTATGTTTATATCTTCTCTTTGCAATGATGAAGATAATAAGAGCAACAATCATACTGATCAATGGTACCAAGAACCCATAGTCAAAGCCCACCTCCTGTTGGATATAGGCTACACCAGAGTATGCCACTACTGCTCCGGCATTGATAAACCAGTAAAACCTAGAATAAGATCATTAGAACAGCATAAACAAATAAAGATGTGTGGCTGCAGGTCTTAAAACTCCTAACAAGTAAACTAGAACTTGTCTTACCCAATACATTCTTCCCAGAAACAGCATTTAGAAGGCTATTTCATCCAGTTTTTCCATGAAGAAATGTTAAGAGCCACAGTTTTAAGCTCAATGCACTAACACTTTAAACTGTGTGGATGCCCACGCAGATCTTTGCTGGGTCACAAAATCCAAATTGTTACTAATGCCTTAACATGTGTTATAGCAAGCTTATTTTAGAGTGTTCAAAAAACATATGCACACCTACCAATTAAAGAAAGATTGCACAGCATCTTTTCCCAGATCATCTACCTGCTGAGCCCCAAATGGCCCAACATTGGCCTTGATCCCACCAGTTCCCAGGGCAACAAACACCAAACCCAGGAAGAAATACGCCTTCCGGGCTTCCTAGAATAATTCACAAAACCTTGAATGACAATGCTATGACAAGCTGCAAGATAAGGAATGTTTTGTCCATTTCTTTGGGGTTTAACACCCCAGTCAACAATATTTTTATGTCATGTTGGGATTGAGCCACCATTTCATTGGTGATAACCAGCATTATCTGAAAAGAAATGTATCAAATGGGTTCCACTACATGGCAGTGGATACCAGCAGTTTCTACTGACTCGGGTAAGGCACTACTATCAAGTAAATATATTTAGATCCAAGTATATACTTTCATCGAAAAAGCTAAACTTTTTATGCAGCCTCCTTAATTCTTAATACTGTGATGCTAGAGGATTTGTCTTATGACTGCATTCAGACTTCAACTCACTCTGCACTATGTTAGGGATAAAATGCCTACCAGACTGAGATCTTGACCATCATCAAACCAGTGGGTGTAATCAACAGCTGATGCAGGCAGTAGGAATAATCCTAGAAAATGAACAGTGATTTTATTAAAGAGCCTTCACAGGATACTACATTTAATTAAGAAATAATTTTACTTTATGGTGAATGATCGTGATTAACGCGGGATGTTGGAGGGCAGATTGCGGAGCGCAGCGAAATAGATAACGATGCGTACTGCGTATGTACGCACGATTTTTCGCCCTGTACGCATAGAAATATCAGACCTGTGCGTACCATGTACGCAGTAAAAATCAGCGGTACGCAAACAGTTTACGATTTAATGCGTACACAGATAAAAATACCTTTAAAATTGTCACAAAATGACAATTTGTCAACTAGTATTGTGAGGCTGCTGTCAACAATTGAAAAGTAGTTACAATATGAATGCAGCTTCTGATCGTTTCATATTACATACCATGCAATATATTATGTATCTTCAGTAGTTATACCATAAACGTGTATTCCGTTCAGTGTCTGTTCACCAAAGGTTTATTCATGAATTTATTAGTAGTGTGTCACTTTGGTTTATTGAATAGGCATTTTGCATCGATTTCTGGTCATATTTTTTTAATTCAAAACTTGATGTATTCCATGTTCTACAGCCATGCCAGTTATGTTTTTCCTCACTTTTGCTCTCTTATTATCTATACCAGATACAAAAGTATGGTTTAACAAGCCTTAATGACAGAATAACATGTAATTTTAGGATTATCAACCAGTTTACTTGAATTTTCATACTTGAATAAATGGTCTTATCCATACGTGTGCATATCTATAAGTTTGATTCTGAATGAGAGGTTAGAATATGAACCTTCAGAAAACGCGCACACAGTAATATTGTCGGTACGCACTGTACATTTATTCTGATGCGTACAGTACGCATTGCGAAAAATAATTATCTACATCACTGGGAGTGAATTAAATATTGCATCTGCCCGACAACATCAAGCGTTAATCAAAGATAATTCACCGTAAAGTAAAATTATTTCGATTCTAACACAACTAATAAATAAATGCTTATATTTCAAAATGTTTTTCAGTGGACTCATTCTCGGCGGACATGAATGCTTATATGCAACGTCATAAAAACGCCACTTTTCACGCGTATTTTCATTTACAGTGAATTATTGTTTATTTGCAAACGGTGACATTTCCATTAGGTTCAATGGGAAAAACGATAATGTCGTGTTAGAATAGTAGACGTTAAAACCTTAACTGCAAATCAAACATTCTATAATGAAATACAGTGAAGTGGACTGTTGCACAAAATAGCTACTATCTATGTTTTGCTAATATTCACAAATACTGCTTTGCAAATTTAAAGTTTTTAAGACTTGCTTTCTTATTCAAAAGCCCATGCATAATTCACAGGCAGAAAAATCATGAAATGTAACACGTAATATTCTAACTTATACTTATCAAACGTTTTCTCATTACATTGAAATTCATTGCCAATTTCGACATAGAAAGTTTTTGTTAATCATGCCAAAATCAGCAGATAGTGATTGCATAAAGGTAATGTGATTATTTAAATTTTTCCTACCTAAGATATAAAGGAGACCAGATCCTAAGATTGTGTTATATTTGCCAGCAAATGAATCAGAAACATAGCCTCCGAACACAGGAACAATGTACACGGTACCTGAAATGACGAAAGTGTTGATAATGATATACTTTAACATGTAATCTCTTAATTACAAAAATTTGCCCAGGCAAAACATTTTCATCTGTATAAACTGATAGTTTGTTAAAAATTTCAATATTTTCACTCATTTTGAGAGGAAAATGAAAACATAAAAAGAAAGAGAGTTGACCAGGCAGATCTGTTTCAAATTTTAAGTTGAATGAATGTAATGACAAAAATTTCAATTCTGAGAAAATTTGTAATGAATATCAGCACACAACCCTTGTGATTTTAGGGGAAAAAAGATGGACAAGCAAGATCTAGTCCTATTCTCTGAATAATTTTAATGAAAGTTGAGAAAAAAAATTGTTAGGCTTTTATGAAATTGATAGGAATTGAAAACTTTGCAAGTTTTGGAATGGATAAATGATAATATAATGTACTATCAGGGCACACTTTTGGTCAGTATATTGTAAACAGTGTTAAAAGTGTATTATGGCCAATATTCAAGGATAGCTTTAAAAGCTTTCCACTGTTGCTAGTCTCCAAACTGGTCAAGCAGTTTAGACATAGCAACAGTAACTTGCGAGTCAGACGTTTAAAACTTCCTTCATGCTGATGTCCCAGATGCCAACAACTCCAAAAGGATGTAGGCATAGACATGACAATGTCATAAAAGCAAATGATCGACTTGAATTGGACTAGAATTTGATAGCAGTTTTATATAACTTCGCTATGCGTTTGTAGATGACAATACATGTAATTATTGTTAGCATAATTAGCATATATGATTACTGGAAGCGGGAACAATGCATTTTCTCATCATGTTTATATCCGTGTGAGGAGCAGAGTTTTTATATTAATGCAACTTCAAATGTTGTGGCTCATATCTGTTTAGACTTATAGGTATGTTATCTATATAAATCCTGTTACAGTGCATACTACCTTGGTGAGGACAGAGAGCATCTCAGGTGAATCTACCTGATATAACACAGGGCCCTCAAAACTAACACCAGCTGATGAATGCAATTCAAAGACATATGAGCCGCCTCATGAGAAAAGCATCAATCTGCATATGCAAAACCAATGGCGCAGATCAGCTTCGCAGTAACTGCGAAGCTGATCAGCGCCATTGTTTTCGCTACATGGATAGTACAATTCCTCTACTTTCTAAATCCAAAATTTCAAGCCTCAAGCCATTGTCTGTGCTTGTGCAGCTTGGTTTGTGTCAGACCTGTTGAAAAACCACATTGTTGGTTTTCTCACGAGACGGCTCATAATAGCAATAATTGTGAACAAAATAAATTATTTTCTTGAAGAGAAAATATTGTCAAACTGAGTGCCCCCAGCTGGATGCAATGCTGCCATGGCTAGTTTCCAAATCTATCATCTTTACAAAATGGCAAACACTGCAGACCCAGCTCTCACTATTCTGCTAAGACTGTTCTGAACAGTCTTGTCGAGGTTTTCAGTTTCACTGCTTTTGCAAACAAGTTGCCATTTTAAGAAGCAACCCTCTGTGGCAAATCATACCTTCCTATTTTGCATTCAAAAGCCATGCCTACAGAGAATTTTTGCAGAGCCCCAAATTAAGGTATCTATACAACTAGACACATGAGAAAACCGCGTGAGAAACCAACAATTTGGATTCCGACTAGGTCTGACACAAACCAGCCTGTACAGTCACAGAAGCAGGCTAGAAGCTTGAAATTTTGGATTTAAGAAGAAGAGGGATTGCACTATCTGTGAAGTGAAAACAAAGGCGCTGATCAGCTTCACTGTGATCTGTGCCTTTATTTTTTCGCTCAAGCATTTTGTTGGTTTTCTTATGCAGTGACTCATGTATTCTGTAATACAAACCTGAGAAAATCAGCGTTACAACAGAAGCATCATCACTGGACATATCCAACACAGAAGTACAGAACAGCACCATGTTGGCGACAACACTGTAATATGTCAATCTCTCACATAATTCCGTCAACAATATTGTCAACACAACAAACACGCGCTCACGCGTAATTCCTTGTTTTTTCTCCTGTGGCTCCACAAGATCAATCTCAATGGCGTCTTTGCTATCTTCCATACTGATTTCTTTAGTGTCACTTCTAAATGAGATTTGAATAGCGTCACTCCTGCCTGGTGTCCGTGTGCGAGTGGCGTTATTTTCGACAGGCGGTGGTAGAAGTGGCTCTGTCTCTCCACCACTCTCGTCACCAAATGACGTTTCATTATCACCTCCCTGATATAATGATATAAAACAAACTAAATATGAGCCTGTACATAAAAAACCAACAATTTGGGTTTCTGACCAGGTCTGACACAAACCAGCCTGTACAGTCACAGAAGATGGTCAGAGGCTGGAAAGTTTGGATTAAGAAAGTACAGGAATTGTACTATTAATGCAGCGAAAACAAAGGCGCTGATCAGCTTCGCAGTTACTGCGAAGCTGATCTGCACCTTTGTTTTCGCCTATGCAGATTGTTGGTTTTCCCATGCGGCCGCTCATATGTCAAGATGAAGCCTGTCTTGGGAGTTTTCTACCAGCTTGGGTCCTCACTCAGCTATGCAATCTATGAGGATAAACAAAATACAATTGGATGTAGAAAACTGGAGAGATTTTACAAACCCTAAAATGACAAGAGGCACACAGCACAGGCTGATCTTCCTTTTACTTTTTGCATTGATATGATGAGCCAAACACCAGAATTTCTCATGACGGGGCTCAAATAAACAACAAACTTACAAATTATATCTACCTAGTAAATAAAGTATGATAGCAGAATTGGTTTAAAAGCCCTGTTGAGATATACTTGAATGCCATTGGTGCTAAGGATCTCATAAACATTAAGTATATTAGTGTAAGTCTATAGACTTCTTGGACTCTTATATGCCTTTAATGGCAAATAATGACCATATATAATGATGGTTACATGAGTTATTGCTTATTAATTTCCAGTCAACAACTTTTCAGTCATGTCATGATAATATATATCAGGGGCGGATCCAGGATTTCTGGAAGGGGGGTTCAAATCCATCAAGAGGGGGTTCGTTTTCAACATTTTACTTGATTTTTCATACATTTCCCCATGAAATTGAAATAATTTGCTTCCAAAGGGGGGTTCAAGCGAACCACCTGAACCCCCTCTAAATCCGCCACTGTATATCAAATTGATCTGGGTACATAACCAGTGCTGGGTGTGTTTCCAAAGAAAGAGTCCAACACTGTACCACTAGGTCACCATGCTTCAACTAATATATGCTTGGTGTTTGGTGAAGTAGGTCAAATTACAAAAAGCTTTTCTACCAAATTCAGATGGCAAAAATTATAATTTTACGATTATGAAAGAAATATTCAGACAAAGTAATACATGTACAGAAAGCCAACACCAAACCCAATCATGGCATTGTAGAGTTTCTGCACTTCAAAAATGCCAAATAATTATGATTATTATATAAGCTACTAAAAATCTCGCTTTTCATTGGCCCAAAGCGCCCACATGGCAAGTCTTCAAATTGTCATATTAACTGGTTAGCGCGTGCTGGCAGGTCTATATTAGTTACTAAATTTAGAGCTGATTGGAAATGACAAAAACAACGGCAAGTTTCCAATCAGCTCTAAATTTAGAAACTAATATAGACCTGCCAGCACGCGCTAGCCAGTTAATATGACAATTTGAAGATTTCAAATATAACAAGTAGCCCAAGGGCAACCATCGGTCACCTGAGAGTCAACAAGTATAGTCACTAGTCAAAGTAATTAGGGTTTTTACCATATATGGGTATGGTGGCCATCTTGGTCATGTGACCTTGAAACCCTACTTACATCAGCAGAATAGCTCTTGTCTGGATTGTGTATCCTCTTGTCTGCCATTTTGGTTCACGTGAAAAAATCATCTAACAAGGTCAGGGTGCTATAATAACCACCGGGGTGGGACCATATTTGACCCCAGGGGCATAATTGGCAGGATTTATGTACAGCTCTACATGACATTGTTGTATATCAAATATACAAGCTTTGTGTCATGCTGTTGCAGAGATTTTTTCATGTATTTCCATTATAAGTCTATGGTAGATAATGACATGCCTTGGGCGTGGACCCCAGGGGCACTGTTGGCAGCCTTTATAAAGGAGAGTATTATACATTAGTCCACAAAACATATGAAAGCTCTGGGCCATATGGTTTTGGGGAAGATTTTTTTTAAGGTTTTTTTTTTTCTAATTGTAAGTCTAAGGGAGCTATTGACCCCCTGGGGTGGGGCCATTTCTGACTCCAGGGGCATGCTTGGCAGGATTAATGTAATGCTCCATATTACAATGCTGAATACCAAATATAGAAGCTTTGACTGTTGTAGTTTCAGAGAAGAAGATTTTTTCATGTATTTTCCATTGTAAGCCTATGGCAGATAATAATGCCCCTAGGGTGGGGCCTGTATGGACCCCAGGGCCACAGTTAGCAGGATTTATAAAGAAGACCACTATATATTGCTACACACAAAATATAAGCCCTCTGGGCCTTGTGGTTTCGGAGAAGATTTTTTTGTTTTTCCCAAAACTCCCCTGGGGCGGGGCCCGTATGGACCCAAGGGGCACAGTTGGCAGGATTTACAAAGCGGACCACTATACATTGCTACACACACAATATGAAAGCTCTGGGCCTTGTGATTTCGGAGAAGAAGATTTTTAAAGTTTTTCCCATGACGCCTCCGGGGCGGGGCCTGTATGGACCCCAGGGGCATGGTTGGCAGGATTTATAAAAAGGCCACTATACATTACTACACACAAATTATGAAAGCTCTGGGCCTTGTGGTTTCTGAGAGATATTGAAGTTTGAAAATGTGAACAGACGGACGCACGGACGGACGCCGGCTCGACTACTATACTATAAGCTCACCTTGTGAGCCTTCGGCTCAGGTGAGCTAATAAAACAATTAATGACTATTGAGGCATTGGATATGATGTGATATCGACCCGAGAATACCAATATTGACCTCGGCTGCGCCTCGGTCAATATTTATATTCTCGGGTCGATATCACATCATATCGGATCCAATGCCTCAATCTTCATTAATTGTATAATACAGGATACTACCCGTATGTTATATATGTAATTTAGATTTAATTTAATAGCAATTTCTCTTGACAAGGTTTGATGTGATTTTAATATGACCTCATTTAACACCAAATAAAAGATAAAATACTGTCAATTAAATGAGCCGCCCCATGGGAAAACCAACAATCTGCATAGGCGAAAACAAAGGCGCAGATCAGCTTCGCGGTGACCGTGAAGCTGATCAGTGCCTTTGTTTTCGCTACACGGATAGTACAATTTCTCTTCTTCTTAAATCCGAAATTTCAAGCTTCTAGCCTGCTTCTGTGACTGTACAGGTCGGTTTGTGTCAGACCTGTTCGGAAACCACATTGTTGGTTTTCCCACCAGGCGGCTCAAATGTACAATGACATAATTTGGTTGCCAGTCCTAAGAGGAGTACATGTACTAAATGATTATTTTGTGTAAATTGTGCATCAAACAATATCACAGGCCTGTGGAAATAGCATGCCAGACTTATCCAGCTTGGTACTAGAGAACACAGAACAAGTGAATTTTTATGACCTGTTTGTCCTGTACAAGTGATACATTCTTAATAATTGTTAAAACAGTTAAAGTGATCATTCCTAAGTTTAAGACATGATTTCTTGATAATTTTGGGGATGAAAGGCAAGCATAGTTTTTTAAATGAATCCATTTGTTCTTGATGAAATAATGATTAGTGTCGGACCGATACCCATATGTTTTGTAAGAGGCAAGTGAACATAGCCCCTTATTTACTTGTCTCAGGGCAAGTGGATTTTAGCAATATTTCAAAAGCACTGCATATCATACATATATAACATGTCAGCCATCAAAATGCATGAACAATCTAATAATCAAGAAATACAGATGGTCTTTTCAATAGAAAAGTAAGAATAGAGGGACCTGGAACTGATGCAATTAAATTTAAAGTCCCAACATAGAAACCAGGTGGGAAAGAAAATACATAGAACACAACAAAACATTTTCCGACAACACACACAACAAGCAGAATGACTAGCTCTTTCCCATCAAGCTAGCCATCAAGACAAACCACTTTTCATGGGACACCGATTGCCATTTTTACTGGGGACAACGCTGAAAACTATTTTTCCTGGTTGATTTCATAAAGAAAGAAAATTAAATGAGCCGCATCGTGAGAAAACGGGATTTTTGCTTATGCGAAAACAAAGGCGCAGATCAGCTTCGCGGTAACCGCGAAGCTGATCAGTGCCTTTGTTTTCGCTACTCGGATAGTACAATGCCTCTTCTACTTAAATCCGAAATTTCAAGCTTCTAACTCTTTTCTGAGCTTGTACAGGCCGGTTTGTGTCGGACCTGGTCGGAAACCCCGAAGACCGGTTTTCTCGTGTCGCGGCTCAAATAAAAACAAACATAGTGCTCAACTGGCGAGCACATGTAACAAAAACTTTTCATGTAATTAAGTTAAAATCTGTGACGGACAACTACATAAATCATGACATATCAATAGATTACATACATGATTACATACTTAGAGGATGATATGTTAAATTTTATGCTCCTCTAATGCCATAAAGAGACAGACTGAAAGACCTTTAATAAATTAAAGTCAAAAAAAAAATGTTACCCGTGGCCCTATGACAATAACTTGACTACTGAACTTAAAATCCAAAATGAATATACAAAATCAATGGAAATTTCAGTTTGAAATCACCAGCCTTTTACTTTTATCCAGCTTCATAAAAACTTAAGCACTAAAAATTCTCAGTTACTCACAGGCATGATTATTTCTTGGCATATCCACTTAATCGATCAACTTTTGTGGAAATGATTTACATCCCTATATGTTATACAGCTCACATGTTACCTACTCATATGGCCATTTATTATATGGCAAGTGATGAAATATAGAGAAATATGTATTAAATATAACCAATATTTGAAAAAGTTATATTTTCACATGTGAAAATATAAAAAAGTTATATTTTCACATGTGAAAATATAAGATTTGGGAATACGCAAATTACGATTCCACCGTTTCATTTCTAATTTATACATAACTAAATTTTATAATTTATGCTATTGTTGACGCAATGAACGTTCACACACAATAGCGACGTAATGACGTGACGTAATGACGTCATTTAAGATTTTGACGTCATATGCTTTAGCGCGCAACGTTACAATGACTACATGCAATATAATAAAAAGAAAATTCAAGTTTTTGTCGTGAATATGAGTTTTATTTCATCTCGTGAAGTGAAAAATTATATATTTCATTCGTGCCTTCGGCACTCATGAAATATAAAATTTTTTCACTTCACTCAATGAAATAAAACTCATATTCACTCCAAAAACTTGAATATCCTCTATATATCTCACATGGTCATACATGTACTATTATCATAAAAATTGTTTTATCTCAAATTTTATAATACCGTATAAGTGTGTTCTATTTTAATTATTGATTGATTTTTTGTATATAAAATTATCGTGATTACAAGAAAAGTTAATCTTCTTCTAAAATATAATACCAGTAGTTTTCTGGACGAGACTTTAAACCAATGTCCAGTCTTCATATGACCTAAAATTCTTGCGGATGAGATACCAAAGTCTAGTCTCTATATGACCTTGGCCGTTGAGTAGGACATAATATACTGAATCAATAAGACCGGTTTTCTCAAGTCGCAGCTCAAATAATGCCTTAGAGAAAATCTTACCAACATCCTGTCACCCAAATGTCTCTGAACTACTAAGTTATTGCCAGTCCCTCCAGAAATACTGATCAACCCTTCTATTGGACTGGGCACCCATTGTTGGTGTCATTTCTCCATTTAAACTTCCTGTTAACAGAAAGAGAAATGAAAACAAAAAAACATTAACAACAGTAAATGTATTACTTCCTTAACAAAACTGTACAAATAGGTCTTTAATATTTTCTTTTCGGTATTTAGGATCATGATAAGGCATAAAGCCGCATAATGACATTGATGGTCATACTCAAAATATATCTTTGTTATGTACAATCAAAATATTTCAAGCACTTGTTGGATGTCATGACATCCTCATTTTGGGTAAAAGTCCCATAAAATGGAGGCAACATCCCGACATGACCACTGCTGTTGACTGGGACGTAAAGCATCAATTCAAATTCAAAAAATATCAATTACCCTTTTAAAGTCTGCTTCCCCATTTCAGATTTTTTAAAAAATAAATCACTCACTTCTGTATATAAAAATTCGCTTTCCAATGCATTGTTCATATGATTTATAAATGTGTTCATTTAAGAAATACTTCAGCTCTAGCAGTGAATTGTTGAGTAATAATTCACTGTTTGGAGGTCAGTTGTAAAGAAGATCAAATCACTAGCGGTTGCGCGAGTGATTTATATTCTTACAACTGACCGACAAACAGTGAATTACTACTCAACAATTCACACACCTGAGCTGACACTATTTCCATTCTAGCACAACATCAGGAAAACATGTCCGTGCAATGAATACCCCCTTAAACCCCACTTTTATATAGAAAAACTGGGGTATGCAGGGGTATACCTATTTTTCTTATTTTTGCTCCAAAACATAGAGCGTGGGTACTCGTTAGAACCGCCTCGGCGAGGCGGTTCTAACGTGTACCCACAATCTATGTTTTGAGCAAAAATAAAAAAAATATCAAAACTTTTCCTCTGAGAATTATCGATTTTTGACCTGAAAAAATTACTGTATATCATAGGGGCATGTTTTCGTAATGAATAAACGGAATAATTAAAGTTGCTAAAACCATCAATATCGTTCAGCTTTCGACCATTGCATTGCAGATATCCCGCCTAGTGAATTGTTGCACAATATAACATGTTTTTTAACCACTGGCTATATAGACGAGGTGTGTTATAATTGAAATTTATTTATTGTACATTAAGTTTGAATTAAATACATGTATTATTTGAGCCGCGATGCGAGAAAACCGGTCTTCGGGGTTTCCGACCAGGTCCGACACAAACCAGCCTGTACAGTCACAGAAGCAGGCTAGAAGCTTGAAATTTCGGATATAAGAAGAAGAGAAAATGTGCTATCAGTGTAGTGAAAACAAAGGCGCTGATCAGCTTTGCGGTTACCGCGAAGCTGATCTGCACCTTTGTTTTCGCATAAGCAAAAGTCCGGTTTTCTCACGATGCGGCTCATTTAAACTAAAACAACTGTTCCAAAATACATGTAACGCTTTTAATGTGTTCCCCACAGCTAATATAATGTATGTATAAAAGATAGACCAGAGGACCAATTTTCCTGTAAACGCTCACCTGAGATCTGCTGCATATACCAATAAACATGTTTGAATATTATGGTATTTAACTCCAGTGCAGGGGCAGATGAAGCCCTTGGGCCATTTTCTTTTTTCAGAATCTTCAATATTCTGTCCATTTGCCAATTTCCTGCTGGCTTTTCCCTTCAAATGACATTTTAACAGTTTTCCCAATTCAAATGCATAGGCAACCCATGTTGACCTTGCCATAAACTTGGTCAAGGTCATCACAGGGTCATGATTTATATATACATTGGAGTACTTTAGCCATCGATGCTTCACGCCAAGTTTCCTTGAAATCAGTCTATTGGTTTCAGAGAAGAAGATTTTTGATGGGTTTTTACCATATATGGGCATGGCGGCCATCTTTGTCATGTGACATAGATTATTTATATATACATTGATTTCCCAATTCTATAGATGCTTCACATAAAATTTGGCTTTGATTGACCAAGCGATTTCAGAGGAGAAGAGGTTTCAATATTATAGAAATATACATGTATATTGCCCCGGGGTAAGGGCACATGAGCCCCTGGGGTCCATTTTTTTTCAGAATCATTAATATTCAGTCCTACTTCCCATTACCTGCAAGAGTTTCACTTTAAATTACATTTTAAAAGTTTTCCCCATTCAAATGCATTGGTGACCTATGTTGACCTTGCCCTAAAATAGGTCAAGGTCATCACAGGGTCATGATTTATATACACATTGTAGTGCTTGAGCCATCAATGCTTCATGCCAAGTTTCGTTGAAATCAGTCCACCGGTTCTGGAGAAGAAGATTTTTGAAGGGTTTTTACCATATATGGGCATGGTGGCCATCTTGGTCATGTGACCTGGATTTTTTATATACATATTTGTAACCCCTTCCTATTGATGCTTCACATAAAATTTGGCTTTAATTGGCCAAGTGGTTTCAGAGGAGAAGACATTTGAATATTATGGAGATATACATGTATATTGCCCCGGGGTGGGGGCACATGAGCCCCTGGGGTCCAATTTTTTTCAGAATCATTAATATTCAGTCCTACTGCCCATTTCCTGCAAGACTTTCACTTCAAATGACATTTTAAAAGTTTTCCCCATACAAATGCATTGGCGACCTATGTTGACCTTGCCGTAAAATAGGTCAAGGTCATCACAGGGTCATGATTTATATATACATTGTAGTGCTTGAGCCATTAATGCTTCATGCCAAGTTTCGTTGAAATCGGTCCATCGGTTCTGGAGAAGAAGATTTTTGAAGGGTTTCTACCACATATGGGCATGGCGGCCATCTTGGTCATGTGACCTGGATTTCATATATACACATTGGTTCCCCCTTCCCATAGATGCTTCATGTAAAATTTGGCTTTGATTGGCCAAGCTGTTTCAGAGAAGAAGATCTTTGAAAATGGTGGACGACGGACGGACGGACGGACGGACGACGGACGGACGACGGAGCATGGGTATACTATAAGCTCACCTTGTGAGCCTGACGGCTCAGGTGAGCTAAAAAAAAAATAAAAATTTATAAAATTGAATATACATTTGTTTAATATTATTCCATTAAAGTTTGCTGAATCACAGACGATTAACAAATGACTTAAATGTATTAAAGAATCGCAATAAATTGTTGACAATGGTCATATGTAAGATGACAAATATTTACATGAGCGATATTTCATGAGCATACTATTGTTTGACAAGAATCACACTTGTTTCCGAGAAACAGGTCAGACACAAACCAAATGCACTGTCACAGATGGTAGCTGGAAGTTTGACATGTCAGATTTAGAGAGAAGAGAAATTCTACCATCTATGTAGGGAAAACAAAGGCTGTAATCAGCTACACAATTTGAGCCGAGCTGATCTGCACTATTTTTGCAAATGCAATTAAAAGACAGTTTTCCATCAAGCAAACATGTCCGTGCAAAAAATAACCCCTTAAACCCCACTTTTATATAGAAAAACTGGGGTTTGCAGGGGTATACCTATTTTTCTTACTTTTGCTCCAAAACATAGATTGTGGGTGCTCGTTAGAACCGCCGCTATCTTGTGAATACCCACAATCTATGTTTTAGAGCAAAAATAAGAAAAATATCAAACATTTTCTAATGAAAATTTTCATTTTTTTTACAACTTTAAAAATTTCTGTATATTGCATGGACATGTTTATTTAACATGTCTAATGAGGTGGCTCATTTGAAACTAGGAAGGAAACATAAAATTTACAAGAAATGGAAACAATCGCAAAACCATGTGTCAATGAATATCACAGGAAATGTGTCCTTAAAAAGGTTTTTCTCAGCAGGAAAGGTGAATATCAAAGCTTTATTTTTTTTTTTTTTTTTTTTTTTTTGTATTTTCTTAAAAAAGATCTCCAATTCAGTGAATCAAAATAACAATTATTTGAATTTCTTTTTCAACACAATCATGCTTCTTCCATTTAAATCTCCATAGTACTTTTTTGCAGTATGATTGCAGCGTACCAGGGCCCCAGATAAGGGTAGTATTTGAGTATTTTACTACCCTGTAAACAGCAAATACTCCTCTTTGTCAATATCAAGGAGTACCATTTACACATACATTTTCTCAAATACTCCTCAAATCAAAAGTGTGTGTGTATTTTTCTCACCAAAGTTAAGAAATTGTGGTTTTGACCAACATGGAAAATAGGAAAATGTATGTATCTTTGAACTAGATATGACATACTATTGAGGTCAGCAACCAAATGACAATAAACATTTACTCTGATTAGATGGCTTGTTTTTGAAAGATATACCATTTAAAACAAGAAGTATTTTACAAAAACATATGACATAATTATGCAAAAATACTCTGCTGAAAATATTTTCATGATTCAAAAATATGCCTTTTTACACCCCATAATTTCCTTTTACTCACCTGGGCAAAATTTCAGGAGTAAATACTCCCAAGGAAAAATAATTATCTGGGGCTCTGCGTACACTGTAATCATGCTGGGATCATGCTGCAAAACTATGCTGTATTTATACTGCATTCATGCTGGAACTGCGCTGCAATTCCGTAAGGGATAAACCAGTCATTTTGATATAAATTTGATGAAAATCGGTGACCTAAAAAGAAAGCTATGGGTAATTAAGTATGAAACATGGACAGTGGCCATTTTGTTTTCTAGCTGAAATTAAAAACTTAGGATAAATCAAAATTAAAGGATTCCTATGGAACGCCGGTCCCCCATGCAAATTGTAAAATGTAAAATGTCAATTGTTAATTGTTAATTGCATTTTTCGCCGGTCCGTCTTGCTAATTGTAAAATGTTAAATGGAAAATGTTAAATGTTAATTGTTTATTGCATTTTTCGCCGGTCCGTCATGTTAATTGTAAAATGTTAAAAGTAAAGTGTTAAATGTTAATTGTTTATTGCAGTTTTCACTGGTCCGTCATGCTAATTGTAAAATGTGAAAAGTAAAGTGTTAAATGTTAATTGTGAATTGCATTTTTCACTGGTCTGTCATGCTAATTGTAAAATGTTAAATGTTAAATGCTATTTGTAAATTGCTAATTGGATTTTAAAATGCTAAATGTTAAATGTTAATTGTTGATTGCATTTTAAGCTGGTCCGTCATACTAATTGTTAAATGTGAATATAAATGATAATTTCAATTCAGATTGTCATTCATTGTAATTCGTAAATTTATGTATTTTGCTAATAACAATTAACATTTAACACTTTACTTTTAACATTTTACAATTAGAATGACGGACCGGCAAAAAATGCAATAAACAATTAACATTTAACATTTTACAATTAGCATGACGGACCGGCGAAAAATGCAATTAACAATTGACATTTAACATTTTACAATTTGCATAACGGTGAAAAATGCAATAAACAATTATCATTTAACATTATACAATTAGCCAGACGGACCGGCGAAAAATGCAACTAACAATCAACAATTGAAATTTAACATTTTACAATTTGCATGACGGGTCATTTAGCAATCTGCAATTAAGTTTTCGCATTTACTTTTTTTTTCAAATTCTAAATTACCAATTATCATTTAGCAAGTACTATTAATTCTATTATGTTACTAGTTATAACTTCCCAACCACCCTCTAGTGCAGTATTGCCCTATAATTAACAATTAACAATTAGCATTTAGCATTTTACAATTAGCATGACGGACCAGCGTTCCATAGATTCCCTTGCCATAGAATGTGTGCCAATTCTATTAACAATATTGCTGTTTCTATAAATAAACATCTATCAAAAGTTTGATACAAAATATTTAAACAAAAACCATTTAATTTGATTTTAACAATTTTGATTTAGACTCCATGCATTACCATGCATTGTTATATACCTAATGTATCTCTACAATAGAAACTTGTCGTGTTGTAACGGACAGCACTTTCTGCTGTTTTAGGCGTCGTAGGGCATTAATACCATTAATGCCCTGAGATGACGTCATATCAGGGCAATAATGGTGTTAATGCCCTGAGATGACACCGTAGCAGGGCAATAATGGTGTTAATGCCCTGAGATGACGTCATAGCAGGGCAATAATGGTGTTATTGCCCTAGGTGTTATTGCCCTGAGACTATGACATACACCTGTTTACATGTTATGGACACTGACAGGTGTTCATTTCATCTAAATTTAACATGGCAGGTGCGTGTACATTTCAGACGTATATTTCATCTTAATTTAACGTGTCATTTTGCGTTTAATCACTTACCAATCAACGGCTGTGTGCTTGTCATCATGCGCGATTTCAAGACACAGCATTCACAATAAATAAATAAATAAATAAATAAATAAATAAATAAATAAATAAATAAATAAATAAATAAATAAATAAAATGTACATGTATTGGAGGAAAGGTATATAACAATGACGATATAACATTCTTTTCCAAGTGCATTAACGTTTGCCAAGCCCTCGGGCAATAATGTGTTGCAGCCCTCACCGCTACGCGGTTCGGGCTGCGACACATTATTGCCCTTGGGCTTGGCAAACGTTAATGCACGGAAAAGAATGTTTTATCCTCTTATTAATAGACTCCTGACAGCCATTTTGAATAATTATAGCCCCGCTTTGAAAAAGTGGGGCTATACTGGATTCACCATGTCCTTCCGTCGTTCCGCCCTTCTGTCCTTCCGTTATTCCGTCAAAATTTCATTTCCACTCAATATCTTGAGAACCAGTTTACAGAATCTGACCAAATTTTGTATGTACATTAACATTGACAAGATCTAGCTTGGGATTGTTGACCGTCATTTTTTCGCAAAATTTTGACAGAGTTACGGCCCTTGATTGACGTCAGAATTTCGTTTCCGCTCAATATCTTGAGAACGAATTGACAGAATCCGACCAAATTTTGTATGCACATCATCATTGACAAGATCAAGCTTGGGATTGTTACCCGTCATTTTTCGCAAAATTTTGACGGAGTTACGGCCCTTGATTGACATTAGAATTTTGTTTCCGCTCAATATCTTGAGAACGAATTGACAGAATCCCACCAAATTTTGTTGCACATCAACATTGACAAGATCTAGCTTGGGATTGTTACCCGTCATTTTTCGCAAAATTTTGACGGAGTTACGGCCCTTGATTGACGTCAGAATTTCGTTTCCGCTCAATATATTGCGAATGAATTGACAGAATCAGACCAAATTTTGTGTGCACATCAACATTGACAAGATCTAGCTTGGGATTGTTACCCGTCTTTTTTCACAAAATTTTGACTGAGTTATGGCCCTTAATTGACGTCAGAATTTCGTTTCCGCTCAATATCTTGAGAACAAATTGACAGAATCCGACCAAATTTTGTATGCATGTCATCATTGACAAGATCTAGCTTGGGATTGTTACCCGTCATTTTTCGCAAAATTTTGACAGAGTTACGGCCCTTGATTGACGTCAGAATTTTGTTTCCGCTCAATATCTTGAGAACGAATAGACAGAATCTGACCAAATTTTGTATGCACATCAGCATTGACAAGATCTAGCTTGGGATTGTTACCCGTCATTTTTCGCAAAATTTTGACGGAGTAACGGCCCTTGATTGACGTCAGAATTTCGTTTCCGCTCAATATCTTGAGAACAAATTGACAGAATCCGACCAAATTTTGTATGCACGTCATCATTGACAAGATCTAGCTTGGGATTGTTACCCGTCATTTTTCGCAAAATTTTGACAGAGTTATGGCCCTTGATTGACGTCAGAATTTCGTTTCTGCTCAATATCTTGAGAACAAATTGACAGAATCCGACCAAATTTTGTATGCACGTCATCATTGACAAGATCTAGCTTGGGATTGTTACCCGTCATTTTTCGCAAAATTTTGACGGAGTTATGGCCCTTTATTGAGGTCAGAATTTCGTTTCCGCTCAATATCTTGAGAACGAATTGACATAATCAGACCAAATTTTGTATGCGCATCAATATTGACGAGATCTAGCTTGTGATAGTTACCTGTCATTGTTTTTTTCACCCTGCAAAAAAGCTGAGAAGCGGGGCTATAGTCAGATTCTCTGACAATTCTACTTTCAAACTGCTGTTATTGCTGTATTTCTAGGACAATTTCGAAAATTCTTTCTCCAGCATGTATAACTAGCTGGCCCCAATACTTGAATAATTTATTAAGTGTTCATTCTAATTCAAATTAGTGTTATTTTGATTAATAAAAATATGAAAACAAACAAAGTAAACAGAAACAGGAAATAATGGATGCCAAGTCATCAGATATGGCATTATTTCATAAACTGATAAAAAAACAGAGAGGACAACTGGGAGCTTGTGTGAATGAGTTGCATGTTGGAACACAGGCGCTTGAAGTTATGGCCATAAATCATAAAAAATAATGCTTCAAATAAGTGTCAACGTAGCAATACGAAGTACTGGCAATACCTACGGAATTGCTATGTAGACACTATTGTTTTAGGGCATATTTTAATGATTTATGGTAATAACTTCAAGCGCCTGTGGTTGGAAGCCAAGTGTTTAAACAACAGGAAATATACCAAACATAATGAAACAAGGTGTCTTAACCCCAGTGTTAAAAAAAAGGGATCAAGTACAGAGTCTAAGAACTACAGAGGAATCACAGTTACCCTACAATATCTAAACTACTAGAATGTATCAAAAAAATGAGAATACAACCATTCATCGAACAAACACAAAATCCACTCCAGCGAGGTTTCACCAAAGGGTCATCCCCCATGAACTGCTCCCTCATTCTGGAAGAGTACATACGGGAATCAAGGGACCTAAAGAAGGATGTCTATATCACCTTCCTTGATGCGAAGTCCGCGTTCGACGTCGTCCACCATGCCAGCCTGATGTGACGGCTCTTCCAGATTGGTGTTGATGGTGTGCTGTGGAACCTTATATACAGTCTCCATTCTGATGCCCAGACGGTAGTGCAATTGATGGGACAGACTTCCGAAAGCTTCCTTATACACCAAGGGGTCAGGCAGGGAGGTATCCTCTCTACTGACCTGTATAAGGTGTATCCTAACCCCCAACTAGATAGACTGTGTGAGAGTGGAAAATGTGGAACTATTGGTGAAATCAATTGTGCCGCCGCAACCGCCGCAGACAACACTGCAGCCATGAGAGACGAGCCTGAGTCCCTACAAACGCTGGTTGGTACGAGTGATGACATCAGCCGTATGGAACACTACTTGCTACAGCCAGAAAAGAGTGTAGTAATGCCCATACCAGGAACCAAAAAGTCAAAAGATATTGCGAAGGATAAGAAGTGGACTATATATGGGAAAGAAATGCCAGTAGTCACAGAGGCTATGCATATGGGACTCCGTCGAACCTCTGGTGCAGAGGAGATAACAATCAATGAGAATATAAAGAAGTCACGTCGCAGTTTCTACAGTCTTATGTCAGCTAACCTGCAAGGAATGGATCCTGAAACAGCCATACAATTATATCAGACATATGTCAAGCCAGTCAACTATGGACTAGAGGTAGTACTACCAAAAAGGAAATCCCTAGACACACTAGAAAGACAACATAAAAAGTTTATGAAGCACATATTTGCGCTCCCAGCAAATACAGCAGATGCAGCCATCTATATCTTGTCGGGTACTATACCAATCGAGGGGTATATACACAAGAGGGCCCTTTCGCTGTTTGGAAATGTGTGTCGACTAGATACATCATCCATAGAATGGCGCCTGGCGGAACGACACTTATCAACCAAAACAGACAGTAGTAACAGCTGGTTCATTGCCATTAAAAAGATATTTGTGAAATATGGACTGAAGGATCCCATTGAAATGTTATTCAACCCGGTGACTAAAACAGCGTGGAAACGTACCATAAATGAGCAGACTGATAAATACATGTAGATCAAGTTTGAAGCAACATTATATCCAAGTTTATAGTTCCTATCGACGGATTCATACATCTGTGGCAGGAGACATCTACTACTCCAGAATGTGAGAAATATCCAGGAAAGAATACGGCTTAAACTCAAAGTCGTAACCGGGACCTACATACTCCAAGTGAATCGAGCATCATTCAACCAGAATAGAATAGATCCGACCTGCCTCATGTGTGGGAATGGTGACGAAACAATGGAACATTTTATCCTTGACTGTGTGGCGCTCTCACATATACGGGTGCCAATCTTAAACAAGATCAGAGACATTTGTGACAGTTTGTGTCCAGTCAGTGACAATGTTATGCTGATGAGAATAATACTAGACTCTCAGTCGATAATCAAGCATGATAACAAGTCAGACAAAGCCATCACATTAGAGTATCAGTGTAGAAGACTATGTTTCTCACTTCATTGTGAACGTTACAAAAAGCTGGGACTGATAACTAATTGTCAAAGAAGAAAACTGTAAGACTGTCCACTAACTGACCCAGCTGGCTTGTCCTAAAAGAGACATTTTAGAAGTTTGTACAGTGCTGAATATATACAATATATAATAGCTGTTTTATTGTAAATACATTGTGGATGATTTAGACTGTACAAAAAGGGTGGTGGCATTTGCATCTTTTTAAACATTAAAAACATTATAAGTTACTCTACTACTCTGTGAAGAGGTGTTCCATTCTTGGAAGAAATTATACAACAACAAATGGCGGCGCCCATTATAATGTCATTTGTTTGCATCGCCTGTAACTTTCTTACAATTCATCCTATTTTTATCATCTTTATATCAAAATTCATGGTTTTGACTATCCTTTGATTTGAGATACATATCAATTAAGAGTACCAAAACACTTTAACTAAATTGTTTGGTACAAGCTACCACTGAATGATGAGTGTTTTACATTCTGACCTCAGATTCTGACCTAAACTATTTTTCTAGAACATGATCTCCTGCCAAGATATGATGTTTTAGATTCAACAGATATTGTTCTATCGTGCTATCAGAGTACATTCGGTTGCCATCCTTTCTGTCGGCCACACAGACACATAAAAATATAGGAACAAGGAGGCTGTTCACAATCTGACAGTGAGCCGGGAACCAGCAATGACCGCCAATAAAATAAAAGCCGGGCATCAAGCTACAGTATTATTCCAAATGTTTTTTTTTTTTTTTTTTTTTTTTTTTTTTTTCCATCAGATTATCCAGGAATTTTGGGGTAGGTATATATGCATTAAAACGGGTCGGTCTTATTACCCCAGGACGCCCCAAACCACCGGAGGACACCCCAAGACGCACCAGGACACCCCAGGACGGTTCTTTTTATATGCCAGGAAACAGTTTATACCATTTTATAACTTTATTTTAGTGCTTATAACATGTTTTTGGTCTATTTCTGTCGAATTCAATTATTTTCACAAGAGTTTGTGTCTCGGTAAGGTTTTATGTCAGTATGGATGTCATTGTTTATCTAAGGTTTTGTTTCAGTATGAATATACTAGTATACTATTGCAGTGAAGTGTATCACTGCATGTATTCATCGCCCTGTCAGTTAGCCTAAGGATAAAATTTTATCCTTAGTTTCCAGCTGGTACCGCACAGCTTTTACTCAGAAACCTTAACTGGATCTGAGCAAAAACTGTGACTCGTGGAGGTGTGACTAGGACTTGCTGTCATTTTTATTGGATTTTTCCACAAAACGTTTCCAAAGATAATCAAGTTGATGACAGCCATTAACCAGTCTCTTTTTTTTTCTTCTTTTATTTTTTATTATTTAATTATTATTCTTTTATTTTTATTTTTTTTTTTTTACTTGTCTTGTTTTCTTTTCTTTTCTTTACTCTTCTTTTTTGTCTTTTTTCCCCCCAACATCTTTGTTATACAGGTATACATAATTATTATACAAAAACATATACCAAATTCGTTCTAATTAGTGCACATGCTGTTTATCTTATCTTAATGTCATATTATCTTAGAAGTCTAAATCACAAACATATAAATGGCTTGATATTTCGAAGGCAATGCCCTCTTTGTGTTTTAATGCATTCTATAATAACAGCTATGCACCGTACGTGGTGAAGCGATGGTAAACCCATGCTATATAACATGCGTATGTCGGAAAACTTGACAAATCTTTCAGCTCTTTTGCCAGCAGTGTTGATTTTCTTTCGCTGTAGATCGAATGAAACTTTGTTCATTTTGGGATCTGGACATTTTTTTAAGTCACCCCTTCATTCGGTCGTAGTTGGCCTTTGCTGCCATGTCGAATTTACCCTTCTTGTCGAGGAAGTCGGAGCGAACGCCACTTCTTTCGAACCAGCATACATTGGAAGGGACTCGCAATTCAGCAGCGCAGAAATTCTTTAGCCTGGAGACGTAACTATCACCGTACAATGCGATTGTATTAACGGCATCTTGAAATAGAATGAAAATACGGATTTTGTGCCTCTTTATGCTTACAAGTGACAGGTGAATTTTATTCATTTGTCAACGAGTGAACGAAATTCAAGGTGATTTGATTAACTCAAACTTTGACGTTAATTAGCGTTCACTGAGATTTTATCACTAATTCATTCTTTCTTTCTGTGTGTCTTTCTTTCTTTTAATTGTTTGTTGAAAACTAGAGACTTTAATTTCGTGTGATATATGACAACAGAAGCGTGCGCCGCTCGATAGATAGAGTCCCTGAAGGTGTGAAAAACAGACTTTGACACCTCTGTTAACGACACTAATCTTCTTTAATTATCAATCAGTGCGCGGTCAAGCGGGTCTTAAATTTGTGGCAATTATACATTATTGCCTTGAATTTAACAAATATGCATAAGCGTTTGAAAAGGAAAGAAAGAAAAAAATACTGGTCGACCGACGGACTGACAGATGGATGGACGAATGAACTGATATTCAGCATATTGCAACCAATATATTTTTGTCTGTTTATGTTTCATTGCTTTTACACTTTCACGCTGTAATGTTGTCGTTCGTTTATTTATTTTTTTCGGTATTTTATCCTGGTCCTTTAATTTAACACGATATCTATTTGTTGTGAGACCAAATGTAAATATGCGAGAGAAACAATAAATGTGTCCTGCGTGTATGACCTTATTGTTCAATCCTATTTCTTAATAGTACAATTAAAATGAGTTTTGTACCTCTATTCGAGAAGGAGTACCTAAAACATGTTCACATTTAACTATTTTCATAATTTATGAAACAGTTTCATGTGTCCTATTGTATAAAAATGAGTCCTGGGGTAACATAAAATGAGTCCTGGGGTACTAGAAAACCCGATAATAATTGTATGACAAACTGGTACAATTTTATAAGTTATGTACCTGTAATCGCTTTCATTGCGAAGAAGTACCCAAAATCTGTTCATATTTAACATTTTTATTGTCTGTAAAGCATTTTTCATGTGTATTTATTGCATTAAAAATGAGTCCTGGGGTGTCCTGGTGCGTCTTGGGGTGTCCTCCGGTATTTTGGGGCGTCCTGGGGTAATAAGACTGACCGCATTAAAACTGTCAACGTTAAAACGAATAGGTACAGTTTTTTTCACTGAGCGTTTAGCTGTCAGGCTAAGGTATTTACGTGATGTCATTTCAACAACAGAGCAAACTAGTCTTGTGTCCGTCAAAGATGGATTTCAGTCCCAAAACTATATATCTTGTGCTTAGGTATCACTACTACATCACTGAGCTTCTATGCACTGTCAACAATTTATATTTTAGAATAAAGCATAAATAAAATGTACATCATGCATCTTGTACCCTATTGCAGAACAGATATTAATCTTCGACAATTATCCTTTTTAAAGATATTTCTTGTTTATGGATATCCTGAATTCATTTTTCGATATCCATAATTCACTTGCCTTGTAGCTCCTATGTGGGCCGAAAATTCGTTATAAAGATATTGTTTTCTTGTACTCTATTCTTGTATCCTAAATTGAATAATAAATATCCTAAAATAATTATGGATATCCATTTATGAATTAGTGATATCTATAAATGCATTTAAAGATATCCAAAAATCATGCTGAATTTCGGATATCCATAATTCGATATATTAGGATATCCCAGGAGCCTATAATCTCTCCCGGACCGGGAAAGATTATTATGGGGTGCCGTTTTACTATTAATTCCCTATTTATGGATATCCTAAATTCATTTTAGGATATCCATAATTCATTTATGGATATCCATAAATGAATTAAGGATATCCATAATTCATTTATGGATATCCTTAAATCAATTTATGGATATCCTTAATTCTGCTGAATTATGGATATCCATAATTTGATTTTAGGATATCCTTAAATGAATTATGGATATCCTAAAATACAACACTATTTAAGGATATCCATAATTCTATTTAAGGATATCCTTAAATCGTATGAATATTGGATATCCATAATTCGATTTAAGGATATCCATAAATGAATTATGGATATCCTTAAATAAGATTGTATTTATGGATATCCATTATTCATTTTAGGATATCCTAAAATCAAAAAAATAATATAGGTCACTTAAAAGAAATATTTTTAAAATTGAATTATGGATATCCTTAAATCAAATTATGGATATCCTTAAATCGGCCTATTTAAGGATATCCATTATTGAATTATGGATATCCATAAATCGAATTATGGATATCCTTAATTCCAGATTATTTCTGGATATCCTTAAATACATATAAGGATATCCTTAAATAGGCTGATTTAAGGATATCCATAATTCGATTTAAGGATATCCTTAAATCGAATTTTGGATATCCAGAATTCAGCATTATTTAAGGATATCCTTAAATGCATTTATGGATATCCTAAATTCAATTATGGATATCCTATATTCATTTATGGATATCCATAATTCATTTATGGATATCCTTAAATCAATATAGGATATCCTAAAATAATTAAGGATATCCATAATTATTTAAGGATGTCCTAAAATGAATAAAGGATATCCATAAATGAATTATGGATATCCATAAATGAATTATGGATAATGAAATAAGGAATAAATAGTAAAACGGCACCCCATAGATTATAGGCTCCTGGATATCTTTAATTCGAATTATGGATATCCCAATATCAGTTCATTAAAGGATATCCATAAATGTAGTTTGGTATCCAAATAATATTGAATTTAGGATACACATAACTCGATTTAAGGATATCCATAAACTGAATTTAGGATATCCTTAAATGGGCTTACTTAAGGATATCCATAAGTCGATTTAAGGATATTTTAATCTCACTTTTCAATACATTTCTTACTTCTTTTACATATTTTTTTGTGATTTAAGGATATCCTTGAATAAATTATGATATCCTAAAATACAACCATATTTTCGTATATCCATAACTGGAGTTTAAGATATACGTAAATCGAATTACAGATATCCATTACTCACCCAATTTTAGGATATCGTGAATTTGAATAATAGATATCCAAAACAGGATTGTATTTAAGGATATCCGTAATTCATTTAAGGATTTCCCTTAAATCAATTTATGTATTCAATATCTTATTCCCTATTTATTGATATTCATAATTCAATAAATCGTTTAAGATATCCATTAATGATTAAGGATATCCATAATTCATTTAATGGTATCCTTTAATCGATTTATGGATATCCTTAATTCGACTGAATTATGGATATCCATAAATTGATTTTAGGATATCCTTAAATGAATTATGGATATCCTAAAATACAACCTTATTTAAGGATATCCATAATTCGACTAAAGGATATCCTTGAATAGGATGATTATTCGATATCCATAATTCAATTTATGGATATCCTCAAATAACAAGAAAATTATATAAAAAATAGGGAAGATTTTCAAAAAATGAATTTAGGATGTCCTTAAACCGAATTATGGATATCCTTAAATCAGCCTATTTATGGATATCCTAAATTCGAATTATGGATATCCTAAATTCAAGATTATTTTTGGATATTCATAAATACAATCAAGGATATCCTTAGATAAGCTGCTTTAAGGATAACTATAATTCGAATTTAGGATATCATAAAATCGAAAAACGGATATCCTTAATTCAGCATGATTTTTGGATATCCAAAAATGTATTTTAAGATATACTTTAATGTATTTATGGATATCCTAAATTCATTACGGATATCCTATATTTATTTTGGATATCCATAATTCATTAATGGATATCCTTAAATAATTTAGGATATCCACAAATGACTTAAGGATATCCTTTAGTCAATATCAATAAATGGTATATGGATATTCATATATGAATTATGGATATCCATAAATATGGAATAAATAGTTAAACGGCATCCCATAATATTCAGCCGAATTAATGTAAGGATATCCATAAATCGATTGTAGGATATCTTAAAATTAGTTATGGATATCATTAAGTCAATTATGGATATCCATAAATAGGGAATTAATAGTGAAACGGCACCTCCGGGGGCACCTCATAGTTATTCCCTATTTTATGGGTAACCATAATTCGATTTTAGGAGACGATATTCGAAAAAGGTACAAGCAGGCAAAGATCAGGAAAAGGCGCAATCAGAAAAAAGATTCCCACTCCAAAAACCGAGATGGGAAAAACTAAATTAACAATCAAGTACATGTACTTATACCATTAAAACATATCGTAAGCCGAATGGGCAGCTATTTTCCCAATAGGTGGCCACTCAGTTACCTCCACTTAACCAAAAATACGGAAACATACATAAGGCGTCAACAACAAAAAAAAAAAATTAACACACCAAGACATAAACGAAAGACCCACCACAGAAGTATCACCTTGGAACGATCAGTAATATAAAATTACTGGCGGGCTTAAATCGATTTTACATGGCCATAACATCACCCTCAGCTTCTGCAGTGGTTCATAACATTTAGTTAGTTCTTCGGTCCTCGTGGTGAATCTCTAACTAGTCAATGAATCATCAAGAACAAACAGATAAATCATAGATAAATCTCGATAAACATCCTGATGAATCAAAAGCTGCCCGACGATGGAGATCACTGGGCGCCGAATAACTTACTAACTCCGGAGCAAAAGAAAAACACCAGTTGGACCCCGGTGGGCCAAGCAAAAGACAAGAAGCTCCGGTCCCAACCAACTAAAATGAATAGCTTTAAGTCGGGGCCATCATAGAGTCTGACGCCCGACCGACCGGTGTGCAATTAAAGAAGGCAGCATAGTTATCAACAATGATTGGGTTAAAAATTAAGCATGCAGACTGTCGCATAACATTCAAGTTATAACCTATACGTCTGTAACTTGTAATGATTTTTCTGAACTGAAAAGAAAAAACATTCCTTCCTATAAGTTTCATAAATTTGTAAACCAAGTCACCATAAAATTCTGGTTCGGAAAGGCCCTCACCTAAAAGCTTCTTTAACCCAACATCATATTTGGAAATCAATTCATAGTGTCTGCGATAAAATTTAGTATGGATATCCTAAAACCAGTTTACATAATGATATCCTTAAGTCATTAGTGGACTTAAGGTATCTATAGTTTATTTTAGGATATCCTAAAATCTGCTGAATATAATATAGGATATCCATTTTAATGAATAATAAGTGTTCTTAAATGCAACCATAATCAGGGATATTCATTTTTCGATTTTGGGATATCAGATGAATATTTGGTATGCATAATTCGATTTATAAATATTCTAAAATGGGGTTGTTTTATGATATCTATAATTTATTTAAGGATATCCTTAAATCACAAAAATATATAAAAGAAACTGATAGTTTTATAATGAATTATGTATATCCTTAACTCATCCCAAAATCGCTTTATGGATATCATAAAATCGTTTTATGGATATCCTAGATTCAAGATCATTATTGTATATCCAAAAATACGTTAAAAAAGGATTTCCCGGGCTTAAATAAGCTGATTTTAGGATATCCGTAATTCGAATTAAGGATATCTTTTAACCGAATTATGGATATCCAAAAATCAGCATGATTTTTAGATATCCATAAATATATTGTATGATATCGTTAAATGCATTTATAGACATCCTAAAATCATTATTGGATATCTTAAATTCAATTTTGGATATCCTATATTCATTTTATGAATTATAAATTATAAGTTAGAGTAAAAGAACCGCGTAGAAAAAATAAGCAAAACAAAACGATTCGAAGACGAGCTGTTTTTACTTATCATCACGAAAACTTGTTCGTGTAATGTATATCCCCTAGAATAAAAAATAAAACTGAGATCCTCTATAGTTCTTTATATAGCAAAGCTGGGGTATGCAGTGGTATACCTTATTTTTGCTCAAAACAGATTGTGGGTACTCGTTAGAACCGCCAAACATAGATTGTGTGTGAGTACCCACAATCTATGTTTTGGAGCAAAAATGTGAAAAACATCAAAAATTTTCAACTTAAATATTTTAATTTTTAAAGCAAAAAAAAAAAAAAAAAAAAAAAAAAAAAAAAAAAAAAGAAAGAAAGAAAGAAAGAAAGAAAGAAATCTGTTTATTGCATGGGCAAGTTTTCGTAATGTTTTTCTTCGAGGTCTTAACTAACTTGTAGTATGACAGAGCATTAGCTTCCAATATCAAGAAGTTACAGTACTTTTGTTATTCCGCCTCCTTACTGTGTATTAATATGTAGGCCCGCCTTCTTTGATATTCACTTGTATTGGATTTGATATTACAAAAACTTCAAAGGAAAAACAGAAAGTCGTAATACAAATGAATATCCATAAACGAATTTAGGATGTCCATTAATAAGTAATAAAGGTCAAACGGCACCACACACTTAAATGCATTTGTGGATATCCTTATCAATATGTGGATATTCATTTTTGGACAAACAGTAAACAGACATAATTGTTCGTCACTTTCGAAAACTCCATAGACTTCAATGTATTTTCACATTTACCATAAAAATTATCCTGCCTCTTCTGGTCGACATATTTTTTTATGATTTTGGTCTCATTGGAAAGTTAAATAAATAAAGCAATAAATAAAGGTCATTTAGTCAAGTTTCGACTTTTCACTTTTGAAATACAAAAGTTTAAAGTTTAGCGAAATTTTGAAAAAGACACTTTCCCATTGGCGTCAATGGTGACGTTGCCCATAAATTGCCAAAAAATTTTCGCGACATTTTAAAAATTTGTAGCTTGAAAACGCATGCATGGAATTTAATGAAAAGACCTTTGTTAATTGCGTTATTCATTTAACTTTCAAATGACACCAAAAATAATAAAATGTCTTGACCAGGAGAAGCAGGATACTTTTTCTTGCAAACATGAAAATACATTGAAGTCTATGGAGTTTTCCGAACAATTATGTCTATTGACTGTACTTCTTCTTCTTCTTTGGAATAATGGCACTCCCTCAATTACTGAGGATTATCTATATTCATTTTGGATATCTTATGTACATTTAAGGATATCTGTAGCTGTAGTTCATATTTAAAAGAATATCCTAAGTTCAAATGATGGATATCCAAAAATCTAATTATGGAAATCCTATATCTAACCTGTCTGCCTAAACGAGTCGACAGACACAGCGGAGGCAAATATCAATATTCAATAGCAGTTTCAAGTCTCTGTATCTGTATATGTCTCTGATCTAAAGTTATTTTTGGCTATCCAAAAATTATGTTCCATGGATAAATATCCAAAGTTCAGGATAATAGTTGGATATCTTGAAATATATTTCAGGATATCTTCAAATACATTAATTGATATCATTTATGTACACTGAAAAAAGTTATAAGAGGCCACCTCATATTTTTTCTTCTAGTTCAGAAAGTAAAATAAGATCAATTAAAATTCATGATCATATGAATAAACCAATGTCTAACAGTGGCTCTGTGAGTTTCTGCATTCCAAAATGCGTGATACTTCTCACACAGACGAAGCATGTGTAAAGGTACCCTATTTCAAAAAGTCACACTTTATTAACATCAAATTAAATGTCATATTATGACGTTGTGTTTTTACATTTTAATTTATTTGAAAGTGCTACTGACTGCCATGATGCAAGATAAAATTAAGTCAAAAGTGTTGCTGCAATAAGAATCTTCGTTTCTGTTTTGTACATGCAAGAAGACAACAACCTGAATAACAGGAATTCAGCTTTTGTATGCAATTTGCATACCAACTTTGTTCTTCTCCAGTTGCGTTATTATCAGCAGCACGGCATTGAAATTTTCAGCGATTATTTAGGTCAAATACGAGACTCTGATAAACTTTGAAAATTAAAAAAATCGTCCACAAATTTTGTTATTTTGTTCGTTAAAAATTGGCATTGAAACCGGAAGTGTGCGGCAGCCTTGACCTGTTGGTCCTCGAAAATGGTCTAAAACAGTTCAGTCGAGTTATATCTCTCATTTCCAGGCCTCATCAAGTGAATTTAACAGGGGTCAACATGTTTAAGAGGCACATTTATGAATTTTCCAAAACATCTCAAAATTTGCGATTTTTAAAAATGCATAAAAATTCTACCAGTAGAAAAATTCGAATGTTTGATGTTTTTCCGAGCCGTAACGACTCCCTTTGATGACACCCGTTCCTAATTTCAATAAATGGTGTGCTGTATCCATTTTTTTTTTATTTTAAAACAAAAAAAATGTTTTTTGCATTTTTACTCCAAAAACACCTTTAGTAAAAGAAAATTATTTCTTAACACTTTGGAACTTTACTTACTTGAAAGACACGTCTTTTGGCAAAAAATCGTGCAATTTTGAACATGGCTTAGAAACAAAAAATGAGTTTGAAAAGTGGCCTCTTATAACTTTTTTTCAGTGTATGTATGGATATCCTCGAATCAATTAAGAATTGGTTCAGGATACGGATCCTCAATTCATTTTAGAATTATTGATATCCTAAAATGAACTAATAGCCGATGCGGTTATAACGAGTACCCACAATGTATGTTTTGGATCAAAAGTAAGAAAATTGTGTATATCCCTGCAAAAATTCATGCCATACATCACCAACAAACTATTTACCCTCCTGAAGGAACACGTGATAGAGCCGACGAAAAACGGGAAAATAACCGCCCCCAAGACGTTTCCCCCTAGTCGTTTCCCCCTAGTCGTTTGTAGAATAAGGTTAAGGAGGACCACTCTCTGCGGGACTCCAGGGATGGCCACTCAATCTCGTCTGGAGCATATCACCAACGCTACTGGAGTTCCTCCATGACTGTCATGCGACACTGAACCATGAAAGTTTCGCCCCCTAGTATATGGATATAGTATAATTACCTTATGTACAGCATTTTGCAGCATGCAAATAATTATGCTATGCAATAAAAATTTCAAACTTGTATAGTAAAGTCTTATTGTCTTATTAAGTTGTTCACTTGGGCAATCAGTGCTGTAAAAGAGTTCGTTTGCAAAAGACATGTCATTTCGCTGGCCGGATGCTGGCTGATGATGTCATGCCATCTTTTCCGATAATCGGAATTATACCGTAAGTTTTTCACACCTTCACTTTACTACCACATCAAACCTGATATCTATCTATCTATCTATCTATCTATCTATCTATCTATCTATCTATCTATCTATCTATCTATCTATCTATCTATCTATCTATCTATCTATCTATCTATCTATCCGTTTGTCTATCCTAGTTGACCTTAAAAAATAAATAAATAAATAAATAAATAGATAAATAAAAATTGGGGGCGAAACGACTAGGGGGAAAATGGTATTGGGGGCGAAACATCTAGGGTATTGGGGGCGAAACGACTAGGGTGGAAAATAGGGCCCGGGATAAAACGCAGTAGTTTTACGCAGCAATATATAATATATAGGAAAACGCAGCACATAGGGATCTATAGCGTAACGCAGCTATTGGAGATATAGGTATAAAACGCAGTGACATATTGCAGCTAGTATAAAACAATAGTGAGAAAAGACAAGTGCAGTCATGCAGCCATGGATACAGTGAGTGATTACTTTAAGACGGCTCTTTATGTTCATACAATTATAATAATTATTATATATCATGGATATAAAGCATATCTATTAGGTACATGTACATGCCTATTAAAACTTGGACATTTATCCTTCTGGTGTTCAACATATATCAGCACATGCTAGTGAGCGTTAGAAAAATTAACGAAAAAAAAAAAAAAAAAGAAAAAAGAAAAGAAAAGAAAAGCAAATGAATGATGTCCTGTGCGGTTACCCTAAATAGCACAAAGGACTCCTTTTCATCTTACTCTAAAGTAAGAAAATGACTGGCGTTTCTAGAAAAGGATTTTATATAGCGAAAAGGAGTTTGTATTTGTATTGATGCTTTTCATTTCAAGAGAATGTGTTAACAAATTTAAGCGTATCATTTATCAAATATTTCTTTCTTCCAATACTTTAATACTTCTTAACCTCCGAGGAGGACTTCAGACGGATGTGAGGTAGATGATACACATTTAGTTATTTACATGTATGCAATACGCATGTATGGGTGGGGAGACGGGGTGCGCGAGGGCGCAACATAGTCGTCGGTCTGACGGACAGAAACGCTGTTGCATTATTTTTGGCAATGTTTTCTTTTTTCTTTCGAATACATTGATTAAAAACGAAAATTACTCTTCTCAAGTTCTGCAGTCTAGCTTACAATTTCCCTGTTAGAATTTTCTACACAGAGTGAGAGTGTGGAATTCAGATTTTACGCAAAAATTTTACTGAAAGAAACAATGTACAAAATTATGATCTTCAGAAGTCTTAAAAACTTGAAGTGCAGCTGTGATGGAAGGCAAGAGGGCATTTATTTTATGACGTTTGGCTCTTTCTTACTGATCAGAATATTGATATGTGGCTTGCAATATTCTAGAGATAGGCAATGTCTCTGATAAAAACTACAAAGTGTCAAGCAGGTGGTGAAATATGGAAATTGGGCTTTTTATTTTTTTGCTCTAAGAATTCTATAGGTGTATATCAGGTATATAGGTGAAGAAAGTAACAATTTTGTGTATTGAGAATCATATTATTGAGAATATTAAGGTCATGTGACTGAGCAATAATAGGTGTGAAAACGCGTGTCAGGTTACCGTGCAGTAATCGAATTATCAGTCACATGTCTGTTTGCGAGGTGTTAAAACAATCGGCTACTGTTCAATTGTTGAATTAATCTCTATTAGCGCGTGTCATTAATTAGATTAACAAATATTTTAAGTAAGTGAATTCTTTATTTATTAGCGCGTGTCATTAATTAGATTATCAAATATTTTAAGTGAATTCTTTCTTTAGATTATCAAATATTTTAAGTAAGTGAATTAAAGGGTGGCCCAATTGATTAGCTCCAATCTTCCTTGGGTCCCTTTTAGTTTATAACAAGATAAGATATTTGCAACATAACGCAAAATACTTCTAATCTCGAAAAGGAAACAAGCATGCATGGTGTTACAATTTCTATGATACGTTCAAGAGCAAACTGTTTTTCAACTAAAGTTAGTTTGCGCTAAAACATCATTCTCAGAGATTTGGACTTATCCCGTCATTGACATTTAGAGTAGAATAAATGGTTGTGTCAGTTATATTTTCCAGCGTATCATTTATTATATGAGATCATAGACGAGCAGAGTGGTTGTATAGCGCTCAACTGGTCGCATGTTTAGTGCGTATTGCAGTTTCAGTATTATATTTGCGCTTCTACTGAAAACCTTGCTGGTCACGATTTCGTTTCAGTTAATATTCGGCCGTGCCTTTATATACATTACTTATTCCTTGTGCATGATGAAGTTCGAATATCAAAGAATAAGTTTTACAAGGCACAATTGTTTCCATGGGTAACGGAAAATGCGCACATGCCCAGCCACTAAGCTAGCACTTTTTGGGAGAGAAAGGTACATTTTAAACCATTGTGTATTGCACTGCGACCAAAACACTGACTTGTTGTGTTATATTTTTTAAATGGCAACTTTCGCCTGATTCTACAGGTAACGACTTATGTCGTCACGAACGTAAAAAGGAAATTCTCATAAATGAATCACCTGTCAGTACTCTTTGGGTAACATGTTTTTGAAATGTTAAACAGTGCTTTAAATCGTTTCAAATCCCATTTTAATCGGGCATGTATGGCTGATAATTTTTTTAAAATTGTGATTTACGGTTTATAAGGTTTATCTCCAGTATATGCAATCGCTTATCAAGGATTTGTCAGCTGACAATGTATGCAAAAGTGAGTGAACAAAGTGCAGAAAAAATGTTACGTGTATAAGAAAATGTGTCTGCGTACCTTCTGTTAACTGAAACGGATACCAACCGCTCAAGTTATTGTAAGTTGAAGAGAACAAGAAAAGCGATGCAAAATTTATGTTAATTTAAACATTGAACCACGTATGCATTTGCTTCAGCGAATAGCATATCTACGAGAAAAAATTCTTTATGAAATTGTTTATAAGAAATTGTGTCTGTGTACCTTCTGCTTAACTGAAAAGATACCAACCGCTCAAGTTATTGTAAGTTGAAGAGAACAAGAAAAGCGATGCAAAATTTATGTTAATTTAAACATTGAACCATGTATGCATTTGCTTCAGCGAATAGCATATCTACGAGAAAAAAAATCTTTATGAACTTGTCTCATCATTTGTGACCCTTTTGCACTGCCGGCCAAGAAAAGCGAAGATTAACACGCACCGGCGAATAACATATCTTTGACAAAAATATTTATGAAATTGTCTCATCATTGTGACCTTATTGAAAGAAACATTGAGCATGTAAATGTATGGATGATAGGCATTGTGACCTTATTGAAAGAAACATTGAGCATGTAAATGTATGGATGATAGGCATGCTATGCAGGAAAAGAGGTTTTCGTTTATCACCACGAAATATAAAGTTATAAATGTAAAAATAAAAATTAAAAAATAAAATATTGTAAAGAAAAAAAAAGCAAGAATTGTCAAAAAAAAGCAAGAATTGTCTATATGTTCGTGTTATTACTTCAATCCCATTAGCTAGGCAGATTAGTGAAAAATCGTGCATTTGGTGATACAAGCATGAAATTTGGCATGGAGGCTCAGAATACCCAACTGTTTTGAAAAATGTCGTTGTCCAGCGAAAATTCAAAATGGCGGACAAAATGGCGGCCATTTTCAAAATGGCCGCCCTGAAAGACTACATACCATGGTTTGCTATCCCAAACTTCACTGCATTGACTGTTTTTCAGGTTTTTTGGTGTCAATGTCCATGTTTAAGAACCCATTAAACCTCAGTTTTTACCTTTTTTTTCATAATGGCGGACAAAATGGCAGTCTTTTCAAAATGGCCGCCATTACTGACTTGAATTAGTTCGTTATCTTAAACATCACGGCACTGACCGATTTTTATGCTTTTTGTGTCTAAATATATGTTATTGAACCTATAGAATTTAAATATGAACATCGTTTTCTTTGGTTTATAATGTTTCATGACATATTTGCCAAATGTAAGACAAAAACATCTACTTTTAATGAGCAAAATCTGTTTTTTATGCAACCCTTTTTCTATATATTATTCTATATACACTGTATTATAATTGCTTGATCATTTTGTGGTGAATACTGTTAGTGAACCTTTATTCATTTGCAACTGTACAATTCAGTGCATAAAATTGTTAATTAGTAACATTTGCATCGTCCTTGGCATTCGCCTGCAGACAGACATGCTTTGTTAGTTTTCGCTTACAGCTGCCATTGTAGGAGTTAGTTGTCCATAGTATCTGCGAAGTGAAAAATAAAAGCTATTAAAACACCATTTACTTGGAGATGCAATTTACATTTGGTGCATTGTTGATCCCCAAATGCACCATTTAGTATGTTGAACCGGAGGTGGAAGTATGTCATCATATGACCTTAACATTTCGAGCCCGACAGCATGAAAGTATACTGTCTCACTGGATCTGATGGCAAGGTCATGCCTTCGAAAGACATGATTGCTGAACGATGAAAATTCTTCCATTATTGTAGAGCACAGTTCAGTCAGACATCACAAATGATACTCAAAAGCCTCGAGGAACATTATCTACACCAGCCTTAGCCTACTATATTGTCTCGTACTGAACCTGCATCCTCATCCCACTCAAAAACTTTGCAAGGTTGAACACATGCTCAATGTACTTTGGATTTACTTTCTTCTGAAGTATCCTCCAGAATAGCAGCACATTTAATGGCCTGAAAAGTTTTATATCAGTTTAAATCCCCTTTAAGATTATTTTAATTCATTTGAGACGAGTCAATCAGTAGGTAGGGCATAAACGAGAGTACCTTCGAGTAACACCACCTGACACATCCACAAGCAAGATTTGGCTTGTCTCACATGTGCCTATTCAATTTCTAACCCAAACTGGTCACAGTGGCAAGATGATTGAAAATAAAAGCAGCGGCCTTAACAAATTGGCATGGGAGTCACCTAGCTCGATTTCAGAATTACTGAGCATCATTCAGCAGATCAACTTTCGTGGTACTTAGCATTGTTTCTGGAAACAGTAGCTTCAATTCTATCAAGATCTATGATTGTATGACGCTATAGAAAACGCAGCGTTTGTTTGTTTGTTTGTTTTGTTGCCATATTTCCCTGTCAATAGCTATGTTAAAAGTCTTGTCGGGACAAAATGCAACCTTTGTAAGCAGCTTCATCTTATATGTATGCATGGTGTGACTAAACCACATTCCCTGGGCAGTCTCAGACCTTTTAAGCGGCCAACAAGTAATCGGGTGGTTTGTCAGTCGCTTGCCGGTTCGTTTTACCTGGATGTACAAGTATCCGATTTATTTCTCACATCCCCAGTGGGTGGTTATTAGTTTGTTTCTTCTCTTCAAGGAGATCTTAAATCTTCATAAATTTTGTCTAACTTTGTGAACACTTCCGGTTTAAGTAGAAATCAGCTGATTAAAGGCTAAGGGATTATCCTTTTACCATCTGCGATAACAGAGTGTGTACATTCGAGTACGCTATTCAACTACATTCAAACAAACATAATAATTCTATACCTAGCCTGGCAATTTAAGTTTCATACATACTGGAGAACTATAGACCCGGCACTTTTGGATCGGCTCTCCCGCAATCACACAACCTGTCAATTCACGTGCGGGCCTGAAAACAAAAATCTTATTTCATCATCATATCCAGGTAAAAGTCCATTTTCCTCTACCGAGGGTTGGACTTTCTCACAAGTCTTCCTCGCGAACACCCTCTCCGTTCAGACCGGTTTTGAGGGTAGCTAAATCCATTCCAAGTTTCTTTCTGCCATCTTGCAATGCTTCGTCCCAAGTTTTTTGGCTTGCATTGTCTCTTCTGTGCAGTTTGCATACTTCAGTAATCCTTTCATCGCTACGCTTCACATGCCCAAACCATCTCATCCCGCTGGTATGGTGTAAAGTACAGCATCCAAGTTTTGAGAGAGGGGAGTCTAAAGCTTTACATTACAAATCAAACAGATCATTGCTCTGCCAATTAACACCGAAGATGGTTCAGAGTAGTCATAGTCATGGCCCAAGTCTCTGCAGCATGAAATATGACACTTCTCGCACAGGTTGAATACACCCGGGTCAAAAGTGACAGGTTGTGGCTCGCGAGAAGGGGAAGCAGTGGTGGGGCTTTTCCCAAATTGATTTTAGTGTGTAACAGCAGCCAGTTCACAGCCACCACCAGAGACCATATCCCTAAATAGCAAACCTATGCAACCTGTTCCACAATTTCATCACCAGCCTCGACATCCATCAGTAAGGCTAGCTATGCCCAAGCATGAAGGACAGTTGAAACCAGGGCCAGGACACAGGGTGTCCTTGATGCCACTACATTCATTGTGTATCCAATGCACGAAACTACCACAAACATGGCACTGACATGATACCTACACCTGTCTTACAGTCAACATATGGAACATTAAAAGTGACCATATTAAATCCATATATTCAATACAATCATTGTCAATTACACTAGACAGCATGGACATTTATGGTGTATTTATTTTAAAAGGAATAATTTCACTCTCATTACACAAGATAAGGTGCCAAAAATAACAATTTTGTTTATAAAATGCTTCCATTTCACAATCAAAACGGTGGATTGCCTGTTTCAAAGAAAAGTACATGTAGAGACAAAACATAGCCACCATTATGATTTTTAATTGTGTTAACTGCTGAAACATTAAATGCAAAGAGATAATCATTCAAATTACCTGACATATTCTAATCAACTTTATACAAGTACAAATGCAACTAAAATCATTATTCTCATCACACGGCTACATATAAAAGGCATTTTGCATTAAAAGCAGATGATCTCGTCTTACAGTTTGCAAATATGTCAAGACAAATGATAGATACGGCGGCTCCCGTGGCCGAGTGGTTAAGGTCGCTGACTTCAGTGCTCTTGATCATTCGATCATCTCACCGATGTAGGTTCGCGCCTCGCACGGGGCACGAATTCATATGTGAGACAAGCCATGTTCTGCTTGCGGGTGTGTCAGGTGGTTTTTCCCCGGGTACTCCGGTTTTCGCCCCACCTACCGATTGATTCGTCTCGATATGAGTGAAAAAGCTTGAAAGGGACGTAAAACTGAATAAAAAATGATAGATACAAGAAAACTATGTAAATATTTAGATTTTATAGGTTCATTTACATATATTTAGACACACAAAAAAAAAAACATAAAAATTTGTCAATGCAGTGAAGTGTAAGGTGAAAAACTGTAATTTAAGCCTTCGATGGCGGCCATTTTGAAAATGGCCGCCATTTTGTCCGCCATTATGAAATAACAGTGAAAATTTAGATTCAATGGGTTCTTAAACATGGACATTGACACAAAAAACCTAAAAGACAGTCAATGCAGTGAAGTTTGGGATAGCAAACTATGGTATGTAGTCTTTCAGGGCGGCCATTTTGAAAATGGCCGCCATTTTGTCCGCCATTTTGAATTTTCGCTGGACAACGATATTTTACAAAACAGTTGGGTATTCTGAGCCTTCATGCCAAATTTCATGCTTGTATCACTAAATGCACGATTCTTATGGAAAATTGACTTAATCTGCCTAGCTACATGTACATTATTCGCATGTGCTCAGATGGATATGCTTATTCACGACTTCTCAAGATTTATTCTTGGTGTAGGTCATTGTGCATGCTGCTCTGTGTCTTTGTTGTTCGTAGGTTCTGCAAGCTGGATGGCCGCCAGAAATGTTGCATTGCAAATCGACATTGGCCACTGTAAAATGCATTCTGCCCTTATAATAAAACTAAGCAATTGACGCACTTCTGCAATCAGAACAAAACACATGACCAGTCTGTACAAACTGTCACAAATCATGTATTGTATATACTACATTTTAAAAAATTGTATCATTTTATCACTAGATCTATAAACGTAATTGACAGACACGAATTATAACATAACATAACATAACATAACATAAATTTTATTTGGACTTAAGCATATACAGCTCATCGTCAAAACAAACATATATACATGAGATAGGTTTACAACAGCAACATATCAAAATATATGAGAGTGATAGACAATATACATACGTACATATATATCAGCTAAACAATAATTTAAAAGATAATAAATGGTTATAATTGGTTCACGTTTATCAGACTGTCTCTAAGCTTAAAAGACTTAATAATGTACAAAGCCAGATTTTTTAGGACTTTTGGTTTAACAGAATTAAGTAATATGATAAATTTATAAACACTCGGTCTATTATAGAAATATTTATCAATATATTGTTTTCTTATATTTTCATATGCAGGGCAAATCAACGTAAAATGAAACTCATCTTCTATATCGTTTAAGTTGCACAGTGTACACTTTCTATTTGATCTATCTATCCTTCCTATCCTTCTGTGTCGCCCAGTTTCAATATTTAAAGAATGTGATGAAAGACGAAGTTTTGATATTGCTCTTTTTAGTTCACGATTTTGTAATATAATCAAATAAGGAGACATTTCAAAAGATTGTTTAAGTTCTTTATACAAGGTTAATGACTCAGACAGGTTCAAGCCTTGATTCCATTGATTTATATAGTTATCCCGTAGTCTACATTCTAGAATTTTTAGAAACACATTTATATTAACTGATTCTGGATACAACCAGACATCGTAAAATCCACTACGTTCTAACAAGTCCTTGATTTTAGAAGCCCAGTTAGAAGATGCAGAATTTATTTCAGTTTCGTGTCTGAGTTTTGCATTTAGTGTTCTCAAAATACAATTTTCGTGTTTCGTTTGGTAAAGGTTCAGCAAATATTTTATTATTCTTATTTGTCGCCCAATATAAAGGGGAAAACGACCTAGCTCCCCGTACAAAGATAAGTTATTTGTAGACATTTTTACACTCAAGTACCATTTACAAAATTTGCGATGTACTCTTTCGATATTCTCTGCATTTGAAAACCCCCAAATTTCGCAGCCATAATTGAGAATTGATACCACAAATGAATCAAAAAGACTGAACATAATTTTTGTAGGAATTTTCATAGATTTGGTAATAGATAAAAGTGAATTCATAGCTCTAAGAGCTTTTCCCGCCAAAGTGTTAGTAGCCTTTATGAAAGCACCCCCACTTGAAAGAACTATTCCTAAATAATTGAAACAATTCACAATTTCAATATTCACCCCAGCGTATGTCCAACATTCATTTCTATCTAAAATACCACCTTTCCTAAACACAACAATTTTTGTTTTGTCTATGTTAACACTTAGATTCCATTTGTTACAGTACATTTCTAGATAATTAAGAGACGATTGCAATCCTTGAATACTATCGGAAAGAATTACGGCATCATCCGCGAACAATAACAGATATATTGAAAGTTGTTCAAGTGATAGTCCAGCATCTTGGTTTTGTTGCAGGTAAACCTCAAGATCATTGATAAATAACGAAAATAAGAAAGGGGAGAGAACCTCTCCCTGCATGAGACCAACATCTGATTTGAAAAAGTCTGAAAAGGTATTGATATTTTTAACACACGACATAACCTCCGAATAAATGGATCGTATCAAATTAAACATTTTACCATCTATACCGTTTTTAATCATTTTATACCATAGGCCATTTCTATACACTGAATCAAACGCTCTTTTTAAATCGATGAAACACGCATACAATTTTTTCTTACTGTTAATAGTATTATTTATCAAGGATTGAAGAATGAAAATCGCATCCACAGTACTATAGTCCGCCTTAAATCCAAACTGAGCATCGGAAATTGTTTCGTTTTCTAAAGCCCATTTCTTTAACCTCTCATTTATAATAACTGTGAATAATTTACCGAAACAGCTAACGAGGGTTATCCCCCTGTAATTACTAGGGTCGTTTGAATTTCCCTTTTTATGTATAGGCAAAATCATACCTTTAGTCCATTGCTTCGGAAAACTATTTTTGTTCAATATATAATTAAAAACAATTTCCAATGGCCCAATTAGTATATTAATACTTTCCTTAAAGTATTCATTTAGAATTGTGTCTAAGGAACACGCTTTATTGGATTTAAGCTGGCGCGCTGCCCGTTTGATTTCGTCTTGCGTAATCGGATCATCTAGTTCCTTAAAAGTGGAATCGGTTCTAGTATTTTCAAAATCATGCAAAAAATCTGAAACTTCGGCATTTTCGAAATTCGTATCGTCCGTAGCTAGCGATCTGAAATATTGATAAAAATCTTCAGTCGATACGTCCGGCTCTGAAGAAGGAATCTTCTTATGTTTAAATTGCTTCCAAAATTCCCTCGGTCGGCTCTTGCGTAAATCGTTCATTTTCCTACCAGGCTCATAACTGTACTTTTGTTTACATGACCTGCAATAATATTTATAATCTTTTTTTGCATGCAACATTAATTTCCGCGTATCATCGTTTCTATTTAGATTATAAGTATAAAGCGCTTCATTGTAAATTCGACGTCTTTGTTTGCATTCGTCATTATACCATTTTTGTTTCACTGTTTTATTTTCATGATAAAAATAGCTTTCATTGCGCTCCGTCGAATGTTTTTCAAAATATGGATTAGCTCTGTCGGTAATAAATTGGGAAGACGAGGAAACAATATCATCGGGCTCACAGTTTCTGCTTGTACCATCATCTATTAGTCTATTTAATAAATGCATTATAAACTGTTCCGTCATACCTGTTATCAATTATGTAAGGAAATATTAATTTCAGGGCTAAAATACTTTCTATTTTATATATTTCATCGAATTCATACATGTTATTCACAGAAGTTCAAGTCGCAGATTATTTCCATTACAATATCATATAGCTGCAATAAACTTCTGCGTTTAATACTCTTTCTTCAATAAGCTGCGTAACCTTCTTTTTCTTTGCAGCTGCGTTTTCCTATATAACTATTACAGCTGCGTAAAACTACTGCGTTTTATACCCACCCGAAAATAGAGGCGAAACGACTAGGGGGGAAACTACTAGGGGGAAATGTCTTGGGGGCGAAACGTGACCTGGCCGACGATCCCAAGGGATCGAGTTGACCGTGATCCCTGATCACAATTTTTCATTTATTTTTGGCAGTCAACTGTAGTTTGCTGGTTTCTGGCTTTATCAGCAGATACGCAAAGGCCGCTCGCAAGGATATTTTCATGTGCATAGCAACGGAAAAACGTTCGATTTCTTTGGAGTTCAAAACGAATCGACAATCAGTGCCTTCATTTGCAGCAATCGCCTGTAATATATAGGCTTTCAAATTTTCTGAGACTTTCAGAGAAATTCCTGCACATATTTCTGCAAATCGACAGATGCACTTTTCTCAATATTTTTTGGTCTTTGTGTCTTTTTTCTTCAACCGAAAGTAAGGTTCAGTCGCACCAATAAACAGATGAAAATAACGAATTCAGGCTTAAATAAACGTTTTACTCCCATTTGGACACCTATTTCATGATCAAGATAAATTTTTCGACCATTTGCACCCAAAAATTCCGAAAAATAAGCGTTGGAGTCATTTTTCTTTGCAAATGTTTGTGAACGTACCCTCATTCCAAAAGTCAATAATGGCGGTCAAAAACAAGTTCCCAGCCTGATTCACGCCACCAACATGCTGACATTATCGACTCAAATGTGAAAGGAAAGATGTGTCACAAAATGCTGAGTAACAAAACTTACTTCAAAGACATAATCCTGTAATGAAATCACATAAATGATGTCTGTTCCTGCTTCTTTTTATAAATAAACATGAACTGGTTATGACGCAAATTGACCTCCAGATGCTGACGTCATAACTCTGCGATAAGGGACATTCAATAAATTTCAGGACAGTCGATTTCAGTTCAAATCGGTATCACTTTATGCAATTTTGAAGTGAAAATTAAAATCTCTATAAGCTCTATACGGACAGAAATATGCAACTGATCAATACAACAGCATGTCATCATGCAGCACGTGAAATGGAATCCAATTAGTGATGTGCAGGTGCGACCAATGACCCCCCCCCTCTACTCGCTCACTGAATGATATTGTAATATCACCACGGTCGATCACTTTGTTTAATTGACTTTATGATTGACTCTTGTATTTTAAACGAAGTGAAAATTAAAATCTCTATATGCTCTATATGGACAGAAATATGCAACTGATCAATACAACACAGCATGTCATCATGCAGCACGTGAAATCGAATCCAATTAGTGATGTGCAGGTGCGACCAATGACCCCCCCCCCCTCTACTCGCTCACTGAATGATATTGTAATATCGCCACGGTCTATCACGCTGTTTTATTGACTTTATGATTGACTCTTGTATTTTAAACCTATTTTATTCAGTTTTACGTCCCTTTCAATATTATTTCAGCTCATATGAGACGGACCAATTAGTAGATTGTATCAGATGGGACGAAAACCTGGCACACTCATGCAGAACTTGGCTTGTCTCATGTGTGGTCCGTATGGTGTTCGAACCCACATCACGCATAGCGGTGGGATGATCGAATGATAAAGTGCGGTAATGAAATATCAGCGCTTTTAGCCACGGGGCCGCCTAAAACATACATGTATTGAATGATAAGTATGCATGTGAATAGAAATGCGATGAGGTGGTCCATACGCTTCCTCCTCTCCTGTCTCTTAGAAGGTTGGGTTTTCTTTCTAAATCGCTCAAATTTAAACTTGTAAAATATGCGGTTCGGCATGGGCCTGGCCACATTTTTATGGCCGAACGAAAACGGTTTTAATTGGCCTTTTTTCAATTTTCAATATTATGGTCCAGTATCATGTATCATAGACCGTTTCGATTTTTCATGCGGCGACTCATGATTATTGATTGGTGGTCATCTGATAAATAAATTAAAACAAAAACATGCTTTTGAAAGTTGCAAATATATTAACGACACATTATCTTACTGTCTGAAGCGATGAACATGCGGCATAGTATTCTTTAATTTTGTGGTAAACATGTGAACTAGCTCAAAAAAGAGGTAGTGAACTTTGGTTCCAACGGCAATAAAGGTTGGAAAATAGTTTTTGTGAAGATTTTGGAATGTTAGTGAAAACAGAAAAATATCGCAATGCTGTTCAATGTAAAGATAATCTCGCGGTACATACGCCGCAAAAAATGGTTGAAACCGAATTAATTTCGCTATATTCACTTTATGAAAGCACCAAACAGAATCGGTAATAATTGGTAATAAAAATAGTGGAAATACTTTCTGTTTCAACCGTCATTTTGTGTCGTGATCATAGACAAATTATTTTTGAATGGAACATCTTTGCGATAATCAACCCTCTATCATTAAATACGTCGAATGTATTCACGAAACCACTGAGACCTATTTCTGGTTACCTTTGGAACAATCTCGAAATTACCATTGCCGGAACATTTCAACTATCTCTTTTGGAGCTCGTTCCCATGTATTGGATACAATTTTAGCTTTGTGACTTTTTTCCTGTGACTTTCGTCCATACTTTTTTTTTGTCACAAAACCTTGCAAGTGACTTCGAGTCTTGCCACACCGGCTCGTTTGCCTAGCAGTTTGCACACTCATATTAAGCAGAAACCGGACAATCAACCAATGTCAATGGTTGTATGCAATCGATCATTCGACCCCAACCCCCCCCCCCCCCTCCGCCTTTTCACATCAGGAAAACATGAACGTGAAATGTATACCCCCTTAAACCCCCTTTTTTATCGAAAAAAAAAGTAAGGGGGGGGGTGCAGGGGTATACCTTTTTTCTTAATTCTGATCCAAAACATAGATTGTGGGTACTCGTGACGTATTCACAATCAATGTTTTGAGCATAAATGTTAAAAATGAGATCTTTTTTTTTTATTATTATTATTTTTGCTACTGAAAAAAATTCTCTGTATATTGCATGAGCAAGTAATCGTAATGTTGGGGTCGTGAGAAAAAAAGCCTGCTAATGACGCTAGACAAAAATTAAAGACTGAATACTGGTTTTAAAACGCTTAGAAGGTCTGAGCCTACACAAGAAAGTGGTTGAGTCAAACTGTTGTTTATTTGGGTGGTTAGTGAGCCGCGTCATGAGAAAACCAGATTAATGCTTATGCGAAGCAGATCCGATACACGGCTAGAACAACCAAATTATCTCTTTTTTGGGTTATTTGCATTGCAGCGTGTTCTTTTGCTAGTGTTTGTGACTGAAATTATACCCTGGTTAGGGGGTCCTCGTCAGTGCACCGTAACGTACACCAGATAAATAGTGACTGTTGCATCGAGGATATTTTGAAACGATGATATTCAATTTCAGTATTTATTCTATCATAATCATTTATTGTACTTTATGATATTCGAATTGGAAAATATAGTGATTACATCACTCAAACATTGATGTAAATCTGTGACTGTATGTACAATAATTAGGAAAAGCCTGATTGCAACATCACCTACCTAATCACCTATCGATCTAAGTTCCTTGAGCCTTTCATTACGAAAACGTGCCCATGCAATATACAGAGAATTTCATATGAAATTTTTGATAATTTTAAAATTTTTGCTCAAAACACTGATTGTGGGTACACATTAGAACCGCCTCGCTGAGGCAGTTCTAACGAGTACCAACAAGCCATGTTTCGGAACAATTTGAATAAGAACAATTGTATACCCCTTTATACCCCAATGATACTGAATAAAATTGGGGTTTAAAGGTGTATTTATTGCACGGACATGTTTTCCTGACGATTGTCGAGGCCCTCCCAGGAGTTTTGGGGATACAGGGAGAAGGGCTATTTATTTTCAGGGATTTGGGGAGAAGGGTCACTTATTTTCAGGGATTTGGGGATAAAGCATAACTTTTGGGGGTTTTAGGGAGCAGGGAGCAGGGGGTTGAGGAAAAACATTTTAGGAAGCTGGGGAGAAAGGTCATTTTTCTTTCAGGGAGCAGGGAGCTCATTATCTACAATTTTTGTAACAAGAACCCACACTGCTTTAAATAGATTCCTTAAGGTCCTAAGTAGATGAAGTTTTGCTGATATTTGGAAAAACAAAGTGTTTCTATGTCAGAATGACCTTATAGTTATACTATCCGATGATGTCGATCGTCGTTTAGGGAAAGTAATTCAGTTAACAGCATAGTGGTAATTGATATCGTAGTTGTTTCCCTTGAGTTGAAGTGCATGCATGCGCATGCATGTCGTCACAATAAACTGTATTCGAGTACCTCATAATTTTCACCTAATGTACTAGAAAGTTGCTGTGCGTGAACTACATGTAACACTTTAATCTTAAATGTTGAAAGAAAACTGAAAGAAAATGGAAATATTGGAACCCAAATTATTGATTAATTATTCGAACTTTCTGAACGACCCTCTTAACAGCTTAATTTAAGTGACGTCATTTAAAAATTTCAATTTTCCAGGAAACACGCATTTTCCAGGAAACAACAACACGAGAAAACCTATCGGGATTTCTAACAAAGTCCAACACAAACCAGCCAGTAAAGTCAGAGAAGAAAGATAGAAACTAGAAATTTTGGATTTAAAAAGAAGAAGAGGCGCTTATATCTGCTGCATCTGATCTCAGTGTTTATACATCGGATCCAAAATAACCGAGTTTCTGCATATACAAAACTTAGGTTTTGTCACGATGTGGCGCATTATATTTGTTTACAAAAATGACAGAGGAAAGTTTCTTGAGCATTCTACTTTATTTTTCATTGTTACATGACTTATTTTCCATGTATTGTTGGTGCTCAAATGGAGTCTTGTTGCCGTTGAAGGTGAGCATGTTTACCGAATTCGTTTTTAATTTTGGTTCATGTTTGAGCTTGAAAATTTTCAAATATAGAAATTCTCCCGTTTGTTCAGTTAGCCCTAAGATGGACTAAGGCATTCTTAAACATTCCATTGCCAAGTCAGAAGATTTGGCAATGGAACAAAAAAAATATTGCAATTTTAGAATGGCAGGTAGTTTTGCTATTTCTGCATTTCTGTGATCTGGGACACCCGGGGGGACACCTGCCGTAAATCAACGAGTGCGCGACAATCATTCAAACAATTTTGCTGACAATGCATGAATTTGGTAGATGAAAGAAGATAATAAGTCCTACAAAGGTGTTTTAACGATGAATGTGTGTTTTATTGCCATAAAATGTGACTGGCATTTGGCTGGAAATTCGACGGCCATTTTTGCACAGCGATAACGTCGATAAAAGTTGGTCAACTTCGTGGCTTATTTGCCGGCTTCATAGAATTTCTCCCGCATAACCCGAATGCTCGATGGAAGACTAGGGTTTCCTCGTAAGACTAAGCTATAAACCCAACAAATTAGCGTTGGAGTCATTTTTCTTTGCAAATCTGAAAGTAGGAGGTATTTCACTTCCTCCAGACTGATCATTTCAGACACTTGTGCAATTTGATCTTAAAAGCTCACAATTTTCAATGTTTTGTTACACTGGTATGCAATTTAAGAAGTAAAATTAAGAGGCTCACTTCTGATAGATTTGCATGAGTGAACACCATTTTGAAAGGCGTTTTTAAGCCACTTTAAATGTCGCTATATTTGGCGGGAATTTCGGCAGCCATTTTAAAGAATTATTTTGCATGCGGAAGAATGTTCCTTAAGAAAATGAAAATCGGTCAAATCGAACGTTTGCTTATCTACTGTATGTAAACAGAAGCACATGATGTGACACGTGATGTGAATTTGTAAACACACCGCCAGTAGATTTCCTGAAAAAAAACATTACACAGAAACTACTCACACTTGATAACAATAAATATGCTCTACCATCTGACTGTGATTTTATGGATTTTTCCTTTAAATGCAATGCAAAAGGGTAAGATGAATAAGGTTGCTCTGTATTTTTTTCAATTTAGGAGCAGGATGTTGTCCCCCATTTTTTTGTATAAAAATAATGTTAGTATACTGGGAATTTTCGTAATAAACAGAGGGATATTAGAACCTATATTGATAAGAAAACCAAGGTGCAGTGGCAGCGTCCGTGGCACAGTGGTTATGTCACTTGCCTTGTAAACCTGGGGTCACATGGATCCCGTGCTTCTTAGTCTTTAAGTTAGTTTCGGTCTCCATGAAAACTTAAGCCCCTATCTCACTGGAATGCGACAACTGGAGACTAGTTCGCGACTATTTCGCGACAAAGATTAACGATATAAACACAAAGATTAAGGATATAAACGGCTGTCGATAAAAAACATAACCGGGCCGGACCCGGCCAAATTTACGGAAAGTACCGAAGGTTCCGGGCCGGGTCTGCGGAATTAATCGGAAACTGACGATCTTTCGGTACCGGAATGTAGCTCCGGGTCCGGTTCAAATAGGTAAACAGCTATTATAAAGACCCTATGGGGACTGAAAATAATTATTTATTGGAATCGAAATATTATGGTTAAAGCTTTGATTTATTTTAAAGTACGTTAATCAAATCCTTTTTTACGGCAACGGAACTAAACCCGTACGAAAAATACTACAATACTATAGCTATACTATTGCTATACTTCAACAAGATTCTTGCTAAAATTTGATTTTATAGCAATATTACAGCAATACTAATATATTGCAATAATAAGAGTAAAAATATTGTAATAATTTGAATAAAAGTTTAGCCAGAAATTGGGAGAAAAACTACCACTGAAAATATTGCCATAAAACAGAGAAAAAAGTGCTGAATAAATAACTTCCTGTTGCATCATAGTTTTGGAGGTTAACCTGAGTTTAACACACAGTAACTACACATGCTGTTTAAATCTAAGGACTGCAGAAATGTGCTCAAAGTTAAAAACCTTTTTTCTACCATTTGATGAAATAGTAAACATTATTTTGCATGAAATGGCTATTTATATAAAGGTTAGTGTGTTTTATGCATGTTTCTTAAAAAGCAATTTCAATTAACAATTTCAAATTATATATATTAATTTAATGTTTAAAATTCCCCACCCACCTACCCTGGCAAACAAATTCAAAATTTCAGAGTGTTTGGAGTTGGGCACCAATTTTATTAAACAAATTGTTAGAACTGGTCATCTTTAGTTCAGATGTTGCTTTGGACACTTATCTGTCCTAAATTAGCATGCTTCATGTTCTTTAATACATCTCTTCTTCTATATGCTATGAAGTGTGTTGAAAATTTGAAATTAAATGTCAAGGTCTTTGTGTGTATATCAATATATGTATATGAGCAAATTATAGAAATATTTTTTGTAAAAATATTGCAATATTTTTTGAAAAAAATATGGCTAAACTTTTTGAAAAATATTGCAATAATTTGAGCACTAATTATGGCCAAAATTTATAGCAGGAATCCTGGCAATATTTCAGCTAGAATTATTGCAATACTTTTTGACAAGATTCTTGCTAATTTAAATATTTTACCTAAGATTATAGCTGAAGTATTGTTGTCATTATAGCTTGAAAAAGAAAATTTCCTGCCAAGAAACTTGCTTTACTTTACAGCTAAAGTATTGTTGTAGTATTGCTGTACATTTTCGTACAGGAAGTGAACTCGACAATAGAGAATCATCGACAATGGCGAATCACTCGTAAAGATATTGTAGAATTTCTTGAAACTAAGACAAAATAATATTTATTTTATAACTCAGTCATTTACTTTCATCTAAGCCTTGGGGTTTGGTAAAAGATTAAAGTCAAAATTCCACCGGACAATAAAATCAAGGTTGCTGAAACGCTTGACCCCTTAACTAAGATGCCTAGTTTATTGTTCCACAAAATGTAACATTCAGATAAAATGCCCCAGTTTCATACCTCGTTTCTAAGCATTTGATGATGGCCACTTTTGTATTACTTTAATGCCTAATACCCCTAGTTGTGCAATATACCTGTTTTTGATAAAAGTTTTGACACTGAAGGTAGATATAAGCGGAGAAAGATTTACATGTAAATTCGACAATAGCGAATCATACTTTGTGTGGTGAAAAGAATGTGCACAAAGTACTGATAATCTACCTTTTGAAGGCTTGCCCTGGAACCATTTGGTTTGGTCAATTGCGTAACTAATATTGGTGCAAGTCGTGGTTTAACCATCTTGCTTTTAGGCTTACATTGATTCGTTAAAGCAATAAGACATGCTTAAATCGGTAAAATTGACCTTTCCGATATGGCATTTGCTGTTGACAGTTAACGTAAAGCACAAAAGCAAATTAACACAATATTATCGAACACCATTTAGTCTCGCATGATGATTTCACCATTTGTGTGCAAAAATTCCCTTCTAAAATGGTTTCTTTTGGGCTAAAGGCTAATTGATTCGCCATTGTCGAGTTTGGTTCGCCATTGTCTAATGCAGGAGGTATCATATCAACAGAGTTATCTCCCATGAAGAAATTGAATGAATTAAAATTATTATTTTCCTGTAAAGCTGAGATATGTTAGATGTTCTTAGTATCAAATAGATTAACATTCCCATGGTCGTGTTTAAAATAATAGTGTTAGATCTCTTAGTGATTCGCCATTGTCTAGTAAACTGTATTTTGCTAAAATATTCACTGCAGAAACGCAAGATTTCCCTGAGGTTCGGCCGGTATCTGAACGATCTTTAGCATTTTTTCACGATCTCAAGATCAATCTTTAGTGATCTTTCGGACGTGAAAACAATCCTACGATTTTGTGAAATATAGATCTACTCATATGTCTTTCTCAAAGTAGGTTTTGAAGTCTTTAATAATTATTGTTCAAACAAGGTTTAACATAATATATATTTTAAAGCTTATACATTTTGTATTTAGGAAATAGAGGCAATGTACGTACTATCCGTTAATCAAAAACAAAGGTGCTGATCAGCTTTGCGGTAACCGCGAGGCTGATCTTCGCCTTCGTTTTCGCCCATGCATATTGTTGTTTTTCTCATGACTTGGTGAATTATCATTATGCTGTATGCGTTATGAATTTCAAAAATCACTTTCGCAGCCAAAAAATCCAAAGTATTTGAATAGGGTTATTTAAAAAATCGAAACGGTCTAGGCCATTTTAAACACAACATAACTATCAACGGAGAGGCCCAAAACAGAACTCCTCACAATAGGTGATGGTATAGTTACAGATCCCTCCATGTACCGTTAGAAAGAAGGAGTGTGCTTTACAAAGAAAGAGTAGGTTTTTTAGATTTAACGGTAGGCCTACATCTCTGGCTTGTCACGTCCTTGGTCACCGTAGAACCTGTTTCAGATTGTTTTCAGAACTTTGAACATGTTCAAAAACCGTCACACGCACATTTTTAATGCTGTGATTGCTCAAGAGCGCTATGATCGAGCATAAGAATGATATCAGAAACGGCTTTTATTTTTCAAGATTATGTTTTAAAGCGTCATTTGCTCGTGATAAGCATTTCAGCAACATACGTACATCTTAATTACATCATCAAACTTTTGGAATGCCCATGAGTCCTTATAATGACCACAGGAACTCTTTATTTCGGGGGACTGACCAAAATCTTGCGATCCACTGTAGTATGGGTATTCATTGTCGTAAATTTGCTCAAAACACATGATTGTAGGTACACGTTAGAATTGCCTTGCCGATGCGGTTCTAACGGGTACCCACAATGTATGTTTTGGATCAAAAATAAGAAAAAATGTATACCCCCGTATACCCCAGTTTTACCATATAAAGGTAGGGTATAAGGGGGTATACATTTCTATTGAGGGACATGTAAGGAACTATGTGAATGTGATCAAAATAATTTGTGTTCTCATTTTTTAAAACTGATTGTTTTTTGTATTTTCACCGCCCACATTTTCGATGGCACGAATGGGAAAACATATTGTCTAAAATAAAAAGAAAATTTACTTTCTTTACACAAGAAACCGTTTGGCCATGAGCTCCCAGAACATGCAGTTATGATACCCACTCTCAATAGTTTTAAAAGTACACTGAATACGTGTTGGCATGGGCATCCCCATAAGTTCAACCCTTGATGCTTTATCCCCAACGAATAGACGAGACATGTTGGCAAAGACATAGGCCTACCCTACATCGACAAAGGTTGCAGAGCCTATATATACATGTAATTACATGTAGATGCTTTAACATCATAAAAACCGTAAGTAAGAATTCTAAAATAATTTGATGCTTCAAGAATTGCTTGCTCGGTTCAAAACTGTTTCCACCACATTTGGGCATGTATAATGCACTATCCTTTATATATATGAGTACTTCGCAAAATTGTAGAATTGTTTTCACGTCCGAAAGATCACTAAGGATCGATCTTGAGATCATGAAAAATGCTAAAGATCGTTCAGATACCCGTCCTAACCTCCGGGAAATCTTGCGTTTCTGCAGTGAATATTTTAGCAAAATAATTCCGTTGCTGTAAAAAAGGATTAGATTAACGTAGTTTAAAATAAATCAAAGCTTTTACCATAATATTTCGATTCCAATAAATAATTATTTTCAGTCCCCATAAGGTCTTTATAATAGCTGTTTACCTATTTGAACCGGACCCGGAGCTACATTCCGGTACCGAAAGACCGTCATTTTCCGATAAATTCCGTAGACCCGGCCCGGAACCTTCGGTACTTTCCGTAAATTTGGCCGGGTCCGGCCCGGTTATGGTTTTTATCGACAGCCGATATAAACACAACTTTCACGTTGGGAGATGGAGGAACTCCAGTAGCGTTGGTGATATGCTCCAGACGAGATTGAGTGGCCATCCCTGGAGTCCCGCAGAGAGTGGTCCTCCTTAACCTTATTCTACAAGATACACTCTGGTACAGTGTCTCTTGATAAAGACACATTACGAAAACATGCCCATGCAATATACAGAGATTTTTTGTGCTTTAAAAATTGGAAATTTTCAGCTGAAATTTTTTGATATTTTTCTTATTTTTGCTCAAAACATAGTTTGTGGTTACACATAGATTGTGGGTACTCGTTAGAACCGCCTCGGCGAGGTGGGGTTTAAGGGGGTATTCATTGCACGGACATGTTTTCGTGATGAAATACCTGACCCCTGCACCCAACCTAAGGCAAACTCGGGCATCACATGAATCACAATATACAAGACAACTTGCCTACAGTGATGAAAAATTCATTTTTCCCCAGAACTATTCCGGTTGTGAATAGTCTCCCTTTTTCAGTGGTCTCATCCAAGATCATTGAGGAATTTAAGTTCTTCTATTTAATCATAGGCATGTGTTTTAGTATGCCTCTATCTTATATCATGTAAATAGTTTTAACGGCCCACCTCAAATGTTCTCTCCCCTTGACTAAATTCGAAATTTAGCCACCCATCCTACACCTGAGGTGATGATCAGAAATTGATTGACTCAGTATCAGAAGATAGCAGTCTCACTGAATGGAAATTTATGCGACAAATTCGCGAATTACAGTCTAATTTTGAAAACATATCGTGCGACTGTCGTACGACATTTGTGAGAGTATCTCACAACGTTCCCACGAATGTAGCTTTAGTTTCATTTGAATTCATATAAGAGTCGCGAGACATTCGAGAGAGTGTCTCACAACATTCATACGAATGTGGCTTAGTTTTATTTTCTCGCCAGATAGTCGCAAGGTGTTTGCATGTTATCTTAAGACTTGTCACATGACTGTCGTGCAACATTCGTATGAGAGTCACGAAATTTATGCATTGTAAATTCGCCAGAATTTAGCGGTGATAGGTTCGCGGGTAGGTTCGCAACACTTGCAGGAATGTTGTATGACTGTCGCACAACAGTATGCGACAGTCTTGCATCAAATTTTGGCGAAAAAATTCACATAAAAGTTTTATGACTAGTTCGCGACATACGAAAATTCTCACGACACTGATTGAGTAGGGTGTTAAACCTCATTATTGCATAAATACCCATGTCACAGGACATATTAGAGGTGTATAGCTAATATACTGCTTTTATAAATTTTATGCTCTTAACCGGGCATCATTCAAAACACATGCTAATTTAGGAGTAACTGTATGTGTTTGTTTTGTGATTGCATAGCCTATAGTCATGGTGATTAGTACTGCTGACATTTATGATTATAACGTCTTCAGTCTTCATTCTTTCAGATGTTGTTCGCTTATCCAACAGCGGTCCAGTGATCAAGGGCTCCGAGATCGTGTTTAAAGCTGAAGTTGTGGACGGGACTAGTCACCCTGTCCAGGACGACAAACATTTTGAGTACCGCTGGAAAAACACTGTAGATTTTCTAACTGTAAGTCCAAATAAAGCATAAGGACGTTATCATTAGTAAGCCTGCTTCGAATGAAGTTGGTAAACTGCATAATTATAATTTATTGATCAGTAAATTGCAAAATATGATGCCAGACATCTTGGTTTTTTCATGAATCATAGCCTGCTTAACTCGAACATAAACCTGCAGTCCTACATTTTGGACATATGTAAACAGTATAGGCTAAGATGAGATGCTGCAGAGCTCTGTAAACTTTGTGTACTAAGATTTTCTATCTAGGATTTCTGTTTTCAGGCAACAACTAAAGGCTATAAGAACACAACCCACAGAGATTGTTATGAGTGGGTTAACCCAGCCAGGGAATACAAAATGACAGTTCGAGTGTGTGATCTAGGAGATAATAACAAGTGTCAATATATAGGCTCGGCAGAAACTTATTTTGAAATTACTGGTATGGATTTGTTGCATACTTTGTATCCATTAAAGCAGTGAGTGTCTGTCTTAATAGAGCTTTAACACTTAGCTAAGGTTAGTATACTGAATAAGTTCCAAAGATTAACTTGATTTGAAGTGTCAGGAGAATCCCATTTTTTCACTGATTCACTTGATTTACAACAGAGTACTGCAAAGCACTCCTGAACACATGATTTATTGACTGCTCTTTAGCTGTACTCTCAAAATTGCTGAAGTGGTTATAACTTGTCACATCACATAACTAGCGATTGTAATCCATATCATCAAGATATTATCTTAAATTTAATTTCAGAGGAGCTAAATGGTAATTTGAACATCAACCAAAGCCTGAGTTATAGAAACCCCTATACCTCTGCAGTATTCTCCACTCACAAACCACTACAACTACACCTAAACCTCACCGACAAGTTCAAGGAGAAGCCCACTATGGCGTATACCTGGTCTATTGACGGAGGTACTCCGGAAGTCACTAACACACCTGAGAATGACCTGCCTATACCTGATACAGGGGAACATGAGATATATGTGAGGGCCAGAGCGACGGACGGGGTCCTGAACTGTGATGACTACCATACTGGAGATGTTCAGGGACAGTTTGTTGAAAGAGTTATCTTGAAAGGTAGGGAAGGTGTTGGAGACTGAAGATTTATTAATGAAGGTTTGCATGGTTGACTGCTTCCATAAGTATATTTGTAACTGAAATGAAACCTAAGATACCTTTTATGGAACATAGGCAAACAAAATAGCCACAGATGTGATGATGCAGAACGAGGCATCCCATCTGGGGCTATTCTGTTTGCTTAGAGAATTTTCATCGAAAAATTGAATAAAATTTAAAAATCACTCCTGACGGCCCTAAAAATGAAGATGGACTCATGATGATGGGAAAATCCATTTGTCAAATATGGATTAATCTAACATAGTCCAGCATAGTTTTGAGTAATGGCAATTTTAAAGTTGAGAAGCAGTTTGATATTTACACAAAATACACACACCAACACATACACAGACAGACTGACTATATATGAGCCACGTCGTGAGAAAAACAGTTTTCGGGGTTTTCATCCAGGTCTGACACAAACTGGCCTGTGCAGCTACAGAAGATGGCTAGAAGCTTGAAATTTCGGATTTAGAAAGAAGAGGAACTGTACTATCCGTGTAGCGAAAACAAAGGCGCTGATCAGCTGTGCAGTTACTTTGTTTTTGCATCTAGGCAATAATCCCATTTTCTCATGATGCGGCTCATATAGCACAGATCAGCAGTTGTACAAATCTATCATTTTCTTGTAATGTTTAGAGCAAGGTGGAAGTTGGTCGTTGTCAAATGATTGATTTCAAAGTAATTAATTGATAAGACACTAATTAATGAATTGTTCATGTGATCATTATGTCTCCCCCCGACAGGGTCGGGAGACATATTGTTTTTCCCTGTGCGTCCGTCCGTCTGTCTGTCCGTCACAAATCGTGTCCGCTCTATAACTTGAAAACCGTTAAAGATTTTTCAATGAAACTTGGTACACTTGTAAACCACGACGAGACGATGTGTCATGCACAAGAACCATAACTCTAGCTTGAGTATTTTTGGAGTTATTTCCCTTTGATTATTTTCGATACAATTTCGTGTCCGCTGTATAACTTGAAAACCGTTAAAGATTTTTCAATGAAACTTGGTACACTTGTAGACCACGACGAGACGATGTGTCATGCACAAGAACCATAACTCTAGCTTGAGTATTTTTGATTATTTTCGATACAATTTCGTGTCCGCTGTATAACTTGAAAACCGTTAAAGATTTTTCAGTGAAACTTGGTACACTTGTAGACCACGACGAGACGATTTGTCATGCACAAGAACCATAACTCTGGCTTGAGTATTTTTGGAGTTATTTCCCTTTGATTATTTTCGATACAATTTCGTGTCCGCTGTATAACTTGAAAATTGTTAAAGATTTTTCAATAAAACTTGGTACACTTTTTGAGCATGATCAGGCGATGTGTCATGCACAAGAACCATAACTCTGGCTTGAGTATTTTATGAGTTATTTCCCTTTGCTTATTTTCCATACAATTTCGTTTCCGCTTTATAACTCGAAAATCGTAAGAGTTATTTCAATGAAACTTGGTACACTTATAAAGCACGGTGAGATTACATGTTGTGCTAAAGAACCATAACTCTTGCTTGCATATCTTTGGAGTAATTTCCCTTTGATTATTTTCCATACAATTTCGTGTCCACCCTATAACTTGAAAACAGTAAGAGAAATTTCAGTGAAACTTGGTACACTTATAAAGCATGATGAGACGATGTGTCATGCACAAAAATTATAACTCTTGCTTTCATATCTTTGGAGTTATTTCCCTTTGATTATTTTTCCATACAATTTCATGTCCACTCTATAACTTGAAAACCATAAGAAATATTTCAATGAAACTTGATACACTTATAAAGCACGATGAGATGATGTGTCATGCTAAAGAACCATAACTCTTGCTTGCATATCTTTGGAGTTATTTCCCTTTGATTATTTTTCATTCAATTTCGTGTCTGCTCTATAACTCAAAAACCATTAGAGATTTTTCAATGAAACATTGTACACTTATAAAGCATGATGCACAAGAATCATTACTCTTGCTTTCATATCTTTGGAGTTATTTCCCTTTGATTATTTTCCAAAACCGTAAGAGATATTTCAATGAAACTTGGTACACTTATAAAACAGAATGACAGGATATGTGATGCACAAGAACTATAACTCTTGCTTGCATATTTTGGACATGCACGTAGAAAGGGGGGAGACATCAGTTTTCACATAGAAAACAAATTCTAGTTTGAGCCTGTGCATGAGAAAACCAACAATTTGTGTTGGGACCAGGTCCAACACAAACCAGCCTGCACAGTCACAGAAGCAGGCTAGAAGCTTGAAATTTCGGATTTAAGAAGAAGAGGGATTGTACTATCCGTGTTGCGAAAACAAAGGTGCTGATCAGCTTCGCGGTTTAAGGTTTCTGCGAAGCTGACCTGCGCCTTTGTTTTCACCCAAGCATTTTGTTGGTTTTCTTATGCAGTGGCTCATTTCGCAATGATAATTCAATTAGTAGTCACATGTTTTTTAAATAATGAAATAATTGTGGTTTAGTATATCAATGTGGTGATTCAGGAGACAAATGATGTGGCATAACATGAATTGATGAAATAGCTACTACATGTATGTGTATAATACTGTGTAAACAAATACATTGTACTTTTAAGAAAAACTGATGACATAAGAAATGTTACATGTAAGTTTGAAATTGCAAGATCATTCATAGTATCCTTCATTAAGCCAGAGAAAATGTTGGCCATGTAAAAAAAATCCAAAAAACAAACATCATGTTTGGGCAGATGTTTAATAATTAAAGGCCATGTAACAATTGTTCTAACAATTGAATTGAGCCTGTGTGTGAGAAAACCAACAATTTGGGTTCCGACCAGGTCTGACACAAACTGGGCTATACAGTTGCAGAAGATGGTTAGAGGCTGGAAACTTTGGATTTAGAAAGTAGAGGAATTGTACTATCCATGTAGCAAAAACAAAGGCGCGATCAGCTTCGCAGTTACTGTGAAGCTGATCTGCGCCTTTGTTTTCGTCTATGCAGATTGTTGCTTTTCCCATGCGGCAGCTCAATTCTCTTGTTACATGCTTTGGTTTTGGAGTCATTTTGGAAGTTTTTTGTATTGGACCCCATAGGGTCAGTAATGTGTCCTATTTTGACAAGGGACTAGAGATAGGCAGTATTCTTTTGTTCATTCATTCATATTCATAGACTTAACTTCTATTCTAAGAAGTGTAATGCACCAGTCATTTATAACCACTGCCCCCCACCTACGGGGAAGGGTGGGGGATAGCCGGGCTAAAGTGTGGGGCAACTACTTTTCAAGTGTCCCCGCAGTACAGGGGAAATGACAGGGTTTTGACTTTAGGATCCTTACCCCAGAAAGATTTACTATTGCGAAGGGCTGGGCAAAGAGCAAAGTTTTGACCTCCAGTTTGCCCCCTGGGGATGGGGCTCATAGCGGGGTACTGAAACTGAAAAGTCATAATCCCCATCCTTCCCCGTAGGTGGGGGAGCAGTGGTTACAAATGACTGGTGCATAAGTTGTCACATACTAGTATAGTGAGTGGATATTACTGGTATTTATATTCATTTCACTGCAGTATCCTGATATTTTGTATGATTCTAGATCCAGTGGTTGCCAACATGAGTGGAGCTACAGCTATCAGTACCAACGATCCTCTTGTCATAAATATCACACTCAATGGGAGGTATTGTACCGTTTCATACTTTCATACTTAACAAAATTTGAGTGGCGTCATGAGAAAACTGGATTTTTGCCTGTGCAGATTATCTACACAGCTGATCCTTCCTACTTATACCCAAAATTTCAAGATTCTACATTTCTTCTGTGGGTGTACAGGCTGGTTTGTGTCGGACCTGATGGGAAATTCCGAAGACTAGTTTTCTCACATTGTGGCTCATTTCATTCATTTAAAAAATTGCAGTCTGTTACAAGTTTAATCAAAGTATTATCTTAAATGAGCCGCCCCATAGGAAAACCAACAATCTGCATAGGCGAAAACAAAGGCGCAGATCAGCTTCGCGGTAACCGCGAAGCTGATCAGCGCCTTTGTTTTCGCTACTCGGATAGTACAATTTCTCCTCTACTTATCTCCAAATTTTCAAGCTTCTAGCTCTTTTCTGTGCTTGTACAGGCCGGTTTGTGTCGGACCTGTTCGGAAACCACATTGTTGGTTTTCCCACGAGGCGGCTCAAATGTGTAACACTAACTTCATTGTCCTGGATTTAAGACTTTACGGTCTAGTGATTTCACCGTTTGGAAGACCATATTACTGAAAGTCAATATATACAATACAAGACAATATAACCCATCATGTGACATACAAATAGAAACTAGTTCTGTATCCTATACAGTATTGGGCAGTCATGTCAAACATGTAGGTATTGAGTCAGGTGTCCTATTAAATAGTATTGGACTGTCATATGAGCCACCTCGTGGGAAAACCAACAATGTGGTTTCAGAACAGGTCCGACACAAACCGACCTGTACAGTTACAGAAAAGAGCTAGAATCTTGAAATTTCGGATTTAAGTAGAAGAGGAACTGTACTATCCGAGTAGCGAAAACAAAGGCACTGATCAGCTTCGCAGTTACTGCGAAGCTGATCTGCGCCTTTGTTTTCGCCTAGGCAAATTGTTGATTTTTCCATGGGGCGGCTCATATGATGAGGAAGTAGGTATGTTTTGTTAGGATTGCATTCAATTTTGTCAGCCACCATGGAAAAAACTTGTTTGTCTTGTATGATGACCAGAGGCCAATATCAGTTTTGCTGTTGTGCAAACTGATTATTATTTTTTTTTTTCAGTTTTTTGTTTGTTTTTTCAGTTTCTATGTGATAAATGATACGAAATTTCAATTCTAGATATTTCCACATATGCTGGTTTGTGTCTATTAAACCCAGTTCAAAAATGACAGCAAGATTTCTCATTAACTGGTCTTATATTAAATGTAGCATCACAAGTCTAGAAGCTGCGTAGGTGTTGATGTCACATGTCTGTGTCATTACTAGTTAATTCAAAGTCTTGCACACTGCTAAACATTGTTGTTTATAAATGAAATGATTCAAGGCTGGGTGACACATTTTAATTTACTTCAGATGTGCAGAAAGCTCATGGATTTTGATATAAGCGCAATGTTAAAAGCAGAAATTTTGGATTATTATAAGCCATTAATTAAAAAGATGCTAAGAAATGGCGAGCCAGCTATCAGGAAATACCCAGTGCCTTGGCCATTTTGCACAGGTAAGGTGTGTCAATACTAACAATGACTTCTCCCTGCAATTTTCAGTGAACCATTCACAGTGTGCTGGAGCAGTAACCAGTCTGTGGGACTGAAGTGTATCAATGACTGGTGCTGTGAAGAACTGACCAATGAGACGCAGTGTAACATCACAGTGCCCAGTCTGGCAGCGGGAAGCTATTCCTTCAATATCAGCATTGCCAATGATGTCAGTAGACTGTATAGACAACATAATATAACAGTGTCAGGTAATATCAGCATTGCCAAAGATATCAGTAGACTGTATAGACAGCATAATATCACAGTGTCAGGTAATATCAGCATTGCCAATGATATCAGTAGACTGTATAGACAGCATAATATCACAGTGTCAGGTAATATCAGCATTGCCAAAGATATCAGTAGACTGTATAGACAGCATAATATCACAGTGTCAGGTAATATCAGCATTGCCAAAGATATCAGTAGACTGTATAGACAGCATAATATAACAGTGTCAGGTAATATCAGCATTGCCAATGATATCAGTAGACTGTATAGACAACATAATATCACAGTGTCAGGTAATATCAGCAAAATTAATGCTATAGACAGAATATTACAGTATTTGGTCAATGTCTGCAAATCCTATGCTATAGAGGATGAAATATGACAATATCAGATTTTCTTATCAAACAAAATAAAAAGAGGTATCATGATGGTCAACTATTGATTTTATGATTGCTTGTGTTTCAATGAAATGAGCTGCCACATGAGAAAGCCAACAATTTGCATATGCGAAAACAAAGACGCAGATCAGCTTCGCGGTTACTACCGCGAAGCTGATCGGCGCCTTTGTTTTCGCTACACGGATAGTACACTTCCTCTTCCTCCTAAATCCAAAATTTCAAGCTTCTAGCCAGCTTCTGTGACTGTACAGCCTGGTTTGTGTCAGATCTGTTTGGAAACCGCATTGTTGGTTTTCCCACAAGGTGGCTGAAATGATGATGAACATGATGAAGTGCCGAAAACTCATGTTTTATGGAGAAAAGAGAAAGTGATTGTTGTATTTGGTCAATTGATAAATGAGCCGCGAAGCGAGAAAACCGGTCTTCGGGGTTTCCGACCAGGTCCGACACAAACCGGCCTGTACAAGCTCAGAAAAGAGCTAGAAGCTTGAAATTTCGGATTTAAGTAGAAGAGGAATTGTTCTATCCGAGTAGCGAAAACAAAGGCGCTGATCAGCTTCGCGGTTACCGCGAAGCTGATCTGCGCCTTTGTTTTCGCCTAGGCAAAAATCTGGTTTTCTCACGATGCGGCTCAAATGAAAGCTACAAACTAATTTGGTCTAGTTTTAACTGGAGCACATGGTAAAACTCATGTCAAGTAAATGGGTAATCTAAATAAAAGTGAAAAAAGATAACCAGACAAGGTTAAATGTTACCTGTCATTGCATACTCAAAGATAAACAACTGATTTGTTTGCATTGAAAGTTCATACTAAAACAAGATTACTATGAATTGTTTATTTACATTTTATTTCATGGTCATACATGTTTATCTATGGGTGTAAAGGTAATTTTCATTGTGTGCATTTTGTAATGTTCCTAAATTTTGGCAGTCAGTGTGAACCAAGATCCAACTATAGAGCATGTCTATGCAGACAGACACTTTAATTGTTGAGTGGGCTGTTAACGCAATGAATGCACAAAAATATTTTTTGATACTTGAAATTATCTACATAGGATTACAATTGTATAATGAAATGTTAGGAATTACAATTGTATAATGAAATATTTCTGTTTCTAGTGCCCCCACCCACCCCATCCAACCACAGTGCAGCAGACGTCCTACTTCCTGTGATTGGTGCCCTGTTTGCTGTCACCCTTCTTCTCGCTGCTGCCATATATATCTCAAAAGTTCGGAAGAAAAAGCGTGTGGAGGTTGCAGATTTTAACTTTCATCCGCATATTTCAAGCACAGAAAGACACAGAGATAGTTTTGTGACAAACATTAAGTACACATTCCAACGAATGTTTGATAGAAACAATTACGAGAGATTACACAGACATGGAAGTTGTGCTCCTGTACCGAGTCGGAGTTACGGGAGCTTGGAAGAAACGTCGGCCAAAGAATCGATGTTTGAAACACTGTGATACTGTGATATTGGATACAAAATGAGCCGCCTCATGGGAAAACCAACAATTTGTATATGCGAAACCAAAGGCGCAGATCAGCTTCGCGGTAACCTCGAAGCTGATCAGCACCTTTGTTTTCGCTACATGGATAGTACAATCCCTCTACTTCCTAAATACAAAATTTCATACTTCTAGCTGTCTTCTGTTACTGTGCAGTCCGGTTTGTGTTGAACCTGGTCAAAAACCACATTGTTGGTTTTCCCACGAGGCGGCTCAGATATTTTGAAGAGTGCCATCTGGAGTGCTTTAGATGCAGTTGCCTCAGGCAGAAACATGCTTTAGTGCAAACTGTAGTTGTTAAAGTATGGAAGATGACTCTAGGCATAGTTGCCACACCTATAAAGGCTGGTTTCCTTTGCAATATGTACCCACTTTGAAAGACTGTGATATGAGATTACCCATGCGATGATATATTTTACTGAATCTGAATAGTTCATTGGTGAAACGCCAAATTCAAGTCTAATGTAGTCATTATGTAAATATTTTACATTTGTGAGATTTTCCTGCTTTTGAACTATTGCTTGCTTAATTTGCTTCAGCTTAGTGACATTTTGCCACCATTGTATGGGTACTTCATTGTACCATAGACGTGTTAGTACGAGAATATGCAGAAGTTATAAAGCTTTTGTCATGCTCAACTCAGCTGAGCACAGAATTTATTAATATATCTTGTTAAAACTCCAACAATAGCCTCATCATTTATTGTCCCCCGCCTTTTCGAAGAAAAGCGGAGGGACATAGTTTTTGACTTTCCGTCATTCCGTCCGTCCTTCCGTCCTTCCATCCTTCTGTCCTTCCGTCCCCCTATAGGAGTATGTACCTTGTGTGCGCAACTCCTCCTACAGTTTGATTCTTTTGAAACTTTACAGATGTCTTCATTATGCTTTGAAGATGTGCATGTGGTTTGGATATAATCCTCAGATTAATTTTTGACACTTTTTTTGCAATTTGAACATAGTCATTTTTCGGGCATTTTGATAATGAAAGTGAATGGACAGTGTGTACCTTGTGTGCGCAACTCCTTCTACAGTTTTATACCGATTCTTTTGAAACTTTACAGATGTCTTAAGGATGTTTTGAAGATGTGCATGTGGTTTGGATATAATCGTCAGATTAATTTTTGACACTTTTTTTTTTTTTGCAAATTGAACTTAGTCTTTTTTCGGGTATTTTGACAATGAAAGTGAATGGACAGTGGGTGCCTTGTGTGCGCAACTCCTCCTACAGTTTTATTCAGATTCGTTTGAAACTTTACAGATGTCTTGACGATGCTTTGAAGATATGCATGTGCTTTGGATATAATCCTGAGGTTAATTTTTGACACTTTTTCACAATTTGAACTTAGTCGTTTTTCGGGCATTTATACAATGAAAATGAATGGACATTGTGTACCTTGTGAGCACAACTCCTCCCACAGTTTTATTCTGATTCTTTTCAAACTGTACAGATGTCCTGACCATGTATATTTCACTAAACAATTAAGGCGGGGGACCTGAATTTGCTTGTTAGGCTTGAGGAGTGCAAATTATTGAATTTTATTTCCAAGTTTTTTCAAAATTTTTGGCTATTTTGATGTTTGTGGGCAACTGGAATTTTATGCTCATTTGAGTTGAGGATAGATGTTTTATATCCCTTTCGGGCCTATAATTAATCATATGAAATTAACAGTATTCTTTAACTTATTGCCATGATTTTGTAATTTTACTTCACCTTTTTCAGAATGTTAATAAATGAGCCGCCCCATGGGAAAACCATGGGTAACCGCGAAGCTGATCAGCGCCTTTGTTTTCGCTACTCGGATAGTACAATTCCTCCTCTACTTAACTCCAAAGTTTCAAGCTTCTAGCCATCTTCTGTAGCTGTACAGGCCAGTTTGTGTCAGACCTGTTCGGAAACCACATTGTTGGTTTTCCCACGAGGTGGCTCAAATTTTGTTACCTATACTTGTGGTTTCTTCTCTACACCGTTCCTAGGGGCAAGTCTCATGGGAGCACTATACCAATAACTTAGTGTACATGCTTTTTTAATTAAATAACAGTTGATCTAGTTGCATTATGGGAAATGAATGGTGATAAATATTTTGTTGGTTGTTTGTCTAGGTATTTACATACTCAACAGCAAAGGTCATATCGTGGGGTTAGTGCAAATCTATTGTAACAGTTACCAAGAGGGCTTAGAACAAAACTATTGTCAGTGCTATTGTTTTACATAGTACATTGTAAGCTCTTGTGACAGGTGACTGTTACAATAGTTTTGCACTATTAAACCCCGCAATATGCCCGCCTGGCTTTTCCACATTATAGACAGTTTCATGAACAGATCTTAACAAGAGAGTGTGAAGTTTGGAGATTGTGGTGCTTGCCTCCTTGAAACGGATCAAAGGGCCATTGTAGTCTAATGGATAGCATATTCGCGAAGCAATCAGGGCCCAGTTGTTCAAAACTTCGTTAGCTTAACGTCATCGTTAAGACCTCAACTCGTTAAAAATGCCGACTACATGTCAGAGCAAATACACTGTTATTTTTTGTTGATAAAATGTGAGAATCCTTTGCAATGCGAAGGATTCTCACATTTTATCAGCGAAAAATATAGAGTATTTGTAATATTCATGTTTGAAATTTTAACGAATCGCTAACTAACAATGTCGTTAATTTTGAACAACTGGGCCCAGGAGGTTGTGGGTTGGATACATACCTGTTGTCTTGGTGGCATATGTTCATCTCGATATAATATAAACCACCCAAAGATATCTCTAGTGTCTTCCCCGCCCCCCTTTTTCGATACCATATTAGCCACCTCGGGGGTAAAACCAACAATGTGGTTTCCCAACAGGTTCGACACAAACCAACCTGTGCAGCCACAGAAGATTGAAATTTTGGCTGTAAGAAGAAGAGGAATTGTACTAGCATAAAGGGACCAGTGATCGATCTAAAATAGCTATGTTCGATAAATTTGCGGATCAGAAATCGTGTGTACACACCTTATCCAAGCTTGAACCTTCGCCATGTTTTTCAATGTCAATTTATGACGTCATTACGTCACATTCTCAGTGACGTCATTTTAACACATCCACCATCATACAGCACGAATCAGGGTCAGGTGGACCACTGAGCGATCACCTTTTCCTCTCCAAAACTGCGGCTAACTTGGAAGGTATGTACATGTTTAGAAAGAATTATTGTTTACCTCTAGCCACGAAACATAGTTTGGAAATTTTCAGTGAGTTATAAGAAATAAAGCAGCGAAATGAGGTGGTTGAAAAGCATAAATGCCTATAGAAACAATGGAATACTGTTGAAAAAATAGCAAGAAAATCACAGAAATCGTCCATTTATCGCAGCGTTACCCTATACAATTTGGAATGTGGATCAGATTTGTTTAGTATGCAGTAACGTTAAAAATATCGCCAGTCGGAACGAATGCAGGTTGTTTCACCTTGGAGAATTTATTAATCAATCACCGCTTTTAAGGGGATGCCAATTGTCAAAAACTAATACTTGTATAAATAATTTTTACCTGTATAAAGAAAAATGACAATTTTACCAAGGAGACTGGATATTCTTGACACATTCTTGTACGAGTCATTCAAACATCGAATACAGATTATTTTATGCCCAAAAACCCAGCTCTAGAGGGCTCAGCAACACGCTTATCAGCTTTGTTCAAGTCACTTCCTGGTTTGATTCCCGTTTTCATCCGTCTGGCATGCTGGATAAATTTTACTAGAAGCTATCGCCATAAACATGATCTTCAACTTCTTGACTATAATCTTTGAAAGTATTTCGAACAAAAAGTCAATATTTTGGGAGAAATCATACTATTTTACTGTATCTGCTGTAAAAGGTTTTCAGCATATATGATAAATACCATGTTTTCCTCAAGAAGAAATTATCTCTGAGTGGACAAACTTTAAAAGATTGTTGTATGGCTTTTGAAGATCATGTTTATGGTGATAGTTTTAAGAAAAATTTATCCAGCATGCCAGACAGATGAAAACGGAATCAAACCAGGAAGTAATCTGAACAATGCTGAAAAGCGTGTTGCTAAGCTCTAGAGCTGAGTTTTTGGGCATGTTTGAATGACTCATACAAGAATGTTTCAAGAATATCCAGTCTCCTTGGAAAAATTGTCATTTTTCTTTATACAGGTAAAAATTATACAAGTATTTGTTTTTGACAATTGGCATCCCCTTAAGCAGTTCAACTAAGACCACTTCTTCGTAAAGTGCCAGAAAGTTTAAGAAAGAAAAGGGTTCCAAATAAATTTAAATAAGTGTTTGTAAGGTACGAGGGGGTTTCAAAAAGTTCGCGGAAAAGAGCCGTCATATTCTTATTTTGTAAATCAGCTGAATTAAACTAATACAGTTATATAGCCCAACATGATTTGTACGTATACAGCAAATTTTACTGCTCTGGCATGAACACAATGTTAACAGTGGTTGCTATGGAAACCGTACATCACGATTACCGGCCCACTTTTGTTCATTTTTGCAAAAAGTCTATGTTTAATGATGAGGTTGCAATTGATAATTAACCGTGCTTTTTTCACCAAACTTTGTATGAGCAAAGTTCAATATGTTTGCGATGAGCCCGTTGCGTCATATAAGTGTGTGACGTCATTTGGGCGTTAAGCATGAGTTCTACACGACCAGAAAAGCGTCCATGTCGACTCGCGCAAAAACGTCATACTGTCGAAAATGATCGTCGTGATAGAAAAGAGTAGAATTCGTGAAATACACAACATATTGAATTGTAGCTTCGGCACATTTACCGCATTACACACACAGAACTGACAATTAGACGCCCATATGCAAGGTTGATTCCGAAAATGCTTAAGAGCTAGCCAACAGCAGCATGAATGCGTGTAGCATGACATTGTTGTGACGTTGGGCCGGTTTTACTGTTGTTACCTTAGAAACGCACGTGATTTAATGCCTAATTTTCATCCGATTTTATTCAAATTTTGTGCATATGTTAACTATATGTTAATTTACAAAATGCACAGAGAAGGTAAATTTCCGAAGACAATTACAAATGAGCCTCGACGCGAGAAAACCGGTCTTCGGGGTTTCCGACCAGGTCCGACACAAACCGGCCTGTACAAGCTCAAAAAAGAGCTAGAAGCTTGAAATTTCGGATTTAAGTAGAAGAGGAATTGTACTATCCGAGTAGCGAAAACAAAGGCGCTGATCAGCTTCGCGGTTACCGCGAAGCTGATCTGCGCCTTTGTTTTCGCCTAGGCAAAAATCCGGTTTTCTCACGATGCGGCTCAAATTTGGCAGCACTTTTCCTCGAACTTTTTGAACCCACCTCGTAATATAATGGGCTTTAAGTTGAGACTAGCATAAGATTTACTTCAGGTATCCTTTGAGAATTAATAGCCGATAACCACTAGTTGATCGATCAATGGTCCCTGATCGATCACTGTATCCCTGTAGCAAAAACAAAGGCGATGATCATTACAGCGAAGCTGATCTGCGTCTTTGTTTTCGCATATGTAAAATGTTGTTTTCTCATAATGTGGCTCGTATCTCAAGATAATGGCCAAAATGCAGGGATTTTAATGATAAAAGTTCTCAAAGAAGTATACAAGGACTGACGAACCATGTGGTTCGTGTATAAAGGAGACAAATAAGTAACAGCTTCAATTTGGATTTTATTTTTAATATAAATTATCATTTTATGTATTAAAAAATCAACAAAGGTTCATTTAAAAGTTTGGGAGCTTAAAGTGTTATGTCATCAACCATGGGTATCTGGTTCCATTTTAGCCCACCAAAACACTTGAAAAGCAACATAAACGCTTGGAAAGTGAGAAACATTGGGTGTGAACGACTCCCAACATTAAATAGATTGAAGCATTTTTCAAGCTTTAGATAAGCTGAAACTGAATTTCAGATGACCCTGCATGGACACAACACTCCATGGGTAGGTTTCAAACCCAGAGCACGAGATAATGAGGGGCAACTTGTTTAGCATGTGCGAAAACAAAACAGATAAGTGCAAAAAAGTGCATAGATTAGTTGCATGGTAATCCCCCAACATGATCTGACAGGACCTTTTTTGTCCTTCATTGGTAGTAGATTCTGTGAAATACTGTAAATCTGGAAATGTTCACAAAAACTTAATTTTCACTAATATTTGTGAATTGGTTACCTCGCCAAAATACATAAAGTTCTCGCTAATAAAGAATTACAATAAGCTTTATATACTGCACGAGTACTTGTTCACAAATTTAAAGACTCGCTAATAATTCAGAAATCAAAAATTTGCGAGATAAAAGCCAAGCAAAAATTTCCTAACTTACAGTAAACCATTCCATGCCTATAGCTATAATGTCTTTTTGAGCAAGATAACTGGTTTTGGAAATCTAAGGCAGGAATGTCTATCAATTTTGGTAATTTCTAGATTTGTGGGCAGTTTAAACATTATTCTCAGCTGAATTGAGCATGAAAAAGTGTTATAAACTTGGGGCCAGTAACTGATACAATTTAATTATACATCTCAACCTAGACACCAGGGCCCAGTTGTTCAAAAATAACGACATAGTTAACAAATCGTTAAAATTTTAAACATGAATATTACAAATACACTGTTATTTTTTGTTGAAAAAATGTGAGAATCCTTTGCAATGCATTAATCCTTTGCGAATTGCAAAGGATTCTCACATTTTTTCAGCAAAAAATAACAGTGTATTTGCTTATGTAGTCGGCATTTACTTAACAAGTTGAGGTCATGACGTTAAGCTAACAAAGTTTTGAACACTGGCACCAGATACATGTAGCTTTCACACACATGGATTTATCATATCAACTCTCAATGTTTGTAAAAGTCAGGGAAGAGTAAATCCACAATTCAGTAGATCCACAATTCAGTTTCAACACCTCCTTAAAATAATAAATTAGCCACAACAAGGAAAAGCTAGCAACATTATCGATGTACAAGTAAATTTCATTTGTGTACAAGGACTCAATTTATTAAAGATTTTGTTAAAATTGTATTTAATCATTGACAATCCATTGCGACAGATTAAAAAATTAATCTTCATATGTCAGCGCATCATGAGAAAACAGATTTTTGCCTATGCAAAAACAAAGGCGTATGTCAGTTTCGCAGTAACTGCGAAGTTGATCAGCACCTTTGTTTTCGCTACGAGGATAGTACAATTCTCTTCTTCTTAAAGCTGAAATCTCAAGCTTGTAGCCTTTTTCTGAAGCTGTACAGGCGGGTTAGTGTCAGACCTGGTTTTCTCGCTTCGCGGCTCATATATATCAGGACCAACCACAGCAGCATAAACTGAGCCTGTTTGCGAGAACACCAACAATTTGGGTTGCAACCAGGTCCAATACAAACAGGGCTATACAGTCACAGAAGAAGGCTAGAAGCTTGAAATTTTGGATTTAAGAAGAAGAGGAATTGTACTATCTGTATAGCGAAAACAAAGGCAGTGATCAGCTTCGCAGTTACTGCGACAGCTTCGCAGTTACTGCGAAGCTGATCCGCAGTTACTGCGAAGCTGATCAGCGCCTTTGTCTTCGCCTATTCAAATTGTTGGTTTTCTCATGCGAGGGCTCAACTTTTGGTGTTCTCATAACATTACCTGTGTAACACAAAAAGTATTAGTAGCTGTGTGGCTGTTTTACAGTTTATTCCTGTTGCAAGGTATAAAATTATGCATCTGAGAGAAGTCACGAGAAAACAAACTTTCTTTACAAAATGGGCACAAATCAGATAATGCTCGTTTAAAAAAAGGGGCACACATCAGGAAAACATGTCCGTGCCATGAATACCCCCTGAAACCCCGCTTTTTTTACAGTATACTGGGGTATAAAGGGGTATAACTCTTTTTTCTTATTTTTGATCTAAAACATAGACTGTGGGTACACGTTAGAACCATGTCTATGTTTCAGAGCAAAAATAAGAAAAATAGACATATCCCTGTACACCCCAATTTTAATATGAGCCGCCTCGTGGGAAAACCAACAATGTGGTTTTCGAACAGGTCCGACACAAACCGGCCTGTACAAGCACACAAAAGAGCTAGAAGCTTGAAATTTCGGATTTAAGTAGAAGAGGAATTGTACTATCCGAGTAGCCAAAACAAAGGCGCTGATCAGCTTCGCGGTTACCGCGAAGCTGATCTGCGTCTTTGTTTTCGCATATGCAGATTGTTGGTTTTCCCATGAGGCGGCTCATATACAAAAGTGGGGTATGAAGGGGTATATATTTTATAAACATGTTTTCCTGATGCTATGGGAAGTTGATGACTCTTGTTTAAGCACACAATCCTGCACCAGTGGAGTTTGAACCCCCTGGAGTCTGACAGCCTGTCCATTTGGCTATCATGCTCCCTCACACTGGTTGATTATCCCCTTATCATATGCCATGTATTCATTATCGAGTTATGCACTTGTCAACAAGTCCACAGCCATTTGATTCAGATTGATACAAAACTTGGAGCCGCATCATGAGAAAACCAACAATCTGCATATGCGAAAACAAAGACGCAGATCAACTTCGCAGTAACTGCGAAGCTGATGCTGATCAGTGCCTGTGTTTTCGCTACATGAATAGTACAATTCCTCTACTTTCTAAATCCAAAATTTCCAGTCTCTAGCCATCTTCTGTGCTTATACAGCTTGGTTTGTGTCTGACCTGCTCGGAAACCACATTGTTGGTTTTCTCATGAGGTGGCTCAAATATTGAAACAGAAACCATCATCAGTGAAATGGTTTAGGATGAGGTCACTATCACCAATACTCTTAAGGTCAGATGCCAAAACACATTGTTCTATTTAAATGTACAAGGCACAAGCATTTTGCTGCAATATACATTGTAGAAGCTTATAATCAATAAGGATACACACATGCCATTGAAAGTAAGGGTTTTAGCACTCATTGGATTGTACATGGCTTTCAGTTCTCAGTGGTCGAAATTAGGATTTTTCCTCACTAGCCCGAACCCTTATTTCTTTAATCATTTGCCAAAATTTTCGAATAGTATTACCTACATAGGTAATGGGTTTAACTGAGAAAAACTACTATGGCTAGTGTCGGGCTATCAGGCTAGTGCTAATATCGATCACTGAGTTTTTGCATAGAACAAAGTTACATTGCACTAAACCAGGACAGAACCATGTTGATTGTTGCACATCATATTACGAAAGGAAAAAGCATTCTGTTGACTGTATCATACAAGGACTTAGGAATATTATTGTGTTCAAATAAAGGCCAAAGCTTTTATCTTACTTATTTGTTGTATCAGATAGTACAATTTGCCTTCTTCCTAAATCTGAAATTTCAAGCTTCTAGCCATCTACCGTGCTTGCACAGCTCGATTTGTGTCAGACTTGGTTTTCTTGCGTCGCGGCTCAAATTAATGTTATATCTGACCATCTCTTTTATTGCATCGTATTAGCCAGGCATCCTCAGTTAATTATATCACACATTGCTACAGCTTTCTCTGAGTTATATATCATAATAGGCCAAAGCCCTCAGTTTGTTGTATTGCCTGTAAGGAATTGTACTATCTGTGTAGCGAAAACAAAGGCGCTGATCAGCTTCGTGGTTACCGCGAAGCTGATCTGCGTCTTTGTTTTCGCATATGCCAAAAGTTGGTTTTCCCATGTGGCGGCTCATATCATACCAGTCCGAAGCCCTCAGTTTGTTGTATTGCCTGTAATAGTTTTTCCTTCATTTTCTGTTTACTGGTGTATTTAGGAAGATCTAAGAGGTTAAAACATGTATGGGCCACGGGGAGGAAATCTTCACTAACATTCATTGGCTGGATAAAAACCTGGAAATATATTGAAAACAAATGTTTATTTGTCAAAATATGTTTTTCTCTTTCGTGGATTTAGTAAATCTGTGACACTGAAAAAGTGTAGACATGACAAATGAAATTATTATACCTCATTAATATTCATTGGCTGAGAATGGATTTTGACTGGTGCAGAGCATGTCATGCTGAGGGTGCTATTCTGTTGTCGCATGATCATATTACCCTCTGACGTCATATCTGCCTAAAATGTGCAGCTGCACTTGTAGTCACATATGTTTGTTTACAAAGCATGTGGCGGGTGCTATTCTGTCATGTCGCATGATCATATTACCCTCTGACCTCATATTCGCCTTTATGTGTTGTCACATGCGTTTGTCATGTGGCGTGTCGCTAAAAAAGTAGTTCGGTATAATAAAACAATTGTTGCCCATGAGTGAGGGTGACATGCCAATTTGTTCACCCGAAGCAGGTTATTGAGGGTGAACAAATTGTCATGTCACCCTCACTCAAGGACAACAACTGTATATTAGTCAGCATATCAAAAATTGTTGTTTAAAGTACAAAATGATCCAAAATTTCTCTTTACAAACGCAGGCAATGAACAACAAGCGTAAACCAAAATAAGTCTAATTAGTTATATCTGCACCTTTTGGACATCGCTCTACAGCTAAGGCACGTTATGTTTTGTAAAGCAATACATGTCTTCTTTTAGTGTCTGGATCAATTAAATTATGGAGAACATTAAAAACTCACCTTAACATACTTCATGCCAGTGATTGGAATTTTATCACTGCCAGTTAAAAATACTGAAAAACAACAAAAAATATCATATCAAAGAACACTGCTGAAAATAATGGCTCTACATAAGTTATAAACTGTTGAAAAAATTACAACTGAATTATTTTGAGACAATTATTGATGCTTGAATTATTTTCGGACATTGTTATTCTTTCATTATCTTACTTTTTATTTCTTTCCAAAAATGTCAAAAATCTATCCACAAACGGAAATTTCAGTTATCAACACAATTTTCTCCTTTCTTTGACAATCTACTCAAATATGTGTTTCCTTTGAGAACTGTGACATATCAGCCTTTACAGAATATCAGCTCTGACTTGTAAATCTATTCCTGAATCATAACTGTACAATTAATCATTTGTCATACAGCGATGTCAGAAGTGTTAGACAAATGATACTTACAAAGAAACTTTTTCTTGTCCTCCAGAGAAAGATCATGGAAGACATCCCAGAAAAACTTGATTGTCGGATGATATCTGTGGTACTCGGCTTTATACTGGGTGTTCTGGAAAGACAGCAGCATAGTCTACTTGTTAAAATGGTTACAATATTGGACTACCATTAGTTTGTGCATATTCGATCTGCACACTGGGGATAGACATTCTGACCATTTAGACAGATAGATGATCTTGAGTATGACAGTTTGTCATAATACTGATACTGATCCTCCTTTAAAAATGTCAGATAACTTCAGATTATGAGAATCTATCACAACTTTCCGTCTCAATGGTAACTGTTTGGCAGCGTTGTCCCTTGTTGTCCCTCTTACCCGAAAAGGAATGTTTGATTCTTTTTCTTTCACATCTCTTGAGGCTTGATAGATTTTGCTACTTGTCAGAAAATCACTGAAAATCAGGGACTAAATCGATCTTTTCACAAGTGGTATCTAAGAAAAGGATTTCTTACCCAGGGTAAAACAATGTATTTTTTGTATCTGATAGGCAAGAATATATGGTATAAATGAAATATTTTCACAAACAACACAATCATCCACAATAAAGCATACCTTCTCCATTTCATGGAAGTCATAGTTTTCATTGCCCACAACCATAGCTCTCAGCTCCTGGGGATGAAACAGCTCCTGGAGAAAGCAAGCATATATTGTCAACAAAATTATTAAAAGAAAGCATATACAGTGGTGTTATGGCTAAAAACCCACTTTTGCACAGTTCGCGCTGATCACTTGTGATTTTTCGCGGCGAAACCACCGCGAAATTTCACCGGCCAAGGGAAAATTTAAACGTTTAATCGGTTAATTTTTTCGCCGCGAAAATCGGATTTTCGCGGTGAAATTCCGCCGTGTTTCGCGGCGAAATTTGTTTTTTAACGTTTACAACAGGTAAGTTAAAATTTCCTATAAATATACCTGTAAATGTTAATATAAAATAATTAATTTTTAATTTAATGACAACACTATGATTCATCTGTTCCATGTAAAGATCGTTATTTACGTGAACATAATTTGTACGATTATACATTTATAGAAATGAAAAACGTGTATAGAAATGAAAAACGTGCATAACGCGACTTTACCAATGGTTTATCGTACGTGGTACGATAGCGAAATCACGGACAGACGAAAATAATTATAACGTAATGCGCCAGCTCGTTGAATCTAACTTTCTTGTTTGTTTGTTTGAATAGATGCTTTAAGTCCTAATCATCCTTAGGATGGTTTTACTTGCAACCACTAGGCAGGCACAGACCTCAGCGGTAAACCAGTAATCAGATGATCAGTCAATAGCTTTTAAGTTTTGCCTGGAGGCACAAGCAGCCTATATACTTGTTTAGGTCCCTATAGGCAGGGGCCATCTAACTTTGTGCCTTGTTTTGTAGCACAAACATTGTCTAAAGGGTAATGCTAAATAAACAGTTAAATTCCTTACTTTCTTTTTTGTAAATTTTCCTGAACTACGATAACTTAACTTGAGCTCAACCATGTAAAAACGACAAAACAAAAAGAGGCATATTGACATCTTGGCACCCTCTATGAATGCCAGCATAAGACTAATCGCAATCATATCGATTTATACATTATACTTGCCTTGTAGAAGTACAACTAGGAAGATCAGTTTAACAGTCAACAGTCCCATGGTGACAACACTTTCAGGGTAATACATGTATACCGGTTTTGCTCAGTACGAAACCCAACGAATATAGGAATCGAACACAAGACATATAGATTCCGGTCAATTCCTTTAATCCAGCACTAGGCTTCTTTGCTCAACTTTGTTCTAATTAATCTAATGCGGCATGCGCTCATATTGCCACGGCGCGTACACAGCCCTTACTGTATATACGCATGTGTTCAAAAATAAACTGAAAACTTCATATACTGACGTCAGTACTTTGTTTTAAACACAGTATCTTCCCTTTCCTAGTGTATTGCGCCTTGTATACAATGAGGTTTTGTCATTCGATATGCATGTACGTGTTCCAAGCCATCTGTACATGAGGGTTTTGGAAGGAACACAACACGCTGTTTAACTCAAAACGATTAGCAAAAATCGACAATTTCGACACAATCAGTTTTGTACATGTACGTTGCTGTATTGCTCGTATTCGACCGAATATCTTATTGACCCGGTGAAGGTCGTATGCGACCAAATGTCGTTTCGACTAAATTGATTTCAACGAAACGGTATCCACTTGACGTAATCGAAAATCATTAATGCCTTTAGCAGTGTCATTAAGCACAAGCGATTACATGTCTGAAAACGAGTTCAAGCCGATTGCTTCATCATGTTGAATCTAAAGACTTGTATTAATATGTGTGTTGGGATCGCGGTGGCATAGTAGTTGTAGTGCATCAAACTGCGAATCGAGAGGTCCTGAGTTCGATCCGCACTGGCGAAACCTTGTTGTGTCCTTGAGCAAGGCACATTGATTACCCACAGTCCTATTTAATACCCAGGAAACGGTAACTCCGTCCAGACATGACTAAAAAATTGGTGACTGGGACGTCCAGCCTCGATACAAACAAACAAATCTGTGGGCAATCATACCATGAAAATTGCTAATGCCGCTATGAGCTTTTTTGTTAATTAGGCTAGATAATAGGATCTAATATTATCGGGTAAGTCTGATTAATCTCAAAGAGGAGCATGAAAATAAACACAAAGCCAATAATCAGGGTCTCAGAAACTTCAAAGTAGTTAAGACACGAATAAAACACGATAATTATACAAAATTGAAAAGAAAACAAAATATTTATACGACTTGAAAAGTAATAGATGCATACAAATTAAAATGAAATTTAAACAACAAACCTGTTGTGATTATCGGGACTAAAACGATTATTATACAAAATTGAGACGTGAACAAAATATTGATACAACTTGAAATGAAATAAGAACTTCCAATTTCAAATACTAGTTAAACAATAACAAAAACAATTGTGACTGTCGTCTTTTTCGCCGCGAAACACCGCGAAACACCGATCAATTGATTTTTATGCGTAATAACAGGTAAATTCTTTTCGCCGTGTTCGGCCGCGAAATCTGGAATTTTTCGCGGCGAAATTCCGCGCTGACTTTTATTTTACACACAATTTCGCCGCGAAATTTTACAATTAGCCGTTAAAATGGCCAATTTGGGTTTTTAGCCATAACACCACTGTAATTCAAGCTGCATGCTTGAGGGGTATGACAAGGACAATTACTATCCCAGTATGAAAAGGACAATTACTATCCCATACTATACTCATAAGTGAAACCAAACTTCAATGTGTAAAGTTAGTTGACAGAAGCACAAGCTGATGCAAAGCTCGACTATAACACTAGCAGGAGTGAAAAACAGAATTATTTCCAATTAAAAATTGCATGGTCAATTAAACTTTTTTCTGACCGGTAAAGCTAGTATTTTACTGGAAATGGACAATTGGAGACTAGTTCCAGAGATGGGGTAATGGTAATGTGTAATGGTAATGCATTGTAATGCATTACAAATTTCAAAGTAATGGAAAGTAATATGTAATGAAGGATTTTATCATTACAAGTAATGGTAATTTAATTAATTACAATGGAAAAAAATACCTGTAATGCCACCATTACTTCTCATTACATTATCATTACTTTGTACATTAAAAATGATAAATATCTTGTACATTAAAAATGATAAATATCTTCTACAACTTCACATTCTGTGCATCAGGTCAGGATGATGTGGTAAAACAGCAAATGAATAACCAAATACAATTTCTTTGCCAAGTTGTAAATCTATAATGTTAGAAACAAAGAAAGAAAACATCAGCTGTGATGATGATGATGATGATGATGATGATGATGATGATGATGATGATGATTTAAAAGGTCTTATATTCCCAGGAGATAATACTTTCTATTATTGATTACTATGCTACAATTCTAAAGCAATATCAAAATTTACCTTGGTAATCTACAGGTGGCAGCACATTTGCGCACATTTTTGAAAGAATGTGGTTCAATTGCGCACAAAATTTTCCCAGGTAAGCGTATTCATTTGCACACACAATTTCCCCAGGTAAATGTTACATTTGCGCACACCAGATTTTCATAGGTAAGTGATATGTTTGCGCTCGTAGCCAAGCCTTCATCGTGGCATCACCAGTCCAAGCTTTATATCTTTCAAGGCACAGCCGGTCACGAATATGTGAATTAAAACCTTGAGAAAGCATAAGACAGTGCATGATGATGCCAAATGAACAAATCAAAGTGCCGCAAAATGTAAATACATGTACATGTATGGTAAACTAAAACTCAGAACTGGCTTTTAAGTGACTCTGTAAACGTATTCAAACTCTTCCACCTCCAGGTCTTTGAACAGGGGTGACGGGTGACAGTGTTGATATTTTATTTATCGTACCTTGATATAATAAAATACCAGCTGGCTTAGGAAGAGGTGCAAAAACATGTGCGCAAATGTAATACTAAGATTGTGCGCAAATGATTTACATTTTTGCGCACAAATGAAAAATGTGTGCAAACGAAATTTTCGGAAAATGTGCGCAAATGTAATAGCACCAATCTACACTGTTACTACGAATGGTGACAAAGCAGAACAAAAAGAGTTTGCAAAGTGTGAAAACAGTTGCTCAATTAAGACAGATTTTAAAAACTCAAATTAAAGACTACCCTGATACATTGTTTGACAGATGCACACATGAATGACTATAATGACACAAGACTTAAGTGGCTTCAAATTCAAACTTTCAAAAATATACAGCTTGTTAGCCGCACACATCCAAAAACATGAAAAGTTAAAAAATGAAAATTGAGTTTAACTTAGCATGTAGATATCAAAGCAAAAAATCATATTAAACAATTTTATCCAGTGAAAATTTGTTTTTGTAAATCTGATAGTCAACTGACATGAATAAAGAAAACAGAATTTCAAAAGAATTGAGAAGTTTCTCTATAAACAGATTTTAAAAATCTTACTTTTTTGTTATTTGTTGCACAATTATTTAGTTGTAGACAGTCCAGTTGTAATATGTCCAACCTTCTCATTTAGTGTGGGGTAGGTGTCTTCAAACATCATTTTTCAAAGGTGGCAAATGTCTGAGGTAGAACACTCACTTTTGGTGAAGTACCAGCATAATAATCCAACACGTTTTAATGCTGTCAGGCAATTCATAATATGTTTAGTCCAAAGTGAACTTATGAACATAACGGGACAAAAGTAATGTGTAATGGTAATGATTACATTTCCAAAGTAATGGTAATGGCAATGATTACTTTTCCAAAATGTGTGTAATGGTAATGGTAATGAAGAAATTGCAATGTAATGGTAATGTAATTCATTACTTTCAAAAGTAATTGACCCCATCTCTGACTAGTTCATAACTAGTTAGCATCATTTTCGTGAATGATAAAGCATGATATAAACAAGTTGCAGTCTCTTTGAAGGGACATTTATGCAACAACTTCATGAATTTTGGCCTGATTTTGCATATATGTCTAGAGAAAGTCACCAGACACTCGTATGACAGTCGTGATTATACAACTATTTCATACCTTCCTTTGTAACAGTCAAAACTATCACCCGAGGTGCTGTGGATGACCCGATGAACTGCTGCCCATGGCCGAAGGCAACAGTTCATCGGGTCATCCACAGCTCTGAGGGGTGATAGTTATGACTGTCACAAAGGAAGGTTTGAAATAGTTGTTTTATTACCCAACTCAAACATTCATTATAAACTTCATAACAGACACATACTATATTATGATAAGACTGGTTGTAACAGTTAAATGTTAAAACTGAAAATATGGTTGAAACATGCTTATATCCTGGTTCATGTATGCTTGCTTGATTCTGATTTGCTTGTTTGTATTTTTTTGTAAGTTCTGCTTGTTTATTTACTTGTTTGCTTATCTTACTGTTTTTGTTTTGTTTATGCTGCTTGTTTGTTGGTTCATTTTGTTTGTTTGTATGATTATTTGTTTGTAATGTTTTATTCCATTTTTGTTTGTTTTGCTTGTTTGTTTGTCGTTTGTTTTGTTTTACGTTATTTTTAGTTTTTTTGTTTCCGTTTTCTTATTTCATGTGCTTATTTGTGATTAATGCTTGTTTAGTTTGTTTGTTTTATGTTTGTTTGCTTGTTTTTGTTTGTTTGGTCATGTTTTGTTTGTTTGTTTGTTTGATTCATTTGTTGGGTTGTTTGCTTTTGATTACTTTTTGTTTGACAAAATTTGCAGGTATGGTGAGGCAGTATAAAAGCATGCAAAACATGTCACATGACTGGGCAACAGTAAAAACTGTTGCCCATGAAACATTTCGTAACATGACATGAAACAGTTCATTGAAACTGGTTTAGACTGGCTTTAACTGAAATTGATTAAAAACAGCCTGAAATGTTTTATTTCTCTTTATATAGTATGTTGGGTAATAAACATTCTTCACAGTGTCTCACAACGCCTCATGATGCCTACATGAATGTTGCTTAGTTTTATTTTCTCACCAGATAGTCGTGAGTAATTCGGATTTTTCCCGTGACTGTCACCCTACATTTGTACCACGTTTGTGTGATTGTCATGAACTTAACTTTGTCCAAATTTTGTGGTGACGGAATTGCGATGATTGGCGACAGATTCGCGATGGGTTCACAATGACTCTGCGATGGTTTACAAATATTTTAATGCATAAATTCACATAAAAGTTTTAAACATGTTCAAACTTAAAATCTATTTTGCAAATTATTGACAACTAGTTCATGACATAGAAATCATCGCATCATTCTCACTGATGTGGTATGGCAGTTTCGTGACTCAATATACATACCAGCACTCTTCCCCCGCAGACTTTATGGAATCCTGTGTTGAAAGCAACAAACTGATCTTCTACTGACTTGTCAAATATATAACTAACATACTGGTCAACAAATTCCTTCCTGGAAACATTGATAATAAATTGAGCCGCCTCGTGGAAAAACCAACAATGTGGTTTTTGACCAGGTCCGACACAAACCGAGCTGTACAGTCACAGAAAAGAGCTAGAAGCTTGAAATTTCGGATTTAAGTAGTACAGGAACTGTACTATCCGAGTAGCGAAAACAAAGGCGCTGATCAGCTTCACAGTTACTGCGAAGCTGATCTGCGCCTTTGTTTTCGCCTAGGCAGATTGTTGTTTTCCCATGTGGCGGCTCAATTCTTGACAAAAGATTTCATATAAATATGTTAAGACCTGCATTTTATCTCTTTTGAGACTATAATCTCTACAATTGGTATAAATTACATGCAGTAAAATAGCTTCTTTTTTGTCATTTATTCTTTATCAAGTCTTCCAATCATATATTACATGATATAATACAAATATGCAGTAAAATAGCTTGCATTGCAAGTGGGTAGAAGTTGTCAGAATTTTCTTGAGTCAAGATGTGGCTTTAGTTTCTGACAACAGTATTTTAAAAAGGGTTCTACTCAGCGTATCTTGATTTTGTAGCTTTAGATGAGTACTTAGTGACCTACTGATACAAATGTGCCTTTTCAGCAATTATTAAAATACTAAAATCTTACCTGTTTTCCTTGTTGACAGGTTTCTTAGATCCACCAGGAACCAGCTCCACAGTCTTTACTTCACCAAAACATTCCTGGGTCAACTGTAATACAAGATAGAATTATTACTATATTAGCCGTGTCATGAGAAAACTGGAATTTTGCCTAGGTGAAAACAAAGGCACAGATCAGCACCTTTGTTTTCACTACACGGATAGTACAATTCTCTTCTTCCCAATTCCGAAAATTCAAGCCTCTAGCCATCTACTGTAGCTGCACAGGGCGGTTTGTGTCAAACCTGGTCAGAAACCCAAAGACCAGTTTTCTCACATCGTGACTCATATCCATTTGTGTGTAGCTTCCATTTGCAAAAAGCTATATCATAGGCCGTTACAAAATGACAAATGTCAAAAGAAGTTTGAACACAATCTAAATGAGGATAAGAGCTGTCGCAGGACAACATAGCTCGCCTGACTTGTGCTTTGCCACTACATCTATTAAAATCTATGACCCATGACCTTGACCTCAAGGTCACTCTCAGGTGGGTCATGATGGTACAACATAAAACTTCAGACCAATGCAAAGTATCAACTTGATCAATCTACATGTTCAAGAGATATAGACTTATAAAAACATTAACCAAAACTTAAACACAAAACTTCCAAGTCCGTAACCCTGACCTCAAGGTCATCCAGGTGAGTTGTGATGTACAGCATAAAACCTGAGACCAATATCTATCAACATGCAAGTATCAACTTTATCCATCAACATGTTCAAGAGATTTAGACTTTAACCAAAAAATTTAACACAAAATTTTTAAGTCTGTGACCTTGACCTCAAGGTCACCCAGGGTAGGTCATGATGGTACTGCATAAAACTTCAGACCAATATCTACCATCATGCAAAGTATCAACTCGATCAATCAACATGGTCAAGAGATATAGACTTACAAAAACTTAAACACAAAATTTCTAAGTCTGTAACCTTGACCTCAAGGTCACCAAGAGTGGATCATGATGGTACTGCATAAAACTTCAGACCAATATCTAGCAACATGCAAAGTATCAACTCAATCCATCAATATGGTCAAGAGATATAGACTTACAAAAACTTTAACCAAAAAAACCTTTAACCAAAAACTTAAACACAAAATTTCTAAGTCTGTGACCTTGACCTCAAGGTCACCCAGGGTGGGTCATGATGGTACTGCGTAAAACTTCAGACCAATATCTAGCAACATGCAAAGTATCAACTCAATCCATCAATATGGTCAAGAGATATAGACTTACAAAAACTTTAACCAAAAAAACCTTTAACCAAAAACTTAAACACAAAATTTCTAAGTCTGTGACCTTGACCTCAAGGTCACCCAGGGTGGGTCATGATGGTACTGCGTAAAACTTCAGACCAATATCTAGCAACATGCAAAGTATCAACTTGATCCATCAACATGGTCAAGAGATATAGACTTATAAAATACTTTAACCGAAAGTGTGACACGGACGCAGACGCGGACGTACACGTAAACGGGGACGACCGAGGTGACTACAATAGCTCTATGCACTTCGTGCAGGCGAGCTAAAAATGCAAGTTTTAATCTGCTGCTCTTATATTGGCAAGTGACTGTGTAAAATCACTCTAACAAACCTCCATGACAAAGTAGTTGAGGTTGATCTACTTGGCCTTCCAGGCCTTGAGTTATCAGTTTGATCCTAGACTGTTGAAGAGACATTAAACTAGAACTAAAAACAACAAAATTACTGCAAAACTTTTAGGGAGGTGGTGTGGATGAGCTTGGAGGAAGCATAATCAATCTCCTGAAAGGACTTCTTAGCATGGAGGATGAACTTACCTCAAAGAATAGACAGTAGACATCTTCAATATCATTGTCTTCATGGGAAAGTAACTGCTCAAATCCTCTGGAATATATCAAATGGGAAGTATGTGAAAAAGCACAACTTATTTTCGCACCATACTCTGAGCGAGTAAGAGAACAAAACTTTTTCAAATACACAGTTAGGTCACATTACTTTATAAGAGCTGTTGCAGGACAGCGTAGCTCGCCTGACTTGTGCTTTGTCACTACATCTGTTAAAATCTATGACCCATGACCTTGACCTCAAGGTCACTCAGGTGGGTCATGATGGTACAACATAAAACTTCAGACCAATGTAAAGTATCAACTTGATCAAACTACATGTTCAAGAGATATAGACTTATAAAAACATTAACCAAAACTTAAACAGAAAACTTCCAAGTCCGTGACCCTGACCTCAAGGTCATCCAGGTAAGTTGTGATGTACATCATAAAACCCGAGACCAATATCTATCAACATGCAAGTATCAACTTTATCCATCAACCTGTTCAAGAGATTTAGACTTTAACCAAAAAATTTAACACAAAATTTCTAAGTCTGTGACCTTGACCTCAAGGTCACCCAGGGTAGGTCATGATGGTACTGCATAAAACTTCAGACCAATATCTACCAACATGCAAAGTATCAACTCGATCAATCAACATGGTCAAGAGAAATAGACTTACAAAAACTTAAATCAAAAACTTAAACACAAAATTTCTAAGTCTGTGACCTTGACCTCAAGGTCACCAAGAGTGGGTCATGATGGTACTGCATAAAACTTCAGACCAATATCTAGCAACATGCAAAGTGTCAACTCAATCCATCAATATGGTCAAGAGATATAGACTTACAAAAACTTTAACCAAAAACTTAAACACAAAATTTCTAAGTCTGTGACGTTGACCTCAAGGCACCCTGGGTGGGTCATGATGGTACTGCGTAAAACTTCAGACCAATATCTAGCAACATACAAAGTATCTACTCAATCCATCAATATGGTCAAGAGATATAGACTTACAAAAACTTTAACCAAAAACTTAAACACAAAATTTCTAAGTCTGTGACCTTGACCTCAAGGCACCCTGGGTGGGTCATGATGGTACTGCGTAAAACTTCAGACCAATATCTAGCATCATACAAAGTATCAACTCAATCCATCAATATGGTCAAGAGATATCGACTTACAAATACTTTAACCAAATACTTAAACACAAAATTTCGAAGTCCGTGACCTTGACCTCAAGGTCACCCAGGGTGGGTCATGATGGTACTGCGTAAAACTTCAGACCAATATCTAGCAACATGCAAAGTATCAACTTGATCCAACATGGTCAAGAGATATAGACTTATAAAAAACTTTAACCGAAAGTGTGACGCGGAGGCGGACGCACACGTAAACTTAAACACGCACGACCGAGGTGACTACAATAGCTCTATGCACTTTGTGCAGGCGAGCTAAAAATGAAAGTAACACCATCCACTGATTAAAGATGAGATGATGATGCACAGACAAACTAATCACAAAGACCTGTAATTCTGACACCAACATAAAATCTAAATTCTACAGACTAATACTGTCAATTCGAAAATATTCCCGTGACATATTTCACAAACTTTCCATTTTCAAATTATATGCAAGGTTTTAAATCTGCAAAACACATGTAGTGTTCATGTAGTCTTTATGGCTTATAGGGATTCTTTATTAGGGAAATCCTTGAATTTAGGCATCAAATTTGTGAATATTCGCGAAAATTAAGTTTTCGCAAACATTTCCAAACTTACAGTATTGAAATAACACATTTCAGCTTTTCTTCTATGGTGAGGTACATCTTAGTAATATTATTCAAACTCAAACAGTGTTATTTAAATGCTGTTTTAGCAATGGTTGATAAGAGATGACAGGAGAAGTACCTACTTGCCAATAGTTGGGGTTAACTCTATCAAGTCTTCTAAATTTGGTGCCCTGAAAGAACAAAGAAACATATGAGCCGCCTCATGAGAAAACCAACAATCTGCATATGCGAAAACAAAGACGCAGATCAGCTTCGCGGTTACACCGGGAAGCTGATCAGTGCCTTTGTTTTCGCTACATGGATAGTACACTTCCTTTTTTTTTTAAATCCGAAATTTTGAGCTTCTAGCCTGCTTCTGTGACTGTGCAGCCTGATTTGTGTCAGACCTGTTCGAAAACCACATTGTCGGTTTTCCCACGAGGCGGCTCAATTATTTCAGACTTCATTGAATTGCTACTACACTGATCAACATGATATTAGTATTCATGTATCAGTTGTTGTTTTTTTATTTCCATCTACCATCACTACTTTTATTCCGATATTTTAGAAATTGTTTGATTAAACGTGCTCTTGAATAGCCAAAAAATGCCAATTTTTTGTGCTTGAATTCATGTTGATGACCAACATTATGCCAGCTTCAACAAACAAACGTGGCCTGTGTCTAGGTGTCTTGTTCAAAATTAAACTGTTTCAATGCCTAAATTAAACTGTATCAATGCCTAAAATAAACTGTATCAATGCCTAAATTAAACTGTATCAATGCCTAAATTAAATTGTATCAATGTCTAAAATAAACTGTATCAATGCCTAAATCAAACTGTATCAATGCCTAAAATAAACTATATCAATGCCTAAATTAATCTGTATCAATGCCTAAAATAAACTGTATCAATGCCTAAAATAAACTGTATCAATGCCTGAATTAATCTGTATCAATGCCTAAAATAAACTGTTTCAATGCCTAAATTAAACTGTATCAATGCCTAAAATAAATTGTATCAATGCCTAAATTAAACTGTATCAATGCCTAAAATAAACTGTATCAATGCCTAAATTAAACTGTATCAATGCCTAAATCAAACTGTATCAATGCCTAAATTAATCTGTATCAATGCCTAAAATAAAATGTATCAATGCCTAAAATAAACTATATCAATGCCTAAATTAATCTGCATCAATGCCTAAAATAAACTGCATCAATGCCTAAAATAAACTGCATCAATGCCTAAATTAAAATGCATCAATGCCTAAATTAAACTGTTTCAATGCCTAAAATAAACTGTACCAATGCCTAAATTAAACTGTATCAAGGCCTAAATTAAACTGCATCAATGCCTAAATTAAACTACATCAATGCCTAAATTAAACTGTATCAATGCCTAAAATAAACTGTATCAATGCCTATATTAAATTGTATCAATGTCTAAATTAAACTGTGTCAATGCCTAAATTAAACTGTATCAATGCCTAAATTAAACTGTATCAATGCCTAAATTAAACTGTATCAATTCCTGAAAATTAAACTGTATCAATGCCTGAAAATTAAACTGTATCAATTCATGAATCTTCTAGTCTTACTTTACTTTGATCACTTGAAAGTATCAAGAAGTGACAAACATTAGGAATTAGACTTTCATCTAAGGCAAATGCAAAGTTGTTTTGCAGATAAAAACAGGCAATTGAAGTTTACCTATTTAGTAGTTTCTTGTAGAGGGCTAGAGGAAAACTGAGTTGTATGATGACAGCATTATAGATAGCCAGGCCACAGAGACAACCTATTAAGGTGTACATTTGATGCTCCTCAAAAGACTGAAATCAGATAGAAAATAATTTATGTATGAATATTTTTAATATAAAATGTTGGAAAACGTACATGCCCTGCATTGGCAAATGTGATATGTTTTTGCATACTTGCTTTACACTGACAGCAGACATTATAAACCAGATTCGATTTGAAAATACAATGTATATCGTTTTTGGCATGTAAGTCTGGCTCTGCAGGCATATAGAATATAGCTTTTACAATCATAATTTGCTATGCCTTCTACAGATTTTGCTACGGCTCAATTGGATATCATCTTTGACATCCGTGTAAATGTAAAGTTAGTTATCTTTAAATCATATTCCAAACTATAATTTATACAACAATAGAAGCCTGATGCAAAAAAGACAAACACTTCAATTTACACCTTGTAAACAATAGAGCAACATACCACAGGGGCAAACCATTGCATCCGAGACTCTTCATAATACTTGAACATGCCATACTTGGGGTCCAGGAGCTCCCGCAGTAATAACATGAAAAATTCCTGAAACATAGCACAGGTAATCAAATACTGTTAAATCCAATTCAAAAATGGAAGTTCTGTTATCATTTGTCAATTGATACAACATCATAGGTGCATGTAATCTATTGGGACAGTTGTGTACATAAAATGTGAAATGTGAATTTCTACCACAAAAAAACTCTGCTACCACATTGATTTTTTCTCAAGTGATCCTAAAATGCAAAATTTGCTAAATATTTCCAAAATTGGTTAATTAGATTTATGTGCAATACAACTTTTTCAAACATTAACTGACATTTAAGCAAAGAACTGAGTAAATTTCTCCAAACTGTCTTAGAAAAATAATTCTTGGTCATTCTTTGATGCAATTACAGCAATAAACTTGTTAATTTAAGGACTTCCATAGTATCAAACATTCACTGACCTTCCTGACTCCACCCTCATCCTCAGCCTCCTCACCTTTGAACATCACCTGTAGTAACATAAAGATCAGAAATGAGATAAAGATAATTTGTCATCCCAGTTTCTAACCAGGACAACCAGTCTTATTGCTAGAGCAGTTTGCAATAGGATTTACACAATGACAGTCTTCATAATATGGTGAAACTTTTATATTTGTTTGTTTGTTTGGACTGATGCTTAACATCCCAGTCAACAACTATGGTCATGTCAGGATGTTGCCTCCACTTTATGGGACTTTTACCCAAAATGAGGATGACATCCAACAAGTGCTTCAAATACATGTATAACCATCCAACTAAGCCCATAAAGATGGTTTGACTTGAACCACTTTTCCTTGACAGGCTCAGACCAGAGCAGTTAACCAATAATCAGATGATCAATAAGTAGGGCATAAGCTTTGCCTGGAGGCATAAGCAGCACATCTATTCTGTAGGTCCCAGTGGGCGGGGGCTATAAATAGGGGAGCTACAACTTGGAAATCTATTTGAGTCTGTGCGTGAGAAAACCAACACTTTGGGTTTCCAACCAGGTCCTACACAAACCAGCCTGTACAGTCACGGGAGGTAGCTAAAAGCTTCAAATTTTATATGAAGGAAGAAGAGAGATTGTACTATCCTTGTAGCGAAAACAAAGGCGCTGATCAGCTTCGCGGTTACCGCAAAGCTGGTCTGTGCCTTTGTTTTCTCATATGCAAATTGTTGGTTTTCTTATGCAGCGGCTCATTTAACTCAAATGGCAACCCTTTGTACAGGTGGTCCTCTTACACAGGTGACCTTTCAGAAAATTTGATCATACGTAGCTTACAAAGAAGTTTTGGAGACTCCTATCTATACCTTTAGAGGCTTCTTGAGGTCCCCACTGCCTTGTTGCATAAGTTGCTGTAGTGTATCCTGTACTATATTCTCCCGTGAGACAAAGAACACTAGACATGGATTGACAGGGTTGATAGGCAGGAAGAAACACTGGATATTACGTCTCTGGGCTTCATCTATGGCACTCTAGGGGAAGAAGTAAGATATACAAATCAAAGCCTGAAAAGAACTATATAAGCATATATGCTTTTGTTCTAATCCTTTGCATGTTCACAACATATTGTATTTGTAATATTCACGTTGTACTAGTTGAATAAAATATGTTTAAACCAAAACCTGACACAAGTTATCATTTTACTGTTTCACAAATTCAAGGTCCTTCCATTTGATTTGGTTATGTATGGCCTGTTAACCATAGAGAAACTGTACAAATGAAGTATTTTTTTCTACCACACCTGGTGTTGGCATTGGGATTTCAAATTTAGGCTGGTTGCTTGATTTAGAGCATTAAGTTCAAGGTTAAAAGCTATGGTCATATCAGGACAGTAAATTATCCTTGTCATCCTGTTCCTGGGCAAGCCCAGGCTTAAGGTTTTAAATGTCCAAATACATTGTTCAAAGTACAAGTCTTTGTTTAAAATGATTCTTCAAGAAATTTTAAAGGATGGTTTCCATAAGTTAGAAGACCTACTTGCATTTGCATCATAGCATCTGTCTGTAGTAGTACAGTCTTGGCACCAGCATCAAATGTGAAGGGATAGTTACAGAATAACAACTTTTGCTGAAATAGAAGAGCAAAAACTACTCCTTAGTTGAAAGACTGCTTATCAGCAAAACAGCTATATTCTTGAGCATTTTATATCTTTATGACATACATCTAGTCTCATATAATACATATGAGCCGCATCGTGAGAAAACCGGATTTTTGCCTAGGCGAAAACAAAGGCGCAGATCAGCTTCGCGGTAACCGCGAAGCTGATCAGCGCCTTTGTTTTCGCTACACGGATAGTACATTTCCTCTTCTTCTTATATCCAAAATTTCAAGCTTCAAGGTGTCATATAGAGACAGGACCTCACTTTAAAGTCTCATCCAAAAAACCTCTAACTTCTCATCCCTAGTTTACGAGCGTATCAACTATGCCATCCATATTAACTATTCCAATGTGAAAAGTAATGTATATTTTGTACAAACATTTTTTCTGTATAAACTAGCAAAATGTAATAATCAGAAAATCTCACTCACCTGCGACCCACTGCCGTATCGTACAGGGTTTTGTTGTTGTACCCATGACAAGTAATCACTTTTGATATCCACTTTATCCTTGAGTTCACTGATATAGAAACTATTGTACGGAATAATCTGACTGTTCTGTTCATTCACATTGTTCAATTTCTTCAAAACTTCCAGTGATACTAACAAAGCATGGAATCTTGTTCTAATCTGTAAAAGATATTTTAAAATTTCACTTAGACATCCTATGTCAGCTTGGTCTGGTTTTCCATGCCCAATATACGTAGTTTTACCAGAAAAAAATAATATTGTGTTGTGTTCTCCAAATTACAAAAAAAAATCTTTCAATCATATCACAACAAAGTATGGTTGTGAGGGATGAATAAGAAGTCCAATATATCTTCTATAACAATCTATTAGTGTATTAATAGGTTATACTTACATCACTAATATTTGTAGGTTCTAGGGTAGGCAACTGCAAAATATACTTTACTGTGTCTTTATACACCTGAAATAGTAATCTACAATATTATGTTACGTGCCAGGCGTAACTAGAAGATTAAGGAAACCAACAAGTTGGTTAGCCAGCAACAAGCTTTGTTTAAAATTTAACAAATCTATTTAGAAGTGATTTAACCAGTAATTACATGTGAAACAATCAAAAGCATATATACAATCAAACAAAAATGAATGTACAATACCTTTCAAGATGTTAATTCCCTTAAAGAATGTCTGAATGTCCCTCAGAATTTTTTAACACAAGTCTGTATCAGTTTCTGATCCCAAGAATTAAAGTTTGTTTCAAAATAGCACTATGTCCCAATCCAGAATCGAATATCACAAAGTAATCCAAGAATAAGTTTAAATTCCAGTAAGATAGATTTTGACTTCTTAATAGTAACAGTACCCAAAGATTGTCCTTATGAAAATTTGTAGCCCTTATATAGCACTGAGGAACAATCAGGATTCTTCCAGCAAATTCTATTATATCATATACTAAAAATAACAAGTTGTTTACCAAAATTTAATGTTCTGGAATATTCTAGAGAGGCCATTATCCTTCCAGAAAATTCCACAATATTCTTTTTACATAAAAAAAGATTTTTCTAGAAGATTCTACATCTTTCCAGGTTCTTTTTTTAGATTTTTCCGGACTTTTCCGTCAAAGAACAATTTGAAATTTCTAGAAAATTCTGAAGTAAACAACCTGTTTATGTCCAATATCTGGGACAATAAAAGTAAATAATTGCTAAGGACAACAAGTAAACATCATATGTATAACATCATACTTTCCTGGGCATACTCCCTTGTGAAGTTTACCAGTACTGAATGCACATCTTTCAACAAGTAACTGTCATACATAACACTTCCCCTCTTCAAAGAAAAGAAAGTTTTATAAAATAAAGCTTTCTTTTGCAATACTGGATAATTGTATATAATATGTTTAGCAAAATTTGTGCAAAACTAATCAAATACAACAGCACAAAGCTGGACATTAGCATTGTAGAGGCACTTAAGCTCTGCTTAGGGTGTCTGGAATGATATTATCTCTTCCTCGGATATGTCTGATGTCAAGATTGTGCTCTTGCAACATGAGACTCCACCTGAGTAAACGCTGGTTCTTGTTTTTCATTTTATGTATGAAAGTCAGTGGATTGTGGTCACTGAAAAGACAACAATTGGTGCATGTGAAGAAGCTAAGTAAACTTCAAAGTGCTGAAGCGCAAGGATTAGAGATAGGCATCTTTCTCTATGGTAGAGTAATTTCTCTGATGCTTGTTAAACTTTTTGGAAAAATAACAAACAGGATGGTCAACACCATTGTCATCTTCTTGCAACAATACACTGCCTGCACCAACATCACTGGCATCTACAGCCAACTTGAACTCTTTGTCAAAACTTGGTGCTAAGAGAACCGGAGCACTTCTAAGTATGGCCTTGAGCTTATCAAATGACTTCTGGCAGTCATCCGTCCAAACATACTTGGCCTTCTTACCAAGCAAGTTTGTCAGAGGCTCAGCTATAGCCGAGAAGTTGTTGCAGAATTTCCTGTAATATCCAGCCATACCCAGAAAGCGCATCAGTTGTCTTTTGCTAGTAGGTACAGGAAAATCTGAGATAGCCTCAACTTTAGCTTCTACAGGTTTTACCTGACCTTGACCTACAATGTGTCCAAGAAATGTCAAGTTTGCATGGCAAAATTCACTTTTTGCCAAGTTCACAGTTAGTTTAGCATCACTTAGCCGGTCAAAGAATGTTCTGATTGTCTGCAAGTGTTGTTGCCACTCCTCACTGAAGATAATAGCGTCGTCGATATAGGCTTTACAGCCATCCAGATTGGAAATCAAACTGTTGACCAGCCGCTGAAAAGTCGCAGCCGAGTTCTTCATTCCAAATGGCATGACTTTATACTGGTACAGTCCATCTGGTGTAACAAATGCCGAGATCTCCTTTGCTCTGTCTGTGAGGGGTATCTGCCAAAATCCCTTTAGCAGATCGAACCTTGTAACATACTTGGCATGTCCAATATTATCAATGCAGTCATCGATTCGTGGGATGGGAAAAGTGTCTGTTTTAGTGACAGAATTGACTTTTCGATAGTCTGTGCACATTCTAAATGTCCCGTCTGGCTTTGGTACAAGAATACAAGGAGAACTCCATTCACTTTGGCTGGGTTCAATGAAATCATTGTCCAGCAAATATTGAACTTCTTCCCTGAGATATTGCTGTTTTACAGGGTTCATTCTGTAAGGATGTTGCTTTACAGGTTTTGAACCTTCAATAATGTCAACATCATGATAGATTTTGTCAGTTCTGGATGGAATGTCCGGAAATAAGTGCTCATATTCGAGAACTAACTGTTTCAGTTCAAGTCTTTTGTCTGAATCAAGGTGAGACAGTTTCTGATCAAGATTCTGTAGTATGTCAGAATTCTGGAGTTTCGATGACGAGGGATCAGATTTCTCCAAGTTGAAGTCCTCAGAGTCCATTTGATTTTGTTCATGAGGGACAGAATTAACTATATTTACTGATGAAATAACAGAACTATCCCTATCAATATACTTCTTGAGCATATTAATGTGACATAGCTGTTTTTGCTTGCGCCTCCCAGGAGTGTTAACAATGTAATTCACGTCACTTAACTTTTTATCAACAGTATACGGGCCATAGTATCTAGCTTGTAAAGGTCTGCCAGGAATGGGCAAGAGAGCAAGTACCTTGTCTCCAGGTTCAAAATTTCTGTCTTTAGCATTTTCATCATAACGAATCTTCATTTTGCTTTGAGCAGATTTGAGATTGGACCGAGCTGCATCACAGGCCTTTGATAGTCTGTTTTTGAAATCAGACACATACTGAAGTAAGTTCAAAGAACTGTCATCATCTGAGAAAAATTTCTCTTTTAGAAGTTTTAACGGTCCACGTACAGTGTGCCCAAAAACAAGCTCAAATGGGCTGAACCCCAGAGACTCTTGTACAGATTCTCTTACAGCAAATAGAAGCAAGTGTATGCCTTCATCCCAATCTTTTTCAGTGTCAAAGCAGTAAGATCTGATCATGTTTTTCAAAGTTTGATGGAATCTTTCTAAGGCACCTTGGCTTTCAGGGTGGTAAGCCGATGACTTGTATTGCTTAATTCCAAGTTCGTACATGTATTGCTGAAAAATTCCTGACATAAAATTTGAGCCCTGGTCTGACTGGATAGATTTTGGGAGGCCTACAAATGTGAAGAACTTCACAAGTGCATTAACTATTGTTTTAGCCTTGATATTTCTGAGTGGGATAGCTTCAGGAAAGCGAGTTGAAGCACACATTATGGTCAGAAGATATTCACAACCTTTCTTTGTTTTGGGTAAGGGACCTACACAATCAATAATCACTCTGCTGAAAGGTTCATCAAAGGCAGGAATGGGCTGCAATTGAGCTTTTGGAATGGTCTGATTGGGCTTTCCTACCATTTGACAAGTGTGGCAGGATTTGCAATGCTGTGAAACATCAGATTTTAATCCTGGCCAGTAGAAATGATTTAGAATCTTGTGATAGGTCTTATTTACACCTAAATGGCCTGACATGGGTGTTTCATGAGCCAAGTTTAAGATTTCAGGGCGATAAACCCTAGGGATCACAATTTGGTGGTTAACAGTCCACTCATCTTCTGCTGAGACATCTGGAGGACGCCATTTTCGCATTAATATGCCATTTTTGACATTCTAGCAAACAGGGACCTGGGATATTTCTTTTTCATTAAAAGCCCTTTCAAATAAAGGCGAGATCTCAGGATCACTGTGTTGTTCTTTACAAAGCTGTGACCTTGACAGCTGGTCATGACCTTGATCATTTGATGTTGAGGGTGAAAGGTCATTTTCTGACCCCGACCTTAGATTGCTAGGGTCAGTCTGAATATCAGACTGACTAGGGGAAAGAGATGTTGAAATCTCTTTATTAAAGGACTGACCTATCAAAGTGTCAGTTAAATTTATGTCCTGCATCCCATCATATAATTTGGCTTTCTTAGCCATTGCCCTAGTAACAGCACAAGAAGGGTAAAGGTCAGGAATTTCCTGCTCAATGGGATCAGGCGGTTGATCAACACATGGTGTGCTGGTCAAAAGTGGGTTTACCACAACCTTATCTCCTGCCAAATCATTGCCTAACAGCAAATGAATACCTTTAAAGGGTAAGGAAGGTCTAATACCTACAGCCACGGGACCTTTAACTAAGTCTGAGGACAAATAGATATTATGGAGCGGTACATTAACAAATCCACACTCTACGCCCTGGATAAGGACACTTGTCCCAGAAGAAGACTTCTCGGAAAATGGCAAGGTATCTGCCAAGATAAGGGATTGAGAAGCTCCGGTATCTCGTAAGATTTTGATAGGGGTAGACTGGGCAGAGTCACTGTTAAGTGACACAAAACCATCTGATAAGAATGGTTCATAAATCTCCATAATAGAATCCTCAGAGACTGACTCTTTACAAGTTCTGGTCAGTATAGGGTTTTCTTCCTGGATACAAGACTGTGGTTTAGCCTTTAAGGAGGTGAGGCCTGTCGGTTTAGCACTATCTAGATTTTCTCTTTCTTTCTTTCGTTTCAGTGCCAAACATTCAGAAATAATGTGGCCAGTTTTCTTACAATAATTACAAATTGGCTGGGATAAGGGATTTTGTCCTTTGTTTTCACTAGAAAATTTGGGTTTTGGACTGGAATTGTCAGTTGGATTACTGGGATTGGCTTTGGGACCGGACTGAGGGGAATATGGTTTTGACTGAGGCGTAATTTGTTTTGATTGAGGGTTATATGGTTTCCTAGGATATGGCTTGTTGACAAATGAAGCCTTATGAGTCAAAGCATAGTCATCAGCTAAACGTGCTGCTGTTTCCAAGTTTTCAACTTCTCTTTCGTTCAAGAAAGCCTTAACATCAGAATTTATGCACCGTTTGAATTCCTCAACAAGCATGAGCTGCCTTAGCTTTGCATGATCAGAACCCACTTTCTTTGAAGAACACCATCTATCAAATAGTTGCTCTTTTGTTCTAGCAAACTCAACATGAGTCTGGTCATGTTCTTTTCTACAGTCTCTAAATTTCTGCCTGTATGCCTCAGGGACCAACTCATAAGCCTTAAGAATAAATTCCTTTACTGTATCATAATCTGAGCTTTGCTCAAGAGAAAGCTGAGTGTAAATTTCTCGAGCTTTACCAATTACAACACTTTGCAAAAGCAAGGTCCAATGCTCTTTTGGCCATTTCAAGTTTTCTGCCACCTTCTCAAAATGTAAGAAATATTTGTCAACCTCTTTTTCTTGAAATGGAGGAACGAGACGGATGTGTTTTGTGACATCAAATATTTTGCTTGTGTCTGAAGATAAAGATTCTGATTTTGATTTTTTATTAAATTCAATTTCTTTGATTCTTAACTGAAATAGCCTTTCTCTTTCTTTTTCTTCATTTTCAAATCTCAATTTTTCTTTTTCAATTTCGAGCCGTTCTTCTCGTTCTGATTTTTCATATTCTAAAGCTCTTTGTTTCTCCTTCTCTCGCTCTTCCATTTCTAACCTTTGTTTATACATTCTTTCTTCCCTTTCTTCTTGTATCTCTCAAAGATGTCTCGGACAACATAGTTTTAGGTTGTTTGTTTTTGAAACCTTTTCTACTCGTCAAATCTCAAGTTACAAGAAGGTACAAGTAGGCAAAGATCAGGAAAAGGCGCAATCAGAAAAAGATTCCCACTCCAAAAACCGAGGTGGGAAAAAACCAAACTAACAATCAGGTACTTATACCATGAAACATATCGTAAGCCGAATGAGCAGCTATTTTCCCAATAGGTGGCCACTCAGTTACCTTAACTTAACTAAAAATATGAAAACATACATAAGGCGCCAACAGCACAAAAAAATTTTTTAAACACCAAGACATAAAACAAAAAGAACCACCACAGAAGTATCGACTTGGAACGATCAGTAACACAAAGTTACTGGCGGGCTTAAACCGGTTTTACATGGCCATAACCTCACCCTCAGCTTCTGCAGTGGTTCATAACATTTAGTTAGTTATTCGGTCCTCGCGGTGAATCTCTTAGACTAACTAGTCAATGAACCATCAAGAACAAACAAATAAATCATGATAAATAAACCTTGAAAGCATTCCAACTTCTTCAATGATGCAGTGCCCTAACATAATGAATTTCATGTTGCTATTTTGTAAAAAAAAAAAAACAAAACAACAGCATAACTCGACTATATAGCTACATGTATTTAGAGACTGATTTACTTACATAAACTACCCTGTGGAAGAAATGTTTTGGAAGGCTGCCCCACCACAGATCTGTAATCACAATGTGAATATTTGGCTAAAACATGGGACTTTAAATTTGAAAATAACAAAAGCAAAACTTGAAGAACTCCCAGAAGCTCCCTTATAGCTTGCCACTGTTAGTCGCTAAGCAGTATTTATAACTACACCTGGACCTCTTTATAATACAGTCCATTACAAGACGGTTTTGGACATAACACTGATCACTGTTGCACCCCTATTTGACTATTTTTGCTATATGTCTATACATTTTACTCTCGTGTTATAACACGGATAGCTTACACAGAAATTGGCTTTGACCCCAGTAATAGTGTTATAAAGAGGTTGAGGTGTATTTTATGATTAAATAGTAAATATATCTAATATTTGAGAGAACCTTTATTAGGCCGCCCCATGGGAAAACCAACAATCTGCATAGGCGAAAACAAAGACGCAGATCAGCTTCGCGGTAACCGCGAAGCTGATCAGCGCCTTTGGTTTCGCTACTCGGATAGTACAATTCCTCTTCTACTTAAATCGGAAATTTCAAGCTTCTAGCTGTTGTCTGTTACTGTGCAGTCCGATTTGTGTCGGACCTGTTCGGAAACCACATTGTTGGTTTTCCCACGAGGAGGCTCATATTTTAGAAATCTAGAAGACATGCTTTCTCAGCATTAGACATTAAACATTAAGTAGAAAACAACCTACTTCATCATGGCTGTCTATTAGTTTCAGTGAGGTGCATTCCTACCTAGGACCCTGGATGCTGGTTTGTCCAGGTTCAGTATACAATTTCCAAATGGGTCCATGAGAGAGCTGTAATGTTTTGGTTGATCAAACAAGTGCATCTCTGGCAACATGAGGTAGAGGCGTAATGCTTCAACATCGGGAGGTGACGACGGTAGACTGGGTATCAGAGTACTCTCTATACTATGGGTTATCTAAACATAGAAATATTAGTCTATAAAACAGGTGCATCTCTGGCAACATGAGGTAGAGACGTAATGTTTCAACATCAGGGGGTGACGATGGTAGACTGGGTATCAGAGTACTCTCTATACTATGGGTTATCTAAACATAGAAATATTAGTCTATAAAACAGGTGCATCTCTGGCAACATGAGGTAGAGACGTAATGTTTCAACATCAGGGGGTGACGATGGTAGACTGGGTATCAGAGTACTCTCTATACTATGGGTTATCTAAACATAGAAATATTAGTCTATAAAACAGGTGCATCTCTGGCAACATGAGGTAGAGACGTAATGTTTCAACATCAGGGGGTGACGATGGTAGACTGGGTATCAGAGTACTCTCTATACTATGGGTTATCTAAACATAGAAATATTAGTCTATAAAACAGGTGCATCTCTGGCAACATGAGGTAGAGACGTAATGTTTCAACATCAGGGGGTGACGATGGTAGACTGGGTATCAGAGTACTCTCTATACTATGGGTTATCTAAACATAGAAATATTAGTCTATAAAACAGGTGCATCTCTGGCAACATGAGGTAGAGACGTAATGTTTCAACATCAGGGGGTGACGACGGTAGACTGGGTATCAGAGTACTCTCTATACTATGGGTTATCTAAACATAGAAATATTAGTCTATAAAACAGGTGCATCTCTGGCAACATGAGGTAGAGACGTAATGTTTCAACATCAGGGGGTGATGACGGGAGACTGGGTATCAGAGTACTCTCTATACTATGGGTTATCTAAACATAGAAATATTAGTCTATAAAACAGGTGCATCTCTGGCAACATGAGGTAGAGACGTAATGTTTCAACATCAGGGGGTGATGACGGGAGACTGGGTATCAGAGTACTCTCTATACTATGGGTGACCTAGAAGGAGGAATGGTAGTCGCTGAAAATCCTGAAGGCCTCTAGCAATCCTTCAACATCTAGAGGGGATTACTGAAGATGGGTATATAAGATTAGGTATAAGAGTACTCTATATTATATACTATCACTTACCTACAGGATGAAAGTAATTGCCATTTTCAGTTGAATATATTGCCATCAAATCTGCCTTTATATACTATAAGTTTTATGGCCAACTAAATGCAACATGCTGGGTAATAGTTGCTATTTTTTGGCTAATAGTTTGATCATATAAACACTAATTCTGTTGGTTAACTGTATCAATTACAAAGTACAATCTCAAGACACAACCGACGCTTACAAGTTTTGTTCAAGTTGCTATTTAAGTCCCAGCCAATAACTTGTCAGAAATACCAGGCCTGAGTTATCTCTACCCTCCAAAATACCCTACCTTTTGCATCATGACAATATTCTTTGCCTCTCCGAGTTTCCTCAGATTTTTTCTGACAGCCTCCATATCTACACCATGTTTCTTACTGCTGCTACCAAAGTGGCCATCATCGCTGAAATATACATGGTTTGGTGTCATATAGAAAGAGAACACATTGTATTACAAAGAATATTTCATTTCATATTTCTAAATATCATAACGAACAAAATCACAATACCATAAAATAATGTATGATTTCTAATACAATGTTGGGATAAAGTTAAGGGGCCAGTTGTTCAAAACTTTGTTAGCTTAACACCATCATTAAGACCTGAACTTGTTAATGCCGACTACATAAGCAAATACACTGTTATTTTTGTTGATAAAATGTGAGAAAGGATTCTCAAATTTCATCAACAAAAAATAACAGTGTATTTGTAATATTCATGTTTGAAATTTTAACGAATCGTTCTTAACTAACAATGTCGTTACTTTTGAACAACTGGGCCAAGGTATATAGTATAGACACATTTCTGCCTACTCAAACTTTTTGATAAATTACTGCATTGTTTGGCCCTTCAGTTGAAACACGAGAACAAGTTTTCTTGCATCTGAAATTACAAACAGCCAGCCTTGTTGTGTCAGAAACCCCACAGCTGTTTTCTTGATAAAGCTAATGTAGCAAATGAGCCGCATCGCGAAAAAACCGGATTTATGCCTATGCGAAAACAAAGGCGCAGATCAGCTTCGCAGTAACTGCGAAGCTGATCAGCGCCTTTGTTTTCACTACACGGATAGTACAATTTCTCTTCTTTCTAAATCCGAAATTTCAAGCTTCTAGCCTGCTTCAGTGACTGTACAGGCCGGTTTGTGTCGAACCTGGTCGTAAACCTCGAAGACCGGTTTTCTCACGTCGCGGCTCAAATATTAACCTTACCTAACAAGGAATGAAGCATTAAGACAGGAGGCTGTAGAAAATACTTTCACAACTTCTCTGAAATAAACATGCATGTAGATTTCTGAGTCACTGGGACTTCATCTATGACTTCGAAAAACTTAGATTTGTAAGTGGGAAAAAAAAAATCCAATAAAATAACCAGAGGACCAATGGTCCTGTAAACGCTCACCTGAGATCTGCTGCATATACCAATAAACATGTTTGAATATGATGGTATTTAACTCCAGTGCAGGGGCAGATGAAGCCCTTGGGCCATTTTCTTTCTTCAGACAATATTCTGTCCATTTGCCAATTTCCTGCTGGCTTTTCCCTTCAAATGACATTTTAACAGTTTTCCCAATTCAAATGCATAGGCAACCCCACGCCCGGTAAAGTGCAAATTGACCACCGCCGGTGGTCAACGTAAAAAAAGTTGATATACATCCGGTGGTCGTTTTGAGCGTTTCCTGTTATTAGTTTTCGCGAGTTTCGTGGATGTGGAAGGTAAGATATTTTTTGATCAAAAACGTATTATAGAAATCAAAGAATGTCAGGCTATCAGTTTTTTGCCGTTGAATGTCTAGCCGAAGTGGTAGTTGAAAAGAAAATAAACCGTTTTACTGCAATCCTTTTCGGCCCGTTTGATCGGTAGTGAAAACGAAAATAGAATCTGGTCAAACACAGGTTAAAATGCCCTGATCGTGCCTTTGCAAGCTTTCTGTAACCAATGGTTGTTGCAGTTAGTTAAATTGACACTAAATTAGCTTTTCAGACATAATTTTAAAATATTTCAAGCTTTCCTTTCAATACTTAGATCGATTTTGTACCGGCGGTCAACTTGAAGTTGCGGTGGTCGTATTGATCAATGGGGATTACAATGTAAATTTTCATCGTGAGAGAAAGCCAGCAAAAATGCAACTTGATATCGTTTTCTGTTAGGGGGCACGGCAACATTAATGGAGATGCATTCTAGACACAACCAAATCCAAATCAATGCCGTCGGTGTCCTCATAATTCAATTTCGTTTGTCCATTAACCATTCAGTCACATAGTTTAGCAATATCGGATGTATTTATTACTAATTTTTGGTAACCCCAACAACACAAATACTACCTCATGCAAGATGCATTGAATTTATGTACATACTTCGCATTGACTCAAAGAAAAAACACTAGAATAACAGTGTGGTCAATTTGCAAACTAGGTGGTCAATTTGACCTTAAAATGAGCAATGTTGAAATGATTTACTGACCAATTTAAAAAGTATTGAAGGACATGCCTGCTGTTTAATGTTGAGCAGGCCCAGTCTTGCAGATTCGACAATTACAGGAGTAACACTAAGCAAAGCGTTCATTGTGTTGTTCGTATGAAATCTATCTCCTGTTTTGCAATATCAATTCTTTGAATATGTAAAGGTGAATAATCACGTGGTTTATATCAATTTCAGACGAAATATTTAGAAACATTGGTCATAATAAGATTGTCAATGCTAGATGAATTGGCGTGTAAAATTACACATGCATGTACCTCTTCATCACATTGTCACGAGCAGTTGGAATAATAGATTCATAATGTTGCTGGATTTTTGCCAGCAGTCGATTGGCTCGCTGGTTAAACCCAAACGCTAGTTCAAACGAGTGGAGATCACGTGATTGTCCACTGCAAAGTGTAGAATGAATGCATGTACATGTATTAATGCTGAAGAATAACTGGCCTCGTCAGTTCTAGGTGCGCCTACTCACCATATGTTTTCCTTTATACGTTTCCAGATGGGTCGATTTAAAGGGAAACGAACCAAGCATCGTTACCTGACGAACAAAAAACAAATCTCTGGCGTGGAACGGAAATCCAAGACGTTGTCCAGAGTCCGTTCAAATCGCCATCTAAGAAAAAGCCAAAATACAGTTTATCACCCTATAGAGCTATTGGTTCATCACCCCAATCTAAAATCTATACACCGAAAGGAAAGTTCGGATTTCCTAAGAAGAAAAACATAAAAACAGGGACTAAATCAAAAGTATTAAGGCCTGTCGATAAGACAACTATAATGAGCTCGAAAAGCAAGAGTTTTCGTTATTTGGTTCTTGTAAAATTTGTATTGTTTAATATAGATTACACATATTGTGATGAAAATCATATGGTTGAAGAAATGTGCATATCCCATCAATAGAAGAAGTAAGAAGAATGGAACAATGAAAATGCATCGAAATTGCTTGTTTTGTTCTTTTTTATTTAAAAATTATTAATAATTGAACAGATGTTTTAAATTCTCTAACTAGAATGCCTCATCTGACACATATCCAGCCGGTATTGAAAGGGAAAGGATAACTTTTTACATTCAAGTTGAAGCTTTTAAAAATGTTTCTATAGCATACTAATTGTTGGGACAATATGATCGTGGTGTACGACAAGTGGTGGTTTGGTCCTTATATCGCATCTAATATTTATTAGAATTTAATAATTTTGGTATCATCACATTGGCAATTTTCGAATCTAAACATACATAACCAGCTTTAAAAATATTTTTGAAAAAATTTATATGAGGTTGTCGGGATATGCACCTTTGTGAGGGGTGGGTGTGGGATAATGCTTATAGCAGCTTTAAAAGCGTGGAAACACCTATCAATTTATGCATTATCTTATTTGATAATCATTCCCATGTTTAAAAATCAGTTTTTTGTTATTCTAAGTATATTCTCGGAGATGTACTGGACAAATATGTTCAAAAATTTAATAAAAATATTTTCTGCAAAAATTTGTATTTTGCCCAAGAATGCATATACATGTATTCATTTTTACCTTTCAGTTTTGTTATTTGCCACTTACCTTGTGAATACATTTACAGTTTAAAACACATTCCGTTTACATATTTTAGATCTTCAAACTGGACAGTAAGTCATTTCAAAATTGCTCATTTTTAAGGTCAAATTGACCACCTAGTTTGCAAATTGACCACACTGTTATTCTAGTGTTTTTTTTTTTTTCGAGTCAATGCGAATTATGTACATAAATTCAATGCATCTTGCATTAGGTAGTATTTGTATTGTTGGGGTTACCAAAACATCCGATATTGCTAAACTACGTGACTGAATGGCTAATGGACAAACGAAATTGAATTATGAGGACACCGACGGCATTGATTTGGATTTGGTTGTGTCTAGAATGCATCTCCATTAATGTTGCCGTGCCCCCTAACAGAAAACGACATCAAGTTGCATTTTTTCTGGCTTTCTCTCACGATGAAAATTTACATTGTGATTCCCATTGATCAATACGACCACCGCAACTTCAAGTTGACCGCCGGTACAAAATCGATCTAAGTGTTGAAAGGAAAGCTTGAAATATTTTAAAATTATGTCTGAAAAGCTAATTTAGTGTTCATTTAACTAACTGCAACAACCATTGGTTACAGAAAGCTTGCAAATGCACGATCAGGGCATTTTAACCTGTGTTTGACCAGATTCTACTTTCGTTTTCACTACCGATCAAACGGGCCGGAAAGGATTGCAGTAAAACGGTTTATTTTTTTTCAACTAGCTCTTCGGCTAGACATTCAATGGCAAAAAACTGATAGCCTGACATTCTTTGATTTTTATAATACGTTTTTGATCAAAAAATATCTTACCTTCCACATCCACCAAACTCGCGAAAACTAATAAAAGGAAACGCTCAAAACGACCACCGGATGTATATCAACTTTTTTTACGTTGACCACCGGCGGTGGTCAATTTGCACTTTACCGGGCGTGAACCCATGTTGACCTTGCCATAAACTTGGTCAAAGTCATCACAGGGTCTTGATCTATATATACATTGGAGTACTTTAGCCATCGATGCTTCACGCCAAGTTTCCTTGAAATCAGTTTATTGGTTTCAGAGAAGAAGAATTTTGATGGGTTTTTACCATATATGGGCATGGCGACCATCTTTGTCATGTGACCTAGATTATTTATATACACATTGATTCCCCAATTTTATTGATGCATCATATAAAATTTGGCTTTGATTGGCCAAGCGGTTTCAGAGGAGAAGACGTTTGAATATTATGGAAATATACATGTATATTGCCCCGGGGTGGGGGCACATGAGCCCCTGGGGTCCAATTTTTTTCAGAATCATTAATATTCAGTCCTACTTCCCATTTCCTGCAAGACTTTCACTTTAAATGACATTTTTAAAAGCTTTCCCCATTCAAATGCATTGGTGACCTGTGTTGACCTTGCCGTAAAATAGGTCAAGGTCATCACAGGGTCATGATTTATACATACATTGTAGTACTTGAGCCATCGATGCTTCATGCCAAGTTTCGTTGAAATCGATCAACCGGTTCTGGAGAAGAAGATTTTTGAAGGGTTTTTACTAGGGATGTCAACGAATGCCGAAATTGGTATTCGAATATTCGCATAGGATATTCGAATATATTCGAATATTCGAATGATATACACATCTATGCCCAATAGACCCATTACGACGACTTACTTGGTGGTACATGCATTGAAACTATGAGGTACATATACATGTATATGCATGGTATCGTATCTGGGCTATAACAATGGCGCCATGTAAGAAAATCAACAAATTTTGCACAGAAAACTAGACAACCTGAAGGTGTTTAATAATGACAAATCTCTGGGGTTCTGTCTGAGAAAGCAACGACCCACCATTATTGTCAAGCCAAGATTAAGTTCTGCATTCCGCCACCAAGAATGCTTAGGGTCTATTGTAATCGTGTGGCCTACATGCACTTTATGAAAGGTCTGTTGTGACTGTGTTGTCTTAAAGGATTGAGTTGTCAATCTATCCAGCCTTCTTAAGTTTTCACATGACACAGCTCAAATTGTAGGACTTTCACACCTTAAAAACATTTATTGAAAGCAAGCAATGCTTTCTTCTCAACTTGAATAAACAAAGTGACACTTGAATCAACAAAGTGTCACTTGAATCAACAAAGTGTCAAACTGTTAATTGAGCAATCTCAATTTGCAAGTGTGTCAAAATGTTGACCATCTTGAATTACTCAAAAGACAAGCAGGATTACTAGTCATATTATTTTTCGACCTTTGGCTTTAAATTTGATACATGACAGTATTGCAGGTTACATGTAGAAAATTATGCGAATATTCGAATCCAGAAATCGCATTCGAATATTCGTATGAAATGCGAATATTCGAACATTCGAATATTCGTTGACATCCCTAGTTTTTACCATATATGGGCATGGCGGCCATCTTGGTCATGTGACCTGGATTTTTTATCTACATATTTGCTACCCCTTCCTATTAATGCTTCACATAAAATTTGGCTTTGATTGGCCAAGTGGTTTCAGAGGAGAAGACGTTTGAATATTATGGAGATATACATGTATATTGCCCCGGGGGTGGGGGCACATGAGCCCCTGGGGTCCAATTTTTTTCAGAATCATTAATTTTCAGTCCTACTGCCCATTTCCTGCAAGACTTTCACTTTAAATGACATTTTAAAAGTTTTCCCCATTCAAATGCATTGGCGACCTATGTTGACCTTGCCGTAAAATAGGTCAAGGTCATCACAGGGTCATGATTTATCTATACATTGTAGTGCTTGAGCCATCGATGCTTCATGCCAAGTTTCGTTGAAATCAGTCAACCGGTTCTGGAGAAGAAGATTTTTGAAGGGTTTTTACCATATATGGGCATGGCGGCCATCTTGGTCATGTGACCTGGATTTTTAATCTACATATTTGTTACCCCTTCCTATTAATGCTTCACATAAAATTTGGCTTAGGATTGGCCAAGTGGTTTCAGAGGAGAAGACATTTGAATATTATGGAGATATACATGTATATTGCCCCGGGGTGGGGGCACATGAGCCCCTGGGGTCCAATTTTTTTCAGAATCATTAATTTTCAGTCCTATTGCCCATTTCCTGCAAGACTTTCACTTTAAATGACATTTTAAAAGTTTTCCCCATTCAAATGCATTGGCGACCTATGTTGACCTTGCCGTAAAATAGGTCAAGGTCATTACAGGGTCATGATTTATATATACATTGTAGTGCTTGAGCCATTGATGCTTCATGCCAAGTTTCATTGAAATCGGTCCAACGGTTCTGGAGAAGAAGATTTTTGATGGGTTTTTACCATATATGGGCATGGCGGCCATCTTGGTCACGTGACCTGGATTTCTTATATACACATTGGTTCCCCCTTCCTATTGATGCTTCATATAGAATTTGGCTTTGATTGGCTAAGCCGTTTCAGAGGAGAAGATCTTTGAAATTGTGGACGGACGGACGGACGGACGGACGCCGGATCATGGCCATCCTATAAGCTCACCTTGTGAGCCTAACGGCTCAGGTGAGCTAATAATCTTATCATGAGGAAAATTGCTGTTTATGGAATAAATGAAATCCTAACAGAAACCCATGGTGGTATTTTATACAATTCACTATCATTTACATTCCCAAGACATGCTGCCCAGTCCATGGAGACAAAAATTTAATGATATTGACAACATGGATTATTTTCACTGAGTACATGTAATCCACTGATGTCACAAATATTTGCTGAGCCTTAATCATTAATCATTAGGATTTCTTAATGCACAGAGAAGTACATGATGTACACCTCAAGATAATATAAGATACTCAGTTTCATCCTTGCATTAAATGTAGGACTAAATAGCTTTCTCAATCTTACTGTTCTAGGTCTACACTGATATCATCTCCTGCAGTGAGCGTGCTGATCCTGTCTACACAGTCTGGTGTGAGGGAGAGGATCTGATTCTGAGCACAAAGTTCCCGGAAATCACATGGCTCACGCTGACTCTGGAATAGTACATACATATAAAAAAACATGTAGACGTGAAATTTCAACCACTAGTAGCGAAACCTCACTCCACTACATTCTGTTGTGGACCTCGTTGGTTCCATTTGATCAAAACAATGTCTGATTAAATAAATAAAGATTACACATGGTTGGCAAGTGATGAGTGCTTCCAAACTTGATCTTGACGTCACAGCCCACATGCTTCTGTATGACATGTACAGTTCGGAGGTGTGTCACTAGAGCTGCTATCTGACTGGCTGGAGCCCAGTGCCCCAGAAAATGACTGCTGATTGTGTAAACTGAATGAGTAAATCTCACAGAAATTATGGATTTACAGCAGAAAATCAGGTACTCATTTTAATGAAACATCATCTGGTGACATAATTTAACATCTTTTCAACCAGTATGCGAAGTGCAGGTGAGAAGGATTTCGTTTTTCAGTGATTTTTGTGTTTGATATGGTGAAAAAAAAACATTTATATAAATGATTATATATGAATACCACCCATTGATTTTTACAAGTTTGAAAAAAAATGAAAGAAAAATAATCATTGGAAAAAACTGATATTTTTCTTATTCTTGCTCAAAACATAGATTGTGAGTACAATTTAGAAACGCCTCGGTGAGGCGGTTCTAACAAGTGCCCACAATCTATGATTTGGATCAAAAATAAAACCAGAGGACCAATGGTCCTGTAAACGCTCACCTGAGATCTGCTGCATATACCCATAAACATGTTTGAATATTATCGTATTTAACTCCAGTGCAGGAGCAGATGAAGCCCTTGGGGCATTTTCTTTTTTTAGAATCTTCAATATTCTGTCCATTTGCCAATTTCCTGCTGGCCTTTCCCTTCAAATGACATTTTAACAGTTTTTCCAATTCAAATGCATAGGCAACCCATGTTGGCCTTGCCATAAACTTGGTCAAGGTCATCACAGGGTCATGATTTATATATACATTGGAGTATTTTAGCCATCGATGCTTCACGCCAAGTTTCCTTGAAATCAGTCTATTGGTTTTTGATGGGTTTTTACCATATATGGGCATGGTGGCCATCTTTGTCATGTGACCTAGATTATTTATATATACATTGATTCCCCCACTCTATAGATGCTTCACATAAAATTTGGCTTTGATTGGCCAAGCGGTTTCAGAGGAGAAGACGTTTGAATATTATGGCAATATACATGTATATTGCCCCGGGGTGGGGGCACATGAGCCCCTGGGGTCCATTTGTTTTTCAGAATCATTAATATTCAGTCCTACTTCCCATTTCCTGCAACACTTTCACTTTAAATGACATTTTGAAGTTTTCCCTATTCAAATGCATTGGTGACCTATGTTGACCTTGCCATAAAATAGCTCAAGGTTATCACAGGGTCAGGATTTATATATACATTGTAGTGCTTGAGCCATCGATGCTTCATGCCAAGTTTTGTTGAAATCGGTCCATCGGTTCTGGAGAAGAAGATTTTTGAAGGGTTTTTACCATGTATGGGCATGGCGGCCATCTTGGTCATGTGACCTGGATTTCTTATATACACATTGGTTCCCCCTTCCTATTGATGCTTCACATAAAAATTTGGCTTTGATTGGCCAAGCGGTTTCAGAGGAGATGATGTTTGAAATTATGGTAATGTACAGGTATATTGCCCCGGGGTGGGGGCACATGAGCCCCTGGGGTCAAATTTTTTTCAGAATCATCAATATTCAGTCCTACTGCTCATTTCCTGCAAGATTTTCACTTGAAATGACATTTTAAAATTTTTCCCCATTCAAACGCATTGGCGACCTATGTTGACCTTGCCGTAAAATACGTCAAGGTCATCACAGGGTCACGATTTATATATACATTGTAGTGCTTGAGCCATCGATGCTTCATGCCAAGTTTGGTTGAAATCGGTCCACTGGTTCTGGAGAAGAAGATTTTTGAAGGATTTTTACCATATATGGGCATGGCGGCCATCTTGGTCATGTGACCTGGATTTCTTATATACGCATTGGTTCCCCCTTCCTATTGATGCTTCACATAAAATTTGGCTTTGATTGGCCAAGCGGTTTCAGAGGAGATGATGTTTGAATATTATGGTAATGTACAGGTATATTGCCCCGGGGTGGGGGCACATGAGCCCCTGGGGTCCAATTTTTTTCAGAATCATCAATATTCAGTCCTACTGCTCATTTCCTGCAAGATTTTCACTTGAAATGACATTTTAAAATTTTTCCCCATTCAAACGCATTGGTGACCTATGTTGACCTTGCCGTAAAATAGGTCAAGGTCATCACAGGGTCACGATTTATATATACATTGTAGTGCTTGAGCCATCGATGCTTCATGCCAAGTTTCGTTGAAATCGGTCCAGTGGTTCCGGAGAAGAAGATTTTTGAAGGGTTTTTACCATATATGGGCATGGCGGCCATCTTGGTCATGTGACCTGGATTATTTATATATACATTGGTTCCCCCTTCCCATAGATGCTTCATGTAAAATTTGGCTTTGATTGGCCAAGCTGTTTCAGAGAAGAAGATCTTTGAAAATGGTGGACGACGGACGACGGACGGACGGACGCCGGATCATGGCCATCCTATAAGCTCACCTTGTGAGCCTGACGGCTCAGGTGAGCTAATAATAGGCATACCCCCTCGCATTGGGGCAAGGTAAAGTGCGAGTTTCAAGTTGCGAGTTGAAAACTGCGAGTTGAAAACTGCGAGTTGCGAGTTGAAACTGCAAGTTAAAATTGCGAGTTAAAACTGCGAGTTGCAAATTAGATCCACATTTTTTACACTAACAATATACAAAAATATAGTTTAACATAACACAAACTACCTGTGCATTAGATGCTATCACAAAACAATGGTCTCCCCCAGCAGCTATTCTGTGTATCACAAACACAGGACCATCACTGGTCTCCATATGGGGATGGTTGGCTCTGTAGGCTGTAAACGGTCCCTTCACCTGGGTGGGGACAGAACAGATCCCCTTCTCCCCAGTCCCTAGCTGACTCATGGTGCCCGACCCACAGGCATACAGTCTACCACTGCTGGCTACATAGGCTAGAGTGTGACGCCTGAAAATATAACACAACATGGTATGATAATACATGATGAGAAGGTCTCTTTTGTCTGATACAAACCAACCTGCACAGTCACAGAAGAAGGTTAGAAGCTTGATTTAAGAACAGGCAATGTACTATCTGTGAAGTGTAAAAAAATACTGATCAGCTGTGCAGTTTTCTCGGGATGTGGTCCTTCTACAGTAAGTACTTGATGTACTGAAAATAGCATTGATTTCATGCAAATATCTTATTATAAACTGGAAATACCTCGGATGAACTTAGCAATTTGTATCTTAAAATAAATTGCAAGACAGTTCAGTATGAAATTGCCTCTTCTTTTTTCTTGACATGAATTAAGAGACCATTATCAAAACCAACCTGCCTGCTGCCACCTGTGTGACCTCACTTCCCATTAACTCCATGATCTTACGAGGTAGAATTTCATTGCTTTTAGATCCGTGGCCCAGCTGACCATACGTCCCGGAACCAAATGTAAACACACCACCATACTGTCAATGATATAACGTAAAATAAAACTTTATATTTACTGTCTGTACATCCCATTCTGGTGAAAACATAACATTAGAGCCATGCAGAAACAAGATCTGTCATTTGACTTTTCAATACAATACAAAGCTCAATGTAAAAGCAAAATTTCAGATATAATATAAGAACTCAAAACTGAAGCACACATTTAGATAAATTGTGTCCAGAATGAAACTGAGTTCCGAGTGCTATTCTGTACAGCCATAGAAATGGGCAGAAACTTGAAATTTCAAACTCAAGAAGAGGGACTGTACTATCTCTGTATTAAACCAAATTCAAAGGCACCAATCAGAATAACACTTACTTAGAAGGTTAAGTCATTCAATTCCCAATTTCAAAAATCAGCCAATGAAGGACCTATGTCCATCATATAAACAATGTTCATTTATTACACCCAGACCTCTTTATAACACTGTTCGTTATAGCATGGTTTTGGATATAGCATGGACCATTCATGGACCCCAAATGGTATAATTTTGCTATATATCTACATGTATATATTTTACTCTCATTATAACACAGATTGGATAGCTAACACAGAAATTGTCTTGGACCCCATCAATAGTGTTATAGACAGGTTGAGGTGTATGTATATAGGAGTACCTGTGTCAATGCTACAGTATGATCATCACCACATGTCAAGTATTTTATCATCTGAGAACGCAGTGATTTACACAGTGTTGGACTGGGACGGTCTGTAAACAAATGTATACAGGGAGAAAATGTAAAGAATGCAATATTGCCCATGTGTGGATGCTTGAATAAATAAGATATGGTAGAAGCTGCTTGTGGTGGGAGGTTACATGCACACAAAGTTGTAAAGCAGCACATGATTTACTTGTTTTTAACATGGGCTTTGTAGTTGATTTTAAAAGCTAGCTTTCTTCCTGTGACATCTGAACTCGTTGGCCTGGTGGTAGAGCTTTGAACTCCAAATCAAGAGATCTTTGAACCGATCGCCACTGAGGTTACCAAGTTGTGTCCTTGAAAAAAACACAATCCCCACGCACCTGTTAATGCCATGGAAGTGTTGGCTTCAACCCATGACTGAAATATTGTTGACTAAGACATTAAATCTCAATACAAACTGAACAAGCAAGTTTTTTTGTAGTTATTTCATGCTCTCATTACCTTCATTGGTCTTCATTTTAAGGAAGAATCAGGCAAACCAGAATTTAACAACACATACCTTTTTCATCATTAACCCCAAGCTGACCAAAGCTGTAAAAGAAATGTGGTAAATATGTCAAAAATTGCACTAGTTTATAAATTTGCGTATTTCTATGTTTCATACAAGAAATGAAGTTTAAACTTAACTGTATTAGAAGGAAGACAAATAAAAGTTACATTGCTAACTTTGAGACACCCTACCCGTATTTACAGCATATGCAAAGTAGCTTATTTATTCTTGACACATATGGGTACACCATTAATGTTTTTTTTTTTTTCAAAATAACATATCAAAAGACCTACCAGTTTCGACCCCACCCAAACACTGCTCCAGACTGAGACAATATAAAACTATGGTATGCCCCTGCCGATATCTGAGCTATAGGTATCCCCCTCAGACAGCCCACCAGGGTGGGAGTGGTGTAGTTCTTGTTGTCCCCTAGACCTAGCTGACCATACTGGTTACCACCCCAGGTATATACTTTACCATCTGGAGGGAGAAAAATTATATAAAATGAAAACTCAATTACTATTAAAGATACAAAAGCAATAACGCTCGACTCTTGATGAGAGTTCTTTTGTAAAACTATGTCTTGTGCTATCTACACCTCATAAGGATGTGATTTAAGCCGCCGCACAGGAAAACCAACAATCTGCATATGCGAAAACAAAGACGCAGATCAGCTTCGCGGTAACCGCGAAGCTGATCAGCGCCTTTGTTTTCGCTACACGGATAGAACACTTCCTCTTCTTCTTAATCTGAAATTTTAAGCTTCTAGCTATCTTCTGACTGTACAGCCCAATTTGTGTCGGACCTGGTCGGAACCCAAATTGTTAGTTTTCTCACACACAGGCTCATTTATCTTTATTTCATCTGTTTAGTCTGTGTACTTTATTCTACATGCCATATGAGCCTGTGCGTGAGAAAACCAACAATCTGGTTTCCGACCAGGTCCGACACAAACCTGTCTGTACAGTCACAGAAGCAGGCTAGATGTTTGCAATTTTAGATTTAAGAAGAAGAGGGATAGTGCTATCCTTGTAGTGGAAACAAAGGCGCTGATCAGCTGTGCATTACTGCACAGCTGATCTCCGTTACTTTACAGCTGATCTGCATCTTTGTTTTTGCATATACAAATTGTTGCTTTTCTGATGCGGTGGCTCATATCTTTTCTTCAGTTGATGATAGCCAGCTAGCCACCTTGTTTGGAGGAGTTAGTGATCTTGCAACACTGACCATGCACACGGTCACCAGCTAAAAGCAGAACTTTCTGTAAATAAACCTTACAGGATCATAAAAATAAGTTTTCTAAGCTTTCTTTAGAACAAACTCATAGAAAACAATCTTTCTCTTACCATCAGCTAGACACATGGAATGGTTCTTGCCACAACACACCTGTATCACGGTGCTGGGGACCAGCTGCTTGATTAACCTGAAATATTTGAGCCGCCTCGTGGGAAAACCAACAATGTGGTTTTCAAACAGGTCCAACACAAACCGGCCTGTACAAGCACAGAAGCAGGTTAGAAGCTTGAAATTTTGGAGTTAAGTAGAGGAGGAATTGTACTATCCAAGTAACGAAAACAAAGGCGCTGATCAGCTTCGCGGTTACCGAGAAGCTGATCTGCGCCTTTGTTTTCGCCTATGCAGATCGTTGGTTTTCCCATGGGGTGGCTCAAATGTTTTGAAAAAGAAGCATAGAAAAACAATTGACTCCTTCGCCAGCAAGGTATAGCCACGCCCACCCCTATTTCCTTCGACAAACATTGTGATTTTGCACCTGTATTTACCTGTGAAAAGCATGTGTTGGTTATTGCGAAGTTAATCGGCATCTTTGTTTTCAGTATGTAGTACATACAGAATCCAATCTTTCTGCTTCTTAAATCAAGAACCTTAAGCCTTTGCCCTGGTTGTGCAATCTGGTTTGTGACAGACCTGGACCCAGTTGTTCAAAACTTTGTTAGCTTATTGTCATCGTTAACACCTCAACTCGATAAGTAAATGCAGACTTCATAAGCAAATATACTTTTATTTTTTGTTGATAAAATGTGAGAATCCTTTGCAATGCAAATATTGTAATATTGCTATTGGAAATTTTAACGAATCGTTAACTAGCAATGTCATTAATTTTAAACAATTGGGTCCTGGTTGGAAACTGCACCCTAGTAATCTTCATTATACCAAAAATTCCCAAATTCTAACAACTTACTTCGGAGTTCTCCAGAGATCTTGATCAGCCTCACTCCGTCCTAGCTGGCCACTTTGGTTGTCCCCCCAGCTGAATACCTCCCCCGCCCCGGTCAGAGCCAGACTGTGGGCTGAACCACACGCTGCCTGAACCACTGTCTGGTTACTCAAGCTGTCAATCTTCTCTGCAATACAAAATGAGTCCCATTTAATAAGGATTGGGACCCCTTAAAACCATTAAATTCCAGTACATTCTTTACTTACCAATGAACTGTTTTGCTGTGATTTATCTATGCTCACATCATGTACATGTATTGACCTCTGATTTTTTTGTTTGTGGTTTACCAACCAAGTCAACAATTTTCCAGTCATGTTGGGACAGATGCTTTGAGTTTGTCTGGTACTCTTCTATGCATAACTTTCGAAATGCAAAGAAGTGGGCCATCTTGTTTTCATACTAAAATTTGTTTTCCTTTATCTATTTTCTTTGGGTATGAATTGATTTTCAACGGAATTATATCAGTTCTTGAGTCTGTTTTAATACTTAAGCATTAAAGATCCTTTTATTTCATTCTACAAGAAAGGATTTGAGCCGCTGCATGGGAAAACCAATGATCTGCACAGGCGAAAACAAAGGCGCAGATCAGCTTCGCAGTAACTGCGAATATGATCAGCGCCTTTGTTTTCGCTACACGGACAGTACAACTCGTCTACTTTCTAAATCCAAAATTTCGAGCCTCTTACCATCTTCTGTGACTGTACAGCCTGGTTTGTGTCAGACCTGGTCAGAACCCAAATTGTTGGTTTTCTCACGCACAGGCTCATTTGGTAACCATAGTGCAAACAAGTTACCGGGTCTAGTTGTCCTCTTGTTATGTCCTAACTGTCCATTTTCATTGTTCCCACATGAGTAGAGTTCCCCAGTGTTCAACAGGAGTAATGTATGGAACTCTCCACATTCTATCTGATCCACTGTCTTCCCGTCAAGGCCGGGTATAACTGTAGGTCGCTCAACCTGAAATATGCATGCAATTATGATAACATTAAACATTGTTAAGGTGCATGAAACATGATTACTTTACACCACTTTGCCACAAATGACACTTTGCCGAAACAACACTGGTGAACAATACTTATGAGACTATGGGGCCTGGGTGTTACATTTTGACAAAACTTGTCATTATGAAATTATATAAAAATCACATTCAAGGGTCAAATAAATAAACAAGGAGTAGACACCTACTCAAACTAGAAATGCGTGTTTGTAAAACACTATGCCCCCAACTGTGTGCTTGTCCCTAAACTGGCAGTTTGTATGATTCATTTATTTCATTTGAATGAAGTGAAATTTAATATCCTGAAGAAGCTGTTCGGTTGCCTCTGTTTTGACCTAAATCAAGAAACAGAATCTAAGTTTTTTTTGCAGGAAATAAATGGAGTAAAAAATTCATAATGAAGTAATTTTGTCAAAACTTGACAGAAAATCCTCAAAAGTTAATCAGGGGATCTTCTTCTCAGCCCCAACCAGTTAAACAAATATGAAGGCTCTAGCTCAAACACTTTTTGAGATATCTTGCACACAAGATTTTAAACTTTTGTTCTCAAAGGGAAATAACTCCAAAAGGGGCATAACTCGGACATAAAAAAAAAATGCAGGTCAATCATTTTTTCATGTCAGAGGGATCTGTATATGAAATTTCAAAACCCTAGCATCACCGTTCAAAAATTTCAAAGGGGGGTCTCATATGCGCCCACGCACCAATTTTGTTCTTGCTTTGCATGGTGAATGCCTTCATTCTAACACCTATAAAAATGCATTTATTTGTTTTGAAAAAACATTTTTAGGTCTCAGAATAGCACCCTGACTTACTCCACCTTTGTGACCATACCTGCGTTATACATTGCCTATTTGTTACCTCTTATTAATCTTTCATTAACCCAATTAAAACTGGAATTCAAAAAGGACTCCACATGGGTGACTTTGATACCATTTTGGCTTAAATAGATAAATAGATAGACTTTTTATGGAAACTTAAACTTGAAATTGTAAAAATTTTATCAAATTTATTTTCGAGAATGACAAATTGTGTCTCATATTTTGATATGTTCCAGTGCTTGTCAACCTATGATACTGTCTATAAAGCTGGCCAGCGGTACCCTCTTCATGCTGGTAAAGTTTTATAAATTTTCAAAACCGGTAACACTGTTGAAATGTACATGATATACATGTTGGTCAATTTTTGACAAAAATGGATTTTAATGTTTTTAGCTGTTTTTTCATCTAAAATCATGTCATTCCATAATTTTATCATTGGAAATGAAAAATTACACAAATTATATGAATTCCTAATATAAAAATGGTTATTTGATCTGGCAATTTCACATATTTTATAGTGACCTACCCCAAACATATTATCAATTTTTCATACAAATGATCAGCAAACATTTTAGGTTTAAATATATTAATAAATGTTTTTGTTTCTATAATTTCATCACTTAATATTACTTTAGGTTTAGATGTATTTGGATAATTCTACTTGAGTAACATTCCTTTAATTTGTGATTGACCAACGTAATGGTAACAGACATTTGACTGATTCCTCCATTTGTTTTACCATCTTTGTATTGTCGTTTATAAGATTACTTATTCATAACTTTAGTTATTTAATTGTTGCTGATGCCAACTTTAGTTACAAGATTGACAAGAATACCAAATACAGTGGCACTTTCTAACTTTTTTACCACTATTATCTTTATACTTATCCAGTAAGTGCATTAATTCAGCTATGTGACAGGCTTTTCTCTTTGTAAGTGTTCAGCTGTGTCGCTCAGGTATAGCTTTCACTTTAAATATCAGATTTATTTTAATTCTTCATTAAACATATCCATTATTGACAATCTTTCTACCATATAAATGTGGTTCTTTTTCCTATTTTTGAAATGAATAACCCAGACAAATATCCAAACTTGATGTTTAAAAATCTCAAGACTTTTAACACATTTATGAATCCATAAATGTTCATGGGTTTATTTTAATAAATAGTCAATTATAAATGCAGCAAAATGTTTGTGATTTCATGCTGATAGTTGTCCAGTTACTCTTCTTTAATCCTATCCTTGGTTGGAAATCATAGCTGTTTTGTCAATTATCTGTCAGCTAGGTAAAATCAAAACTTGTCAGCTTCATGCAAGTTTATAAGTTCAAAAGCCCCATTTCGATTAAGGGTTTCCAATGAAGTATGTTTGAAGTTTGCCTGCTGTAGCAGATGATAAAATGCATGCATAAGATTAATAACTTTCATCTTAGATTTGATATATGGTATAACCTATTTCAAACATGATATTAGATTGGGAAAATTTTGTCTAGTACATGCCTATAATGCTTCAAATGGAGGAGAAAAGAAAAACAAAACACAAGTAGTTAGCCAGTTCCTCTTGTTTGTAACTTATCATATAATTTTATCTATTGATATTTCGTTTTCTTTCTTCATCCTATTTGTTTTGTTTCATTATATACTTGGGTGGATGGGGTGTTTTTTTCCTGAGATTGTGATCTAATCAGCAGGAAATGAACTGTCCTTAGCCTCATCAGGTTTATTTCATGCAAAATGCTAAATCCCACATGGTGTGAGTTACAGGATGTAGAAATCAACAACATAGCTGTATAAGTTCATTGAATTAATTTAAAAATACCTAAACAACTTAATTTTTGGAAAAAAATAATCAAAACAGTAAAAACTAGGCAACTGCATCATAAACACGACTAAACTATAGAGAATGGCTTACTAATAGATAGAATCATGTTCTAAAATCTAATTATGAAAACTAAAAATAATGGGCAGATATGCAATATAAGGTCCAAGACAGGGTGCAATTTTCTCACTTAAATCAATATTTAAAATATATATAATAGCGTTGATGGTCATGCAAGACACAAAATTGTTTAGCAGGAAAATTATTCACACAAAGTTTGCTTTGTAACATGTTAATAACATAAACTACTTATAATTGGATAAATCATTATTAATTTTACGTTTCTCAGCATTCCGACTTGTATCATTCAATGTTCTAGACAAAGATGTTACCGGTCTTCAAATTTCACGAAATTTTTAGCATATAATCTATATATGTGTAGCCTAATTTGAGGTTAAAATTATAGGTTGACAAAACCTGGAACATGTTAATATTGAAAATCAAACATGTGGTTACACCATTATGGACCTAAAATTTGGGGTCATCTGCAAAACAAATGATAATCAGCTGAATTTAATATTATAGCTATCAACAATTATGCAATACCAAAATGATGAGCGATGATTCTAGATTATTTTACAAACAAACAGAACTAGAAACAGGCTATTATGACGGTTATGGACGACTTTAATCACACATACCCCTATATTAAGACCCCCTCTAATACAAAATGTTGTATTTAAAAATTTTAAGTAGTTAAGAGAAAATCTATATTACTAATAAAGTGGCCATGCACCAAACCAGCAACATGCATAATATTATTAAAATCGGTGCGTGGGCAGAACCCTATGTAAATTTCATATAGCGTGAGACCCCCCCTTTCACCGAAAAGCGAAAAAAATCAATCAAAATTTCAAAATTCAGTAATTTTGCCAAAATTTGACGGAAAGTTCTAAAAAGTTAATCAGGTCATCTGCTTCTCAGCTGCTACCAGTATACCAAATATGAAGGCTCTAGCTCAAATACTTTTTGAGATTTCTTGCACACAAGATTTTCAAATTTTGTTTTCAAAGGGACATAACTCAGAAAAGGGGCATAACTTGGACATGAAAAAAAAATATGGGTCAACTATTTTTTCATGAGGAATCTGTCTATGAAATTTCAAAACCCTAGCATTCACCGTTCAGAAATTTCAAATTTCACCGAAAAGTGGAAAAATCAATCAAAAATTTCAAAATTCCGTATTTTTGTCAATATTTGACGGAAAGTTCTCAAAAGTTAATCAGGTCATCTACTCCTCAGCCCTAACAATTATACCAACTTTGAAGGCTCTAGCTCAAATACTTTTTGAGATATCTTGCACACAAGATTTTCAAAATTTGTTTTCAAAGGGACATAACTCAGAAAAGGGGCATAACTCAGTCATGAAAAAAATACGGGTCAACTATTTTTTCATGAGGAATACACATATATATGAAATTTCAAATCCCTAACATGCACCGTTCAGAAGTTAACGGACGCACACACACACAGACAGACAGACAGACAGACAAGCCAAAAGCAATATGCCCTTCCAACTTTTTCAAAGTTGGGGGCATAATTAACAGCTTCGTGCTATGAGCCTGGCCCAACAGTTTTACTGGATACAGTTAAAACACAATTTTACATTTAATAATGTCTCTAGACTCACAACTACCATTAAGAAATAGTTTTTGTTTTGTGGTTTAATGTCAGTCAACACATTTTCAGTCATGTCAGGTTGGAGCCACAACTTCCTGGGTAATTGCCAGTACTTTGTAGAGTTGGTGTGTCTAGCTAAAGGACACAACATGGTGCCAATGGTATTTGAACCCCTGACCTATTTATTAGGATAACATGTCCGTGACATGTATATCCCCTTGAACCTAACTTTTATACAGCAAAACAGGGGTATGGAGGGTATACTTATTTTTCTTAGTTTTGATCCAAAACATAGATTGTGGGAACTTGTCAGAACCGCCTCACCGAGGCAGTTCTACCGTGCACAACCCCCTCACCGAGGCAGTTCTAACGTGTACCCACAATCAATGTTTTGTGCATAAATATTAAAAATATCATTTTTTTTCCAATAAATTTTTCAAGTTTTACAGCTGAAAAAAATCTCTGTATATATTGCATGGGCAAGTGTTCAGACTTCAGAGTCTGACACATTATGCACTAGCCTCTAGACCACTGCACTCCAAAGTAAGAAAGTGTTAAGAAATAATACATGTACCTTGGCCTTATATACAAATGAGCCGCCGCATCAGAAAATCAACAATCTGCATATGCGAAAACAAAGATGCAGATCAGCTTCGCAGTTTTCGCTACATGGATAGTTCAATTCCTCTTCTTCTTAACTCCGAAATTTCCATCCTCTATCCATCTTCTTCCCGTTTTGTATCAGACCTGGTCGGAACCCAAATTGTTGGTTTTCTCATGCACAGGCTCAAATGTAAGCGTGCCCTACCTTTCCCTCTTCTTTAGCCCCTGACCCTAGCTGACCATACTGGGTACTACCCCAGCCAATTATCGTACTCATTCTCTCAAAACTTCTTACTGCAGCATTGTGGCAAAGCCTGCAAAACAGATATATGAATATCATAATTATGAACTCATCAACATTTGAAATTTTCACAAAGTTCTATAGTCATATAGCAGTATAGCACACTTGTACTGCCTAGCGATACAAGTTGAATTTCATAGTGAAATAGTGAAGCGAGAGATTGTTTGCTTTGCAACCAAAAGAACCTGGGTTCAACCTGTTGATCTCCATCACAGAAGAATCAGAATAGTTTACTGGTGAAATGTCTAACTGACAATACCATCCCCCCCCCCACCCCCCAAATGTAAATGACACACGAAAAGATTCAAAATTTACTTTGCAAATAATCCAAACAATATAGGATCATACCAGCCATGAAATGAAAACATAAATGTAATGACATCACTGAAGTACATGTACATGTATTAGTGTCTCCAACCACCCAATCTCAAAACATTGTCATAACAATCCTACACAAACCCCTGTTATAATACACATGCAATATTATTTAACTCGGATCCAATAAACCCTGGATAGGTAACTACGGCCTTGGATTAATATGCTACGGTATATGTATAGTATTTATTTGCAAATATGTTGTCTCGGCTAGGTTGTCAAAGCTGTGATTGACAACTGGTAGGTGACGAGCCATTTAAGATGTGGGTACAATCCAGCCATCCAATGGCTCAGAGCACATCAGTGTCAAATTTAGGTTCTTGAATGTCTAAATGAGATTCGGGCACAAATCTAAAATGGAGGGGGAATATGTAGTACTATTTAAACTAGTGCTAGGTATACTTAAATGCAAAAGTAACGCAACAATTTATGTCCTCGTTTTCTTTTACATTGCCCATACATGTAAAGATATTTTTGAAAGTAAATTTTATGTTTCTACACAATGGGTAATGATTTGCAACAAATGGGATTTGATTGCATGTTTTCATTCTGATGTTAATGTGACGTTTTTTTAACAATCTGCGTCTAAAATATGGATGTTTATTTTGATGTAAAAACAAAAAGCATCAATCGATAACCTGGTGTCTGTAAAAGCAGAAAACAACAAAAATGATTGGAAAATATTGTTTAGCAGCACTCTTAGTTGATGCGTTTCTTTGTTGATGTTAGCTTATTAATTGTTTCAAACACTGCCTGTACGAAATTGTCCAACAGGAACACAGCAGTATTACCACAGGAAAATGAGACAAGATTCCTGGCAGGAATCCCTTTGACTATTTGATTTTTCTTATAAAGATTACGACAGGAGTCAGTGTGGACTCCCTGTGGAATCTGGCGCGAAATATTTAAATTAGCAGGAATCCTGCCAGGAATCTGAACCAGATTCAAGGCAGGAATCCTGCCAGGAATATGAACCAGAAATTTTGGCAGGAATCCTGCCAGGAATTTAGAGCAGATTCCTGGCAGGAATCCTGTTGGGAATATGGAGCCAATTCCTGCTATATGTCTGCATAGAAATGACCTTTTTGAAAACACATGCATATGAAAGTTTTTTGAACAAAGAAAATGTAAGGGGCTAGTGTATTTAATATATATATCCATAGATGCAGCCATTATATTTTGTTATAAAAATGCTTGTATCAATGAGTAATAACGATAAATATCATTTTCAATGACAAGTCTTAGAAACTTCCTTAAATAGACTGATTAAAATTGTACATGATCAGAGGAGGGTGGGGAATATTTTGAAAACAAAAAGAATAAAGAATTTAGTTAATGCTTACAAAGATCAATGCATGAATAAAATGGAAGAAAAACATACCTTACTTTTACTAAAAAGTGTTCCTCATTTATTTTCACCAAAATTTGATAGCAAACATAGTGTCAGTATCAAACAAATTGAATAATTGTTTAAAAAAAAGCCCAACCTCATGGCTTCCTGTGTGTTGCAAAGTTTTACCACCTAATTGTTTACACATTTATGAAAGACAGATTTAGGTCGACAGTATTTTTGTCAAGCAGGAATCCTACCAGGAATTTTGTCTATTTTCCAAGTGGAAAAGAGAAAAATTCTACGTGGAAAATGCAAGCATCTCACTGTCCTGTTTGGAATCAGGCTGAAAATCAGATTCCACACTGACTCCTGTCTTTGTCCAACTGGACTACCAGTGGAATCCTGTTGAATTTTTCGTACGGGAGCCATTAGATACTCATAATGCTCCGCTAAGACGTGATCTTTTTGCCATTTGTGCAATGTACCAAGAGCTACATTATGCCATTAAAAGAATTCAATTATTGATATTATTTTGCCTATTAATAGTCAATTACGTCCAAACTTAAACACGTTGCACACATGTAATAAACGTCGACCGAGGCATACTATTTCCATTTTTGCTTTTTGTTGTCCTTTTTGCTTTTGAAAACAAACACTAGTCTGAAATTTCATTTATGCATACAATGTAAGGTGTTGTACCTCTGTGACTTTTAAAAATGGCTAACCTTGAACTTTTGACGTTTTCTCGGTAACCAATTCTTTACCATAATCTACCATGTCTACAGCATTCTGATTTTCATGTAGTATGCAAGGCAAAGGACAGGACTTGTCAATCATAATATCACCGAAAGAAATTTTGGAGGCAATAAGAAGAATTCTGCATGTTATAAGTGTTGCGAAACTTTAGCGTTTAAGTATATAATACACAATTGTATCGCCTTGCAGTACAAGCCGGCTTTTTATGCTACAAGTGCCTGTGTGCGCTGGTCCGTGTGCAAAATTGTTGCGCAGATGTCAATCCTATGATTGTGATTCACTCAACTGGAAGTTTTATTACATATCTATATATCTTTACTACAACAACCAACTGAGATTCAGGTGAGGTGATGAAATTTCTTTTATCATCTACTGGTCGCGAAAACTGATGACTATCATCTAAATTAAAAGATAGTGACCTTTACAGTTAAAATTCCACGGTGAATTTAAGCCATATTATAAACATTATTTGGCAGAATTTGTTTATATGAAAGATTTAGAGAAATTCTTACAGTTCTTCTTTTCTTCTAATTTTTAACTTTTCCTTCTAGAAAATATTACCTCGGAACTTTCCGTCAGTGTCCGGAATTTAACGAAATCAATGTTCGGGGAAATGCGGAACTATCCGGAGGAACCCGGAAGTGAAAATGAAAGTAGAAATTTTATGAAAATCAGGTCGATGATTCCTGCTTTCTAGTTTAATTTCATATCAGCTTATATGTGTAAAGTAGAATTGATTCTGTCCAGTGCTTACTGAGCCATTGTTTTATGGACTTTTGTTGCACATTCCATCTGTTCAGTAAGATTTGCATTTTATTCAAATTACTGTACTGCAGCTCTGGTCTGGGTGGGGTAATCTAATCCTTGCTAATTCTAATGGAGGTATGTGGCAGTGGCATATGGCATATGGAGCGGGCTGCCGCAGTCGGTAGCACATCAGACTTTGGGCTGAGGGGTCCCTGGTTCGATCTCCATTAGGGGCATTGTCTGTTTTGGCCTTGAGCAAGTCGCATTTCCACAGCTCAATGTATATATTAAATGTACATATGTTCTTAAAATAGTCGCAATAAAAGCTCTACAGAGCTTATGCTGATTGTTGAAATATGAAGTGACTTTAAATAAAGATTATTATTATTAACCAAAGGCTTCAAATGTCTGGCTGTGTTCAGTTGCGATCGCATTAACCTGCATTGCAAAAGTTTACTGAGAGAAAGATTTAATACACAAAGTACACTATATTGACCAGTGTAGTTTACATGCACTTGTGCCACAGAAAATTTAATTATCCGATTGTATAAAATGTAACACAAACAAGCTTCTATAGTTTTCTTTTTGATCTACAGCTGTGCAGTATTAGTGAATTTAACTTTTTGATGTATAGATCTAGCATGTCTGATGCTTATTATAGTGACGTTATTAGTTACATATACATATATATGCCATCTTTTGTTTTCTGGTCTTTTCAGAAAATTTTTAAGTGCTAGTCAGTCGCAGTGCCTATCACTGACAATGTTATCTGAGAATCAAGACCGTCACGGAGATCAGCGGCTGGTGAGCATCTCCAAGGAAACAATGTTAGAAATGGTGAGACGACTTAGTGGCTTCCAGAATATAGACCTTGTCCTGCAAGAAAAAGATTCTGAGATCAAACAGTTACGACAGACTGTCAGTTTACTCCAGTCACGGTTACAGGAGCTCCAGGAAGCCGTGTCAGGGAATGATCAAAGGCAGTCGGCAGCAGTGAACACTGACTTTCAGCCATCATCAGTAATTCATCACAGATCATCAGCTCCTGAAATCTTTGTTTATCCTGATATGTCAAAGAATTCTGGGGGAAATAATTTCAATGAATCAAATGTTCTGACTGCAAGAGGAAGCAGAGGAACTCAGAGAGAAAATGTCAAATCCAATCATGACTCAAGAAAGCCTCATTTTATTCAAGAGCAGCAGATGGCTTCTAGTGTTGAAGAAATCCAAGGGATGTCACTGAGACTTGACCATGATATTGGCAGAGTAACTGGTTATAAATGTGAGTCCATGGGAGGTGTGTCGGAGCAATATTTCAACAATGTAGTCAGTGAACTGGTGAAGACTAAGCGGTATCTCTATAATCTACAAAAACAGGGTGATAATAAGGTAATTTAAGCCAGTCGGCACATTTGATCAAAATAATGGCTTCCAAATTATCAATGTCCATGATGCCACATGGAAAGTTTCCATGTAAGACTTTTTTCTGGCCTTTCTGGGTAATTCAGGGAAAATATCTTGATTTTGTCTATGTCTAGGGAAAATAAGAAAAAAAAACAAAAAAAAAACAAAAAAAAACATCACAATTTTTAGCCAAATTTGGCCCTGCCCATTGTGTACCATATGTCATGTGAGTGTTCTGAAGAGTATGGTTCCTCTGGTTATTTTTTTAGGCATTTTATGAAAACTTTTGAGTCACTGGAAAAAATGGGATATGTCATGAAACTGGAAATACATATTTTTTCTGTCCTTATCGTAGGTTGTATTTGGTGAACATGAAGCACTAAGTCAGTAAGTCTAGTGCTTTTAAAAGTTTAAATTAATCAATGTAAACTAAAGGTCTTACTCATGCAGTTTAAATAGCTGCGACAATAATTGAGCCGCCTCGTGGGAAAACCAACAATGTGGTTTCCAAACAGGTCCGACATAAATCGACCTGTACAGTCGCAGAAAAGAGCTAGAAGCTTGAAATTTTGGAGTTAAGTAGAGGAGGAATTGTACAATCCGAGTAGCGAAAACAAAGACACTGATCAGCTTCGCCGTTACCGTGAAGCCGATCTGCGTCTTTGTTTTCGCTATGCAAATTGTTGGTTTTCTCACGAGGCGGCTCAATTATTAAGACATTTCATTTGAGCCGCGACACAAGAAAACCTATCTTCGGGGTTTCTAACCAGGTCCGACACAAACCGGTCTGTACAGCCACAGAAAAATGCTAGAAGCTTGAAAATTTGGATTTGGGAAGAAGAGGGATTGTACTACCTGAGTAGCAAAAACAAAGGCGCTAATCAGCTTCACAGTTACTAAGGCAAAAATCTGGTTGTCTCATGGCACAGCTCATTTTTCCTTTCATGTTTTGTATGTATTTGATAGTGTTATCTCTATACCTAATATGGATACGAGCCACATCATGAGCAAACCAACTGTGGTTTCCAAACAGGTTCGACACAAACCAAGCTGTACAAGCATAGAGGATGGCTAGGGGCTTGAAATTTCGGATTTAGAAAGTAGAAGAATTGTACTATCCCTGTAGCAAAAACAAAGGTGCTGAATCCTGATCAAATTTCTTAATAACCTCAATATTTTAAAACTCTATTAAACTATTAACCAGCACAGGCTACTTTGAGTCCAAACCTAATGCGAAAACAAAGACACAGATCAGCTTCGTGGTAACCACGAAGCTGATCTGCGTCTTTGTTTTCACATTCTCAAAATGTTGTTTTCTCATGATGCGGCTCATATGTATACACTTCCTGGTTCTGAATTCTTTGAAATTTTACATTGTTGGGCCTTGGTGTGTGAAAACATGGCATTGGGTTTGGACTCAAAGTAGCCTGTGCCAGTTAATAGAGGTTTAAGATATTCAGGTAAAGAGACATGTATTAAATTTTGTTATCTAGGCAGTGGGCAGTGAAACACAAAGTTCTAAAAAAAAAAGGTTAGCCACCTAACTATTCAGCAGATTTTTTTCTTCTTCTTTCTTTTCATGGAGTGAGAAAGTGATTTTTTCACAATATTTGACACACTGAATATTGATATGTCATGTCATTGCATTCTTTGAAAATTCGCATGCCATGTATCTTAAATAAGTCAGGAAATTCCAATTTTTTTAAGTTTCATTATTTTATAGTAGGATTGAAGGTATAAATCATACTATTTTAAACATCGAAATCTGAAGACAAACAAAAACTGAAGATGGTATTCTCTGGACACAGCTCATATGATAAACTCAATAAAGTCTAATTTACTGTTGACGAGGCCTTTGATGAAGTTCTCTGCATCAGCAATGTCTGACCTGTACGGAAATACCAACTTGGTCAAATACAACTGAGCCACCTCATCAGAAAACTAACAATCTGCAAATGCAAAAAGAAAGACGCAGATCATCTGTGCAGTAACTGCAGAGCTGATCAGAGCTTTCTTTTTGTGCTACGGATAGTGTAAGTCCTCTTCTTCTTAAATCCGAAATTTCAAGCTTCTATCCTTCTTCTGTGACAGTACAGGTTTGTGGGAATTTCAATTTTTTTTGTTTTCTCTTGCAGTGGCTCAAACAAAAAGATAGGTTTTTTTAAGGATGTGGCTCATTTTCAAAAATTTAGTTATTAATACCAGGAAATGAAGATAAAATATGAGAGTCCAGGTTTCAGAACTTCCTTTAAAGTAAAATGAGCTGCCGCATGGGAAAACCAACAATCTGCATAGGCAAAAACAAAGGCACAGATCAGCTTCGCGGTAACAGCGAAGCTGATTGGCGCCTTTGTTTTCGCTACACGGATAGTACCATTCCTCTAGTTTCTAAATCTGAAATTTCAAGCATCTAATTATCTTCTCTGACTGTACAGCCAGGTTTGTGTCGGACCTGGTTGAAACCCAAATTGTTGGTTTTCTCATGCACAGGCTCAAATATTTTTTTTTTAAGCTTATCACAAGAAAGCATACAAGATAACACATACACAAAAGCAGGGTTAATGAGACAAAGACACTGGAAGTTCAGTACTGTGTAGGCAACGAAAAACAATTTAAAAGGCGCTTACCTGTCAGTGTGATCCAAATGTTTTTAGTTGTTATTGGAATATGTATTATGGAGATTTTCTCATGACACAGCCTACATGTATAAATTTATAACATCATGCTCCTATATTAAGTTTCATTTGAGCCACAATGTAAGAAAACCGGTATTCGGGGTTTCCGACCAGGTCTGACACAAACCGACATGTACAGTCACAGAAGATGGCTAGAAGCTTGAAATTATGGATTTACATAGAGGAGGAATTGTACTATCCGTGTAGCAGTTACTGCGAAGCTGATCTGCGCCTTTGTTTTCGCATAGGCAAGAAACCGGTTTTCTCGTGACGCGGCTCATTTAAAAGAAGATAGTTTTCATACCAAACAATTATTAAAAGGCTTTATCTTAGAAATTGTAATATTTGAATGTTTGAATATGGTGATCATGTTAATGCTATTACACTTGTTAAGCAGCATTGTACTTCCAAAGAAAAATTGGAATATAAGAATTGAAGCACAGGTACAGTATTAAACTCAATAAGTATCCGATTTAATTTTCTTTTCTTTTTTTTTCATTCAAAACATTGATTGTGGGTACACGTTAGAACCGCTGGCGAATAGGCACACCTTTGTAAACCCCAGTCTTACTACATAAAAGTGGGGTTTAAGTGGGTATATTTTTCACGGATATGTTTTTCTGATAAGAATTCAGAACACACTACATGTAGTCCTAAACAATACATCACATTTCAGGTAACACCCCAAGAACAACAAGACAACAAAGCGGCTGTGGATGCATTACAACAGGAACTCAAGGAGCTACAACAACAACATGAACAACTTCAGGTGAGTAAACCTTACACTGTAACTCATCGGCATGTTAACAGTGTGTACTTTTTTATTGGCTATTGTAGATGTTTCTACACTATATCCATTTTCTGACACAGTAGATTCTGATGTTTTTGGTTGTTTTTTTTTTTTTTTCTAAAATAGATTTCAAATTGAGAAACATCTTCAGATCCCACTGTATCTTGAATCACATTTACTCCTCTGTCACAGATTATATGAAGTTAACAGAGGAGAGAAAGTTGCTTCATAAGAAATTACAACATTGTTTCAGTCCTGGCCTAGTTGTAGAGTGTTGGACTCCAGAACAAGTGGTGGGGATTCAAACACCAAAGCAGTGGTGGTTCGGTCCCAGTATGACTGGATTTGTTAATTTGGATGTAAAACTATAATAAAACAGGCAAACTAAGCAACCTTGTTAACAGCAACTATTGTAAAATTCAAATTGCTTTTATTCATAAATTTCAGAGAGAGAATGTTCTTCTGAAGTCAGAGGTGAAAGGCGTGGGTAATGTAAAGAAAGATCTCAATGACAGTTTTGAATTGGAACCAAAACAGACAGCAGAGAAACACACACAAACTGACACAGATCAGCAGAAGTTACAGGTATTCTTTGAGAGTGCAAGTATTTGTTTGATTTGAAAAATTAGAAACCTGTTTGGGATCTCTAACTTGATCCACCACAAACCTGGCTGAACAATCACAGAATGGCTCTAGAGCCTTGAATTTTTTTTTTATTTGCGCTCATTTTTGGTTTTCAGTCGATTATTCTGCTGTATGTTTATAGTAAAAACCTCATAAAGAATGGTTTCACTTATAACTTGGCCTGCTTCTATGGACCCCAAAGATAGCTTTATAATGAGGTTGGTTTGTAGAGGGATTGTTCTATCTTAGAAGCAAAATTCATGGTGCTGAGCAACTGCAAGGTGACCACGCACCTATCTCTAACTTTGTTTTCCCATATAAAAGATTGCTCATTTTACCATTCTTTTTATACCATTTAAAAAAAAACACACACACTTTTGATTGGTATATGGTTTGTATGGAAAATGCACTTTATAATTAAAATTGCAAAGATGAGAATCATTAAAATTGAAACATGTTAAGAAAAAAGTTCATAAATTCGAATTGCTGTTGTATCTTTAATATGTGACAATTTCTCTGCTTTCATCTTATTTCAGTTAATTTCTCCTGAGATCCAACAACTGAAGTCAGAGATTGCCAGATTGACAAGAGAAAAAACTGTAAGTAGATTATTCAGTGTCTTTTCTGGTATATAAAATGGGCCTCATCATGAGAAAACGATTTGTCCAGCATTGGGGTTTCTGGCCTGGCCTGACACAAACTGGGTTGTACAGACACTGAAGGCTGGAAGCTTATGAAGAGGGATAGTTCTTAATATGAAGCAAAAACAATGCTGCTTTTCAGCTGTACAAATACAGAAATTATAATTCTGTCACATAAATGTCCAGAAAAAAACTTGCTAAGCTTACCATGTTAAGTTAAGAGCACTGTCCTGCAGACTGCAAAAAGATTTTGTGAAGACCGAGATGTCAGAAAACATGAATTTCTTTTTTCCAGGAACTTTTGAAGGAGAAGGAATCTTATCCAGTAGAACTTGACACACTGCTCAGAGAGATTGATGACCTTCGTAATCAGATTGAGCATAAAACTATACTGTATACACAACAACGAGATAGTGTAAGTAGCCAGATTTCTAGAGAAAACACGCCCATATACATGTAATATACACATTTTTCCTAAGTTGTAAAAATTGAAAAATTTCAGTAGAAAATTATTGACATTTTTCTTATTTTTGCCCAAAACATAGATTGTGGGTATACGTTAGAACCGCCTTGGTGAGTACCCACAGTCTAAAGAAAAATAGGTTTACCCCTCCATACCCCAGTTTTTCTATATAAAAGTGGGGTTCAACTTTTCAAGGGGGTATACATTTCACAGACATGTTTTCCTGATGGAAAATTACTGTTTCCCTAGCTTTGGAGTAACACTTGGCTATTAAAAGTGCCCACAGTTTAAGTCTCAATTTTACCAAGTTTGTGTGTATCTATGAAATAAACATTGTAACCTTTGGTGTTCTCCGAGGCCAGATGGATGCTGAAGAATTTGTATAAACTATACATTTTAGAATTGTATAGATACCAGAAAAGGAGGCTGGTCCATGTGGCAATTAAACTTTGGTTGTATTTGTATTTTATGTCTCAACAGCTAAGGTCATATTGAGACAGTACCTTAGTTTAAAGTCTCCTCCAAAAGGGATTGAACCCACTACCCCTGGTTTACAAGGTGAGTGGCTTAAAGTCTTCTATAAGATAAATCTTATGTGCATGTATATTATCATGTGTTTCAATTTGTTTTAGAATAAAATCCTGAGTACTTGTCTTCAAGAAGAAAAGGAGAGATATAAAAAGTTAGAAGATGGCTACAGAGAAAACAGGACAGAAAATAGAGCCTTGGTAGAAAGACTTGCTCATGTTAGACAACAGGTAATAGCAATTGGTAACATGTTTTTGTCTGTATTCTTTCTTTCTGGGGTGTTATTGCTAAAATACTGTAATTGGAAAAGTTAAAAATCGCTAAAGGTATTGAATGCATCTTGTCTGTTGTTTTCTCATTGGTGTTCTCAAATGCAGGATTTTGGTCATGCTTGTCACAGTTCCTGGTCATTACTTTCTTTTTTATTTGAGCCTCCTTGTGGGAAAACCAACAATGTGGTTTCCGAACAGTTCTGACACAAACCGGCCTGTACAGCTACAGCAGCAGGCTAGAAGCTTGAAATTTTGGAGGAATTGTGCTATCTGAATAGCGAAAACAAAGACACTGATCAGCTTCGCGGTAAACGCGAAGCTGATCTGCGCCTTTGTTTTCGCATATGCAGATTGTTGGCTTTCTCATGAGGTGGCTCATTTGTCATATAGTAAAGGTAATATAGACTGTGAGCAAATTGAAAAGAACAGAAATTATGATCACTTAAATGTTGTTGTTTTTTCCATCTTTCACTACATGTATGTAAATTTCGAAAGATATCAATTCATTTCAATTCAATCCATAATTTTTCCTAATAAAAGCTCTGTCGACTACTCAGGCATTTAATTGCTAGCAGACTGAAAAACTAGCTAATTATTTGGAAATCATCATGGAAATGTCACAAGAATATTTCCAAACTTTCCAAAGTTATTTTCTTTCATCAACAGTATGAAGAGTTGAGGCAAGAGAAGATCGCCTTGGAGAAATCCCAGTCATTGTTATCAGGCTGGAGCCCAGCTCCCAGCTTTATAAGTAATAACTCTAATACATCACAAAGGGGACACAGTCGACAACATTCTAACACATCGGTAGCCAGTGCAGGATCTGATTATGCTATAGCCCCGGCTAGAATACAGACAGACTCAGGAAGTTTTCAGGAGTATGGATGTCCTCAGTGTCAACAGACTTATAGCATTGAACAGGAATATATTATTCATATAGCAAAGTGTTGTGTTGATTAAGTAAATAGACAATTCCTTATTTTTAATTTTTTACCAACTGTGCCACAAATCGTAGTTTTAATGGGGTTAATGTTTTCAGCATGTCCATTATTTTGCAATTCTATCATTCCATTTACTTTCATGCTATCAACATTTGTCTTTGTCTATAATTGATCACAAAGTACATTTACACCAATCTTGCTGAAGGTTGTTCCACACTATATCTAGTAGACAATGCATTTTACTGCATTGTTCTCCCATATGAATAGCCTGCTTTCTCTTGACAAAGCTCATAGAAAGATTTCTTAAAAATCAGTCTTTTTATTTTTTTATTTGGCTCTATGTAACCCATGGTTTCATTTTGACAAAACTTCCACAGATATATTTTAAGAGATTGAAGCAGTATATAGTATTACTGTCACTGACCGCTCTGAAATGTCAAATTTAGCATAAGTATTCCGTCTTTGCATCCTAAATCTTAAGTTGTATGACATATTTTGTGTATACTTCTCAGTTTTTCATTGTGATGTTCTTCATTTATTTTACAAAGTCAGTATCCTGTTTTGTTTTGTTTTCTATAAAAAAGCAGCCATTTTGCGATGAACTTGTCCACCAATGGGTGGTTTTATTTTTACTCAAATTGTTACAAGAAAAAAAAAAAGATTACCATGGCATTTTAACAAAGGTGAGACAAATGTCCTATAAGCTCAAGCTTTTTGTTTTAAATCTTGCCACCCTTTTTTCAAAGAAAACAAAACAAATAGTTTTAATATTGTTGTTGAATGTGTTCTGATATTGCTTATTTGTATTTCAAATTGGTAATATTTGAGCCGCCTCGTGGGAAAACCAACAATGTGGTTTCCGAACAGATCCGACACAAACCAGCCTGTACAGCCACAGAGGCAGACTAGTAGCTTGAACTTTAGGATTAAGTAGGAGGGGATTTGTACTATCCGAGTAGCAAAAACAAAGGCGCTGATCAGCTTCGTGGTTACCGCGAAGCTGATCTGCGTCTTTGTTTTCGCATATGCAGATTGTTGGTTTTCCCACAAGGCAGCTCATTTCATGAGTGTTGGTCAGTTTTTGTCATCAGCGAAAAGAGTACTGATTACTATGTTTTTGTCAATATGCTTAAATATACCACTTGTTTTAAAATTAAAACTGTTGGCCATTTGTTTCTATACCACGAACATATTGACTGGTTTGTTTGTTTATTTTATAACCAGTGCGCTCTCTTAAAGATATCTGGTCACCTTATGTTGTAAATTTATGAAACATGTTCTCATTTTGCATACTTTTGAATATTTTCTAGATATGCTCATACTTGTAACTACTTTATTTCCCAACCCAACACTGCTTGCGTCAGGGTAAGACATTGTACTAGCAGCTAAGTGCTATACAGAAACAGGCAAGCCAAGTCCGCATTAAATCTTAAAATCTAGGTTTGAACTTCAAGTCTTCAAACCTAGATATGAATACTTTAAACCATGGTTTTGAAGTCAAAGTGCACATGAATTCTTAAAACCAGGGTTTAAAGTTTCAAACTGTAATTTGAGCTGGCCATTCTTTTTAAACCTGGATTTATACTCAAAACTTCCGTTTGAAATTCTTGAATTATGGTTTGAAAAAAATATAGATTGTTCTTTTTCAAACCAGCATTTAAAGTTTCACACCATGGTTTTTATTAGCCAGTACATAATATTTTTTAAGTAGTCACATTTTTATCGCACCTGCTTATAGCAGGATGCAATATAGCTAGAGTCAAATTTCTGTCCGTCCGTTCGTCTGTCCGTCAACATTTACGTCGAAGTTTGGTTTTTTATCGACAACCCTCAGAGATAGCTGCGAGTCTGAAATCTTACATAGTAATTGTCCCTGACATACCCTTCAAGCACGCACCTTGACCCGGTGCCCTTGAACTATATTTCATGGTCTATTGACTTTGCCTGATGCAGGTGAGATATCGACCTCTGCAGAGTTCTTGTTATTATTTGGATTAACAGCTCTTTCAGCCAGACGCAAAAGTTTCTGAAAAAATCATAGTTGTTTAAGCATAGGTTTGAAGTTCAAACTAGGCCTAAAAAAATCAAAGTGCATTTCCATCAATTCATTACGAAAACTTGCCCATGCAATACACAGAGAATTTTTGAGCTTTAAAAATTGAAAATTTTCAGCTGAAAAAGTTTGATATTTCTCTTATTTTTGCTCAAAACATACTGTCTAAAAACTTGCCTCTGATAATGGTTTTTCGCAGAAAATTTTTGTATGGGGGACGACAGAAAAATTATGTTGATATCAAAATCTTGATCTTAGTTTGTCCTAATAGGACCTGCAAAAATTTTGAAAATCTGTGAACAAATAAAGTTTTTATGGCCAAAATGAATTTTGCATAGGGATTTTGCATTGGCAAGGGAGATAATCGATGATCGTGAAAATGCATATTTTTCAAGAATTTTTACCTGATCATGAAGATTTTGTCTCAGGTATGTCATTTGTTTCAATTCAAAATAATTTTGAGTAATCATGATTAAATAGTTAGAATTTAAAATTTTTGCGGGAAAATATTTACCTCCCTTCCATGAGATTTTTGTACAGGAAATCCCTATTCAAAAATGTTTTTGACCAGAACTTTTTTAATTGTCAACCGATTTTCAAAATTTTCGCTGCATATTTTGCGACAAACTAGATGCTATATTGTGCCAAGAAAATATTTCTTCTACATTTGAAGAGTTGTAAAATATGTGCGAAAAACCATTATCACACACTACGAAACAGACTTTAGATTGTGGGTACACGTTAGAACCGCCTCGCCGAGGCAGTTCTAATGAGTACCCACAATCTATGTTTTGGAGCTAAAATAAGAAAAATAGGTATACCCCGGCATACCCCAGTTTTACTATATAAAAGTGGGGTTCAAGGGGGTATACGTTGCACGGACATCTTTTCATGATGTGAAATTGGGGTTTGAAATTCAAATCTAGGTTTAAATAACTAATGTGCAATTGGCTCCTGAAACATTAAACCCTGGTTTGAATAATTAATATATAGTCTGGATATATTTTGTTCATGCCACAATTTAAGAATTCAAACCAGAACCACTTGGTGTTCAAGATACAAGATACAAATTCTTTATTGCCAGTTAGGGCACCTAGGTTCAAATCTAGGTTTAAAGGATTAGGAAACCATGGTTTGAAAATTTACATCCCGATTGGAAGAATCCATGTGCAATTTGACTTTTAAACTGTGATTTAAAGGTTTCAAACCAAGTTGGAATTCTTTATACCTAGCTTTGACATTTAAACTTAGGTTTAAAGAATTAATGTGCACTTGGCTTGACATGATAAAAAACACATTTGTAAAGGCCGAATATTACAAAAACTTGCCCTATTCAATATACAGATATTTTTTCGGCTGTAAAAAATTAAAAATTTCATAAGAATTTTTTGGTTATTTTTCTTATTTTTGCTCCAAAACATAGATTGTGGGTACTCGTTAGAACCGCCTCACTGAGGACTGAGGCGGTTCTAATCTGTACCCACAATCTATGTTTTGGAGCAAAAAATAAGAAAAATAGGTATACCCCTGCATACCCCAGCTTTTCTATATAAAAGTGGGGTTTAAGGGGGTATATATTGCACGGACATGTTTTCCTGAAGAAATCCATGATTGTAAGGATTCTACACTGCAGTGTATTTTGAGGAAGCAAGCATGAAAGGGTCACTGGACTGTAATGAGCTTCCAAATCCCCCAACCGTTTGTACCCTATTAACGATACAACATTAATTTTGTGTTTAATACTAAGCATGTGAATGTACACTCCATGCAAAAAGGTGAGTAGATTTTGTCATGTGTTTTTTAAAATGAAAAAGACGAAACACAATTCTTTTTCATTTTTGATTAATCAAAACAATACTAGGTGACCAGATTTTTAGGAGGGATATATGAGTTGACACAGTTCTAGAATGGTCATGGGTAAGGTAAGGTAAGAATCACCGCTTTGGTGCATGAAGTGAGATTCTTACCTTGTGCAGATTCTTTGTAGAATTTACCAACAGTCTATGTGGGTCAAGAGAATGTTCACAAACTCTCATAGGCAGACAACATACTGCATTAGTCTAGTCATTAGTCTTGTCATTACAAGCTGTATTTACGAGGGGCCTTCGGAAAGTTCGAATAATTGTCATGTCAATCACATACGTGGGTTGGGATTTAAGTTCGTAGACTTTCTTTGTAAAAGATCAGATGTGTGTCACACAGAAATTGAAATGCTATAATCTGAAAATACATTATTTTACCTATCGTATAAGGTATAAAGCATTGTTCTACTCAAAACGGTATTCGCACAACAATGAATTAAACACAATGACCTTTCATCACCTGGGGCACGTCGTGGAAATTCTGACGTCAACACTACGTCAAATTTCAACGTGTCAGCATTAAAACGCCTTGTTTGGAACCAAACAACAAGCCATACCTTCACTTATTTGCAAGATTTCCTTCAGGGATTTCTTAATTATTATTGTGGAAATACAGCGATCATCAGATATAGTTCTTATACATAACTTTCTATGCGTATCGTGCATATCAGTGTTTTAAATCAAGAATGTTGGCCGTAGCATTTGAAGACTTATTGTGGACGAGTGCATTTCTCATCGTTAAAATTCAAGTTCGTCTATCTGAAATCTCACATACCATCTAAATACCACTGCACGATCTGTCCCACAACTGTACAACACATCCCAATTATTTTGAAGGTTTATGTGGGTATTTTAAATAGCTAATCAAACATAATATTTGACTAATAGCACAAAGCACTGTTGTTTCGACTTTGCCTGTTAACGCCATTTTCTTTTCCAAGCAGCGTGACTTCTCCAATAACAAACCAAGTCGTTGACATAATGCTTAAATTTTTAACTTGATATAACAACATGATACTACAATGCCTTACACTGTTTTAGCTCAAGTTTTTGGTTACACTATGATAGTAATCGGTGTGTTCTTAAACACCTAATAACTTCAGAATTGTTAAAAATTTGACGTGCCCCGGGTAGCGAAACCTAGGTTGCTATGGAGACCATTTTATGAGCACTGCGCAAGATGTCTTGAAAAATACCGGTATTGTAAACACAAAACAAGGAGACTTTGTTTCTTTATAATAATGTATCAAATATTGGATAAATGCTGTAATATTCAATCAATAGCCAAAGTCTACGAACTTAAATCCCAACCCTCGTAATATCCATAGTAAAACAAAAAGAAACATTGCTCAACATATCCCCTATAAATGCTATGAAATCCAAGATGATGCACTAAGGCATATAAAATATATGTTCATTACAAAGAGGTATGGTGCAGGTACCCGGAGCACGCCAAAGTCAAAACGACGTTACGAAAACGTGAAGCATTGTTATAATCAAGTTTAGTGATCATCACACTTTCTCAGCATAATCACCAACAATATGTAAGCATTACGTCTGTCTGCCCATCCTTTTGTTATAAGTTTCCATATTACACTGTTTCAGTATGTAATGAAACAGCTACATGTGTCTATTGCTAATATTCTCCACTGAATCATCAAATTTTTGCAACGGAACAGGATTGTATGGACGTTTGGGTCACACACAATATCGTCACCAATTGGTTTTACTCCACTGTTAAAACATGCGTGCCATTTGTACATGAACACTGGATTACATTATACATATTTTGCCAGTTTATTTGACCATGCTAAGTGTTTCTGTTGGTGTTTTATGGAGGAAAAACTGCATTTCATAACCCTTCGCAACGTAATGATACAGTTTGACATCACAGTTTCCCGCTACAACTCTTGAAATAAAGGGCCATAACTGTTTTTTGGAACTTCGAATAGATTCAAAAATTTCAGGAAATAATGTTATGGTGTTGAAATATTATATGACGGATCTTTCATGTTTTACTGATGTTAAACAAACAGTCTGAAATTATGTTTACTTCTTCAAGACTTTGTTTAGAATTTTCAGACTGCTCCGGGTACCGATGATGACATTGCCACCACAACCAGTATTTTGGGGTTCCGAGGTCACTTTTCTTTCACTTTTCTATAAATATTTAAGAATGAGTGCAGATTCATGCACACGGGTCACCAACAAAATTACACAAACTTTCCGAACAACCTACGTACTTTGCACAAATCTATAGTAATGTAGTTTAAACTTTCTCTGCTGAATTTTGTGAGAATTGAATTGTGATGATATCCATGCCAAACCCATGTAGGGGTGGCATGGTTTTAATCAAGAGGCCCTTGTCACCTTTCATTTCTACCCCTGGCCCGCTGCCCAGAGCGGGATACAGTTACCTCAGTCTTTCTGAAGATGACTAAAAATTTTAAGACAGACATGGGGAGAGCAGTGGCCTTTGTAGAGCATCACACTCTTAGTCTTTTAATCAAGAGGTCCTGGGTGCTCTCCCCACTGGGGTGCTGTGTTGTGTCCTTGAACAAGACACATGTAACTCCCCATAAGACTCGTTAATACTGGAGTCATTCAAGAATACATGACAATAATTCAATAAAAGCATAACATTTTCAGCATAAATCTGTATTTATCACAAAAAAACTGTACAGAGTCTCATTATACTTTCAGAGATATGGATCCATTGTCGTTTATTATTCTTGAATGACCCTCATACACAGGAAGCAGTGGCTCAATTCCCAAGATGATTGACAAAATGTTGACTGGAATGTTATAATAATTTTTATAATAAAGTCGCTTAATAATTCAGCAATCAACATAAACTCTGCTGAGCTTTTATTGCGACTAAGAGCACATATTCACACAATGAGCTGTGAAAATGTGACTTACTCAAGGCCACAACAGACAACCCGCACAGGGATCAAACCAGGGACCCCTCGACCCAAAGCCTGATACGCTAGTTGCTACTGACTTCGCCAATCATATAGCCATTCCAAACAAAACTTTAAACGCAGACACAATTTATTGAATCAATTAATTAAATCTGAGATAAAGATGTATCTTTATCTCAGATTAAATCAAGATAAAATCTTAGACTTGCTGATACATAACTTTTGGCCACATCTGTAAGTAAATATTTTTGTTCACATCTGTAGTAAATGGTTTCCGGCTTATCGGATATTTATCAGTTAGGCGGAGAACCAATCAATAGTGTTAATTGAAGGGAAAATGAATGGACTCGCACAAATTAAAAGAGAACAAAAATACTTGTATTATATTATTTCTTTTATCAAAATGTATAAATAATGTGAAAAAAAATACGACTGATAAATTTTAGCACACTTTGATGGTATTTTTTAATTTTATTAGCGATTTGTAATAATTTTTCTCCCCTCATAATTGTTGAAATGGTTTCGTCCAATAAACAAATGTGTAAGCTGTGTGTAACTTGATCCACAGAAAGTTCGAGTTTGGTATATGTTTTGGGTCAGGACTTTTATCTTGGAATCTTTCTCACGTAGGCCATCTCACAACGTGGATCTTTTTATTGCCCCTGTTCATGAGGTTCTGCACGCAGCCTAAAATCTTCAAAGGCTTCTTGAAAAGGCGGTAACTGGTGACTTAGACAAGTTTTGCTGTCATTTCTGACATTTCTAGTGGAAATTCAGCAACATGTCTGTGATTCTGCAAGTGGTGCTGATTGCCAGCGTGGCAGTAATTCCAGGGCTGGGGGAGCTGTTTACCTCCATAGCCCATCTACAGACAGCCCTGTATGCAGAGAGGGATATTGCAGAGGAGATCAGGAGCTACATTCAGAAGGAAGAAGAGAAACTCAATAATCTCAGAAGGTAAGTTACTTTGTTGTTGTTATCATTATCATTGTTATTATAGTTTTAAATTATTGTGTTTCAAGTATTTCTGACCATTATCTCGAGAACTGTAGAAATGTGCACACATTTCACAGAAATGTGCACACATTTCACAGCAAATCACAGCAAACAAGTTCCCTGCTAAGGCTAGTATACCAGGGACCCTTCAGCCCAAAGTCCTGAAATTAACCACCACACTGGTCTGCTGCACCATCACATGAAATGATGAGCTGGAATTCAAACTGAGGACCCCTGCTAAAGATGCAAGTACCACCCATACATATGTCCTCTTGGCTGAGTTGGGTGCTTATAGCACTTTTTGGATGTCATGACGTCCTAATTTTGGGTAAAAGTCCCAGAGATGGAGGCAACATCCTGACATGACCATAGCTGTTGACTTGGACATTTAGCAATAAGCATCAATTCAAACAAATAAATATTAAGCATAGAATTACTGGGCCAGATGGTAGATGACAGGTCTCCTGGGCTGTGCGTATCAATTGTCTCTAAATCGACTTTGGAACCATGTCAGAAACCTGTGAGAGGGTAGTGAACTGATTGTGGTCAGAGCTTGCCTGTCGTGTCTGGGGTGGAATTTTAAATTCAAAATGCATTTTGTAGTATTTATCTATTTCTTTACCTTCAATTCTTATTGTCTCCATATGACCTTAGCTGTTAATGGGACTTTTATAGCAAGAACAAACACACACACACACACACACACACACACACACACACACACACACAAATACAAATAAAAAATCGTTGATATAATGGTTACATAGGAGGATAATAAAAGGGTTGAACCATTAATACTTCTAATATCCACATTCAAAAATAGGGGTTGCTGTTAAAATATGATAAATAATACCGTTAAACAATCATTTGTACTTTGTTACAAAAAAAAAAAAAAAAAAAAAAAAAAAAAAATAAGACAGCTGAGAAGTGTGGATTTTATTACACTGAACAAACAGAGCTTTGTTAATTTTCCTTTATACATTAGGTGAATGGAAAGGATATGGATACTTTATATTTTATAAATTGCAAGGCCAAAAAAAGTTTAGATGCTGATCAAAAGGGTTATTATTCTTAACATGGTAAAATACTCATATAGAGAATTTGGTTTGAGGAAATCACTTATCTTCAAAACCAAAGGAAACATACATAAATTATTGTCATTTTTCTTTCATAAGTGTGTGTATCAGGTTGATTTTTGAAAACATGTATAGAATATATACAATATATATATTATCAACTTATTTCAGGGAGATTTGAATTTCTGTTTAAAAAGTGGTGTATTTTAGAAGAAAAATTGTCCGATATTATGCACCAGTCATTTGTGCTACTGCCCCCCCCCCCCCCCCCCCCCCCTACAGGGAAGGGTGGGGGTGGGGGATAGCCGGGCTAAAGTGCGGGGCAATTACTTTTCAAGTGTACCCGCAGTTCAGGGGAAATGACTGGGTTTTGACTTTAGGATCCTTACCCCAGGGAAATTTTCTATTGCTAAGGGTGGGACAAAGAGCAAAGTTTTGACCTCCAGTTTGCCCCCTGGGGGTGGGGCTTATAGCAGGAGGTGGGGCTTATAGCAGGGCACTGAAAGCTGAAAAGTCATAACCCCTGACCTTCGCCGTAGGGGGGAGCAGTGGTTACAAATGTCTGGTGCATTATGGCTTATTTCATGGAGTCTTCCTGATGATCAAGGAGGTTTCACATGTATGAGGATAATTATGAATTGGTTTACCAATTTCCATCATTTTGCTTGGTTTCTACCATACTACAACAATTTAGTTCTAATATGGGCACAGTGTGCTTAGCTTTTAAAAGTGGCCTCTAAATCCCTCAAATTCTTGCTTGAAAAAGCACACTTAAATGAAAGCAATGCCTAACCTACTGAAGTAGGCATATCCAAAGTTTTAATGATGATACATGTTCAGTAATTCAAAGTAAGATTTTACTAAGAAAGTCCAAAAATTGATAGGATAGAATAAAATTTCACAACCCTTACCCAGAAACCAGGCAGTAGAAAAAGGTGTCATAACAAGAGATTACAAAAAAAATCTTCTCAACACACTTGAAGAGCGAGATGACAAGCTCTTTCCCAGTAAGGTACCCATCCAGCTAGCATCAACCAAAACCAAAGATGACGAGCACAACAGGCAGACAGGCAGAAAAAACAGGCAAATTAAACGAGCACAACAGGCAGGCAGGCAGGCAGAAAAAAACAGGCAAATTAAACAATAACAGAACCATCTTTGAATGGCCTGTAATGAATTACTTGATAATAAGTGGCACCAACATATGCATTCTCGCACTTAGTCTGATGTGATATTAAAACAGTATGCAAAAATCTGGTTTTCTCATAGCATGGCTCAGTTGTCAAGCAGATTTGTGAATTAATGGTTAATGTGTAATTTTCCACACTTTTTCCTTCTTTTCCATACAAAACTAATTATTTCGGAAATAAGCATGTCATAAGATGGTAATGAATTTGAAATAGAAGTCTTATAAAGACAGTAAGCGGTGATCAATATTGCCGTCTTAGACATGGATTACTGGAAAGACAAATTTGTGTTTTACAAGCATTGTCAAAGAAAATCCTGGTTTTGAGTTCTTAAATGTGGGGATAATAGTTGCATAACTATCTCTGAGTCAATGCATTTAAATGTAGCTACTGGTTTTATTTTCTCAATAACTCCTGAATTGGAGGACCATGTTAAACTCAAACTTTATGATTCTGACTCCAACTTTTTGAAAAGTCTAAATAGAAAAGTATAGCCATTAGCCAAAACTCCCAACATTTAAGAGCAGGCCTCAGTTTTACTCTCAGTTTTAAAAATCTTTATGAGAAGTATAGTAACAACTTCTATTGAGATTCTATTGTGAAATTGATTGAGAACCTTCTTTTCTTTTTCAGTATAGCTGAAGAATTTGAAAAGCACAGCAGTGGAGCCCTGCGGAACACACATGTTTACCTGGGGAACCCAGTGAATGCCTACCTATTTGTGAAGCATTTCACCTTAGACTGGGACAGGGATATTGACCATGTGCTCAAAAATAATAGTAGGGAGGGTAAGTCTATCTATTTGTGAAGCATTTCACCTTAGACTGGGACAGGGATATTGACCATGTACTCAAAAATAATAGTAGGGAGGGTAAGTCTATCTATTTGTGAAGCATTTCACCTTAGACTGGGACAGGGATATTGACCATGTACATGTACTAAAAAATAATAGTAGGGAGGGTAAGTCTATCTATTTGTGAAGCATTTCACCTTAGACTGGGACAGGGATATTGACCATGTACTCAAAAATAATAGTAGGGAGGGTAAGTCTATCTATTTGTGAAGCATTTCACCTTAGACTGGGACAGGGATATTGACCATGTACTCAAAAATAATAGTAGGGAGGGTAAGTCTATCTATTTGTGAAGCATTTCACCTTAGACTGGGACAGGGATATTGACCATGTACTCAAAAATAATAGTAGGGTGGGTAAGTCTATTTGTGAAGCATTTCACCTTAGACTGGGACAGGGATATTGACCATGTACTCAAAAATAATAGTAGGGAGGGTAAGTCTATCTATTTGTGAAGCATTTCACCTTAGACTGGGACAGGGATATTGACCATGTACTCAAAAATAATAGTAGGGATGGTAAGGCTTCATTAGGATAACATGTCTGTGTAATATATACGGTACCCCACTTTTATATAGCTAAACTGGGGTTGCAGGGGTGTACCTATTTTTCTTATTTTTGCACCAAAACATAGATTGTGTGTACTTGTTAGAACCACCTTAGCGAGACGGTTCTAATATGTACTCACAATCTATGTTTTAATCAAAAAATATTTAAAATTGGAAATTTTTCCATTGAAATTTTCAATTTTTACAACTGAAATAATAAAACAACAAAAAACCTCTGTATATTGTATGAGCAAGTTTTCGTAATGTTGGTCAAATATCAGATAGGAAGCTGGTCAAAGCTCTTTAACAAATCCCATCCAACACCATATGTACGGGACCAGCAGGTGTTAGATTATACGATCAATAGAAGAAAACAACCATGTAACTACACAATTTCATAATTCCTTTCAGGAAGAAAATAAATTTTTATAGGAACATTGCATCATGTGTGCAGATCAAGACTGATTCTGTAGCGCAATGCCTTTAAAATTTTACATTACTTGTGCAGAACAGAAAAGTATAATATAATTGAGCCGCCGCATGGGAAAACCAACAATTTGTATAGGCGAAAACAAAGACGCAGATCAGCTTCGCGGTTACCGCGAAGCTGATCAGCGCCTTTGTTTTTGCTACACGGATAGTACACTTCCTCTTCTTTCTAAATCCAAAATTTCAAGCTTCTAGCCTGCTTCTGTGACTGTACAGCCTGGTTTGTGTCGGACCTGGTCGGAACCCAAATTGTTGGTTTTCTCACGCACAGGCTCATATATATTCTCGACTCTGGTCTGGTTAATGATAATGATATAGCATGCATTAAGTATGATCTTTATTTTCAGAGCTGACAAAGAAAGTTGATACCTTGAAGCAGTACCTGCCGACCTACGAGGACCTACAAGGCACAGTGAGTGCGTTGCTACGGTTACAAGACACCTACAAACTTGACACATCAGATATTGCCAGAGGAAGTGTGGGTGGGGCATCATCCACTGAGCTCACTGGTAAGACTCTTCAAGGCTGAAAGATTATGCAGATGAATACAGTGATTGAGCCAAGCCACTAATAACATTTGAGCCGCGACACGAGAAAACCGGTCCTAGGGGTTTCCGACCAGGTCTGACACAAACTGGACTGTGCAGCTACAGAAGATGGCTAGAGGCTGAATATTTTTATTATCAGATAAAGTAGAGGAATTGTACTATCCATGTAGCGAAAACAAAGGTGCTGACCAGCTTCGCAGTTTCTGCGAAGCTGGTCTGCACCTTAGATTTTGCCTAGGCAAAAATCTGGTTTTCTCATGACATGGCTAATATTGTTTTGGGGATTTACACAAGCCACGTCAGACACAAATCCTGGCAATGAAAGAAGCACAAGGCTATAAGACTTAGTCAAATCTGGATTTTGCTCTCTATGTACCAAAAAAGGCTGTATCTTCTTGAAAATTTTTTTTTATCATTTTTCCATAACAATACTGAGATTTTCTCAATTTTTTTAAATTTTAATATGGACACCAAATAATGAATCATAATTGGCCATTTTAAAAGTGTCATCTTGATGTTTTCATTACTTGTTAACATAATTGAGCCGCCTCGTGGGAAAACCAACAATGTGGTTTCCGAACAGGTCCGACACAAACCGGGCTGTACAGCTACAGAAGCAGGCTAGAAGCTTGAAATTTTGGAGTTAGGTAGATGAGGAATTGTACTATCCGAGTAGCGAAAACAAAGGCGCTGATCAGCTTTGCGGTTACCGCGAAGCTGGTCTGCGCCTTTGTTTTCGCCTATGCAGATTGTTGGTTTTCCCATGAGGCGGCTCATATTACTAACACATGTACATGTTACTGAGTAAAGTAAGAATAAAAGTCACGGGGATTGATATGTTTTAAGCATGTGCTTAAATTTTGCATGTTAGACACTAATACCTTTTCTCTGAATTGCTTACAAGATAGTAAAAATGAAAAATATCATCTTGAATTCAAGATAGACTTAAAGGAATAGGTTTACAATCATTATCCTTCATTTCAAAAGAAAGGGATCAGCGAAACAAACATTTTGACACCACATTTATTAAAATTGGTTTAGTGGTTTTGAAGATATGAGTTTTAAGATTTAACAATGGCCGCCTATGGTGGCCGCCATTTTGTTTAGCTAGTCACGTGACCAAAAAGGAAAAATGCTTACGTATTTACAGAAGAAGGCTTGGTCTTTACGTTCAAAAACAGATGAGCAAAATTCTATCAAGTGAATGAAAAGTATTTCAACAATTTTCTTACTTTTGATTTGCATGGAAATGGCAGATATTTATAATTTCAAGATTGTGAGGGAGTGGTGTCATGCACTCACAGCCTCATTCTGGATTTGGGCCATCAAATTTTTCAAACCCCTTTAGTTTTCTTATACCGTGGTTGATTTTCGTAAAATTTGTTGCAAACTATTTGGCTACCTAAAGGCTTTTATACAACACACATACAATAGTTTGTGAGCCTATTCCTTTAAAGGCCACTTCAATACTCAATAATCATTGTCAACTAACAGCATGTATATGCCTTGCTTGTTTAGCTGAGGATTGTTTTGAGCTTGGTCGACTATCGTACAACAGTGAGGACCACTACCATACCATTATGTGGATGGAGGAGGCTCTGCTGAAGAATAGGGAACTGGATCAGCCTACTCTAGATACTGGAGAAATACTGGATTATCTCGCTTTCTCATCCTATATGGTAATCATACACAGAATCCTTAATTGATACTTATTTTAATCCTCAGCAAGTTTTAAGTCCCTCCAAAAGTAAAAAAAAGTCTGAACAAAGAGATCCTTGACCAAAGAAAGCAAAAAATGCATCACTTCTGTAAGTTCTCCCGACTTTGCTCCTGCATGTATCACGGTGATACATAATGCTAAAATACGTACTACAAATGAAGATTCCAGGTAAGCATTATGAAAGCATAAGATTGTTCAAACCACTGATATTTTATTACGACTTTTGACATTAGCTTTAGTGGCAATTCATAAAAAGGTTAGTTTGCCCTTAGACTTAATAAAGCAAATTATTTAAAATTTGTATATGTAGCTGCTTATTTGTTGGCTCTCGGGTTAGTGGAAACCGTTTGTATGAGTATGATGCTATTGTGTTGGAATGTTATTCAATTGCAAGAGCCTTGGTCATTTAACAATTTAACCTCAGCCTGGCTGCAGAATGAAAATAGCATTTAGTTGATGGGGCAGTCATAGCTAGTGTATCATGATCTGGTTGCAAAAATGATTCTGGAAAGAATGGTTGATCTTGAGAATGAAACATTGATGTTGCAAACCCTTCTCCGCATGAATCCATCGTTATATTCCATAACCAACAGCTGATCTCCTTTTGGCATGATAATTTCTCTCCTTGTCAAGTTTGGCATGGTCCTTTCAATTTTTGTAACATTTTAGAATGTGTTTGTTGTCCATACATCTTTCTGTGTATGTGGCCAGAAAAATTAATAAAAAATTCTTTCACAGCACATCATATTTGTTGTGGATGAATTTTCTCTATTTTGCATGGTCCCTTAGAACCATAGGCATGGCATGTAACATAAAATCCTGAGAATCATTGATTCGAAGCATGTATCCAGACCAAGCAATCATTCTGATCCTATCTGCCAATATTTTAGCTGGTGAATGTTTTGAGGTGGGACGTCAAGCTTATATAAACACAGATTTCTACCACACTATCATGTGGATGCAGGAGTCATATGACAGGTCACTGGTCGAGGTCAACAAGACAGTCTCACCTGTTATAGTGCTAGACTTCCTCACTTACGCCATGTATAAGGTGGGTGATTGGTAATCAGTACAAATGGACCTCATGCTTTTAGTTTTAGGGAAAAAGGAATTAATGTTTCATTTTGTTTCTACTTTGCTAAAAGTTCTCTTGGCTGCAGTTTGACTTTGGTGTTCTTAGGTGTCATAGTTTACTAAATGTTTTATGTTTGCCTTAGACTCAGATGCCAGGCTTACATCTTTCACATCAAGGAGGTTACCAGAGTAAGATTTTGAAGTTCCAAACATGTTTGTATTTCCTTATCTCTGTCTCTTTGAATCTTCAAAGTTTGAAGTTTTAGCAGGTTTGTAATTGTTTGCTTCTTTTTTTTTTTCCTCTCAAAAATTTTTAATCCATCTCAAAATGAGATCTTGTAATATATACATACTATTTGCATTTTTTTCTCCAATAACTTACTGATGTTCCATATGTTCATACGCATGTATTGATTGTGTCAAGTTTATATTCCCATACAAATTGTGAAAGATGATGTTGATAATGGTTTTCTGATTGATTGATTTATGTAATGCGAAATCTATTGCTTTTATGTAGATTAAAATCTGTAAGTTATATCTGCCTTTTTCATTCAAAAATCATCTTTACTATGCAGTAAAGGTACAGCTGTTCAAAACCTTTTTGAGCTACTTTAAAGAAAACAAACATGTAGGCGAAAACAAATGTGCAGTAACTGGACTGCTGATCTGCACCTTTGTTTTCACTACACAGATAGTATAATTCCTCTTCTTCTTAAATCCGAAATTTCAAGCATCTAGCCTGCTTCCGTGAATGCACAGGCCAATTTGTGTCGGACCTGGTCAGAAACCCAAATTGTTGGTTTTCTTGCAAAGGCTTATTTCCTTAAGCAAGACATAATTCCCAATATCCTGAAATATATCTCTATTGTGTTTCCAGCAAGGCAATGTGAGAAGAGCTTTGTCCCTGACCAATGAGTTGTTAGAGCTAGGTAGGTACTGTACATGTATATATGTGTGGATCATTTACTTACGGCAGCAATGGAAGACCTACATTTCAGAAATGTCATGGTGCAATTATCAGATATGTGAATGATAGCTGCCACTTCTTAGCTCACCTGAGCGGTTAGGCTCACAAGGTGAGCTTATAGGATGGCCATGATCCGGCGTCCGTCCGTCCGTCCGTCGTCCGTCCGTCCACAATTTCAAAGATCTTCTCCTCTGAAACCGCTTGGCCAATCAAAGCCAAATTTTATATGAAGCATCAATAGGAAGGGGGAACTAATGTGTATATAAGAAATCCAGGTCACATGACCAAGATGGCCGCCATGCCCATATATGGTAAAAACCCTTCAAAAATCTTCTTCTCCAGAACCGGTGGACCGATTTCAATGAAACTTGGCTTGAAGCATTAATGGCTCAAGCACTACAATGTGTTTATAAATCATGACCCTGTGATGACCTTGACCTATTTTACGGCAAGGTCAACATAGGTCGCCAATGCATTTGAATGGGGAAAACTTTTAAAATGTCATTTAAAGTGAAAGTCTTGCAGGAAATGGGCAGTAGGACTGAATATTAATGATTCTGAAAAAAATTGGACCCCAGGGGCTCATGTGCCCCCACCCTGGGGCAATATACATGTATATCTCCATAATATTCATACGTCTTCTCCTCTGAACACACTTGGCCAATCAAAGCGAAAGTTTATGTGAAGCATCAATAGGAAGGGGTAACAAATATGTATATAAAAAAATCCAGGTCACATGACCAAGATGGCCGCCATGGCCATATATGGTTAAAACCCTTCAAAAATCTTCTTCTCCAGAACTGGTTGACCGATTTCAACGAAACTTGGCATGAAGCATCGATGGCTCAAGCACTACAAAGTATATATAAATCATGACCCTGTGATGACCTTGACCTATTTTATGGCAAGGTCAACATAGATCGCCAATGCATTTGAATGGGTAAAACTTTTAAAATGTCATTTAAAGTGAAAGTCTTGCAGGAAATGGGCAGTAGGACTGGATATTAATGATTCTGAAAAAAAATTGGACCCCAGGGGCTCATGTGCCCCCACCCCGGGGCAATATACATGTATATCTCCATAATATTCATACGTCTTCTCCTCTGAAACCACTTGGCCAATCAAAGCAAAATTTTATGTGAAGCATGAATAGGAAGGGGTAACAAATATGTATATAAAAAATCCAAGTCACATGACCAAGATGGCCGCCATGCCCATATATGGTCAAAACCCTTCAAAAATCTTCTTCTCTAGAACTGGTTGACCGATTTCAATGAAACTTGGCACAAAGCATCGATGGCTGAAGTACTACAATGTATATATAAATCATGACCCTGTGATGACCTTCAACTATTTTATGGCAAGGTCAACATAGGTCGCCAATGCATTTGAATGGGGAAAACTTTTAAAATGTCATTTAAAGTGAAAGTCTTGCAGGAAATGGGCAGTAGGACTAGATATTAATGATTCTGAAAAAAATTGGACCCCAGGGGCTCATGTGCCCCCACCCTGGGGCAATATACATGTATATTTCCATAATATTCAAACGTCTTCTCCTCTGAAACCGCTTGGCCAATCAAAGTTTAATTTTATATGAAGCATCTATAGAATGGGGGAATCAATGTGTATATAAATAATCTAGGTCACATGACAAAAATGGCCGCCATGTCCATATATGGTAAAAACCCATCAAAAATCATCTTCTCTGAATCCAATAGACTGATTTCAAGGAAACTTGGCATGAGGCATCGATGGCTATAGTACTCCAATGTATATATAAATCATGACCCTGTGATGACCTTGACCAAGTTTATGGCAAGGTCAACATGGGTTGCCTATGCATCTGAATTGGGAAAACTGTTAAAATGTCATTTGAAGGGGAAAGGCAGCAGGAAATTGGCAAATGGACAGAATATTGAAGATTCTGAAAAAAGAAAATGGCCCAAGGGCTTCATCTGCCCCTGCACTAGAGTTAAATACCATAACATTCAAACATGTTTATTGGTATATGCTGCTGATCTCAGGTGAGCGTTTACAGGACCATTGGTCCTCTGGTCTCATTCAAGAGATCTTGTTAATTGGTTCTTGATTAAGCTATTTCCATGTATTGAAAGGCACAATATTTTTTACTGGTTACTAGCTTGAAGGTAAAAAAAGAAATTCATTTTTTTACAGAAATATCAAATGTACTGCCTTATCAAAAAAGGCAAAGTGCCACAGTCTGAGCTAACAGCCTTATCGTTTTCCTGGGAGTATCTGATTTTAGTGACAGTTGAATTAATTGCATTTTTAAAACAAATTTTTAAAACAAATGCTATAATATCCCATTTCAGAGCCTGATCACTCTAGAGCAGAGCAGAACAAATATTTCTATGAGAGGATGATACAAGAGGAGGAGACCAACTCTAGGAAACGTGGTGATGATGGACAGGTGCCTGCTAGCAAAGACTTTGTCAACAAACGTCAGCTAGACGAGTACCGACAGGGGGAAGAGTTTGTCAGATATGAGGCGCTGTGCAGGGGAGAAAATATCATGGTGAGTTCAGTGAAACAGAGATGAGAAAAGAATTGTTTTTGGGGCCTCCAATCTGGTCAGATGGTTAAAAATGACTGGAGGACTGCAGTTTTAGATGTCGATTCTTGAAGATGTTTTTACATGTAAGAATAAGCAAAGGTGGTGATATGCTTCAAGGTTATCATGAAACTATATGAGCTGCATTATGAGAAAACCAACTTTCTGCATATTCGAAAACAAAGACGCAGATCAGCTTCGCGGATCTTTGCCTTAGTTTTCGCTACACGGATTGTACAATTTCTTTACATGTACTTTCTAAATCCAAAATTTCAAGATTCTAGCTCTTTTCTGTGACTGTACAGGTTGGTTTATGTCGGACCTGGTTGGAAACCACATTGTTGGTTTTCCCATGAGGTGGCTCATTTTAAGTTGCAGCCCTTGATCTGTATTGGGAATAGCATTGACAGGGAGTGATTGCAATGGTCAGTAATTCCTAATGTTGTTTGTATCGAACATATAGATGCAAGATGTTGTATGGATGCATTTAAATCTTCTCTTTTATGTGACTTGTGTAGTTGTTCTACTGTTTTTGTCTCCTAACTCGGCAGATCATTATTTTACAATAACTTGTGTTTTATAAAATCTTCCCCACAGCCTGTAAAGAACCAACACCGTCTGAAGTGCCAGTATGTAACCAACAACAGTCCGGAACTGATCCTGACACCGGCAAAGGAAGAGGTTCTACATATCAAACCTTTCTTGGCCGTCTACCACAACATTATCAGTGACAGGGAAATAGATACTATCAAATCTATAGCTATGCCAAAGGTAGGTGGTTAAAACAAAAATGAGCTTGTGCATACAGGGATCTCACTAGGATTTTGAAAACAGGAGTCCGGGACTCCTCCAAAAGAAAAAGTAGGAGTCCCAGACAAAATTTTGGAGTCCCATTATAGAAACTCAATTACAATCCAAATTTTTTCGACCAAAAAAAATCATAATTATTTTACCTCTTTATAAACAGGGTTTGGGGCTTCTATTTCTTAAGACAATAATATTGACCACGGCATTTGTCAAAACCTTACTCTCACCTGATGGTATAAAATGACATGCTATCAATTGTAGAATTAGTTAAATTAAACATTCTTAGTAGTGTGGTTACACTGGTTAGGTACACATGGGGGGGGGGGTCTACTCTACTAGGTAAGACCAAGAAATGTGTGTAATGCACTCCAAAATTAGCTTCTTTTGTAGACAAAGCCTTTCTGTGACATCTGTGTATCATATAATGTTAGGTGTATATCATTTACTTTCGCCTGTTCAGTAATGAGTTTTGGGTCAATGAGGGGTGACCCCTCAAAGGCTGGATTTCCTACTGTCAATTTGGTAAGAATAATAAAATTTGCTTGCATTCTTCATTACTAAAATATGGACACTAAACCTTTTTTGAACACTTTATACAAAGTTCTACCAACAAATTATGATTGAGAGGCAACAAGAACAAACAAATAATCACGATTTTTCCATTTAATTCTAAAGTCGCGAAAACTAATGACATTTCAAAAATCGGTCCAAAAGTATAAAAGTTTTGCTTTTTTTAATTGTTTATGTGATTCAATTGATCTTTAAATGAAAATCGCTAGGGTTTCACAAGATTTTATGACTGTTTAAGACTTAATTGTTTTATTGTAGCTGACCGATCAACCGTAACATGTTTAGATAAAGACACGTGTTTTGAACGCGACCGTCACATTGATCAGACGCCGGAGGCGTGAAACTTTATAGCATGTCTAATTTGCATTTGGACAACACTGTTAATTTGAGTAATCCTTATCTTGATTGGAGATAATTGATTCTTGGAGTTAATAAACAACAAAGCCAAGGTAAAGATGGGAATTTTGGGACACCTCATGGCGAAAAAATCTTGCGTCCCGGGAATCATCTCTTGGCAGAATTATGCGTCCGAGCACGAGTTTTCTCGTCCCAGGACGCCGAATCTGGCGTCCTCGAGATCTCTGTGCATAAGAAAACCAACAATTTAGGGTTCTGACCAGGTCTGACACAAACTGGCCTGTACAAGCACGGAATATGGCTAGAGGCTGGAAATTTTTGATTTAGAAAGTAGAGGAATTGTACTATCCATACAGCAAAAACAAAGGCGCTGATCAGCTTCGCAGTTGAAGCTGATCTGCGCCTTTGTTTTCGCCTATGCAGATTGTTGGTTTTCCCATGTGGTGGCTCACATTAACTCTCCAAAGTAATGGTTAATACCCAGAAAGGGGTGTCATAATCCCAACATGACTAAAGATCATTGACTCAAACATTTAAAAAAATCAAAGAAAAAAATTTAGAAAATGAAAGCTATCTAAGTGAGATTATCTTTTGTCAGGTTAAGAGCCTGAAAACATCAGAATTTGTGACAAGGTTGAAATGTCAAGGTTAGAAAACAAAATAATGATTGCATGATTCCTCAAAGTTCAATTTTATCAAGTCACTGTGGTAATTTATCAATAAACTGGATAAAAAAGTAGAATTAGATAGCTCATCTTGTATAGAGTTAGGTTTCTCTTTACTAGTTGAAAAGGGCCACAATACAAAACCCAGTGACTGGTAAGCTAGAAACAGCCTGGTACCGGGTCAGTAAGAGGTATGTGTGAACACGTAGCTTCATACGCTACTTATGCACATATATGTGGCAGCATTATGAAATACCCTTACCTTAATTTTTTGGTTCTGCTCTTTGGTAATTTGAACAGGTTGCTGTTTTCGATTTATGCCTGAATTGAATTGCATAATTGTTTGCTATAAAATTATGAAAAAAGCATTTTTAATTATGTCCAGGCTCAAGTAAATTGAATTGGTAAGGATATTTCATGCATGTGAGCTTTTTAACATACTTTTATCTTGCTTTTGGGGTGTTCCAAATGTTCCTGCTGACTTAAATCAAAGAACAATAACTGCATTCTAGAATGATATTCCAGTGGGTGACATTCTCTAATACTAATGTCTTGAAATGACTAAAGCACATACATGTACATGTAGTGCAAAAGTTGTTAGTGTTCTGGCAAGAACACCATTCTAAAATGTCTGTTTATTTTGAACTGGAACTTTGGGACACCTCTTAGTGTTTACTGCTACCTGTCCTACACAGTTAGGTAATTTATTCTTTGTTTTCTCCTGATTTTATTACACAGTTAGGCCGAGCGACAGTCCATAATGCAAAGACTGGTAAACTAGAAACAGCATCATACAGAGTTAGTAAAAGGTATTGTAAGTTACCTACTGTGTTATATGTTGCTTGGTGATATTTTTGTTTTTGTTGCAATTTTTGTGCTTTGGCTGCAATTATTGTGTTGAACATAGTTAGTAATGCAGACCATGATATGAGAGTAAAATGCATAGACATGAAGCAAAGATTGACCAAAATGATCAGTTATGGTTCCAAAACAATATCGCAATGAACCATGTTATAAAGAGGTCCAGGTGTATTAGATAATACAAAAAAAGGCAAAAACCCTAGTTATACAGAAGCATTGTATAGGGTCTGTATGTGACTTTAACCTTATAAGATTGGTTATGTTAACCCACTTAATAGCATGCCCTTCTTTGATGCTTTGATGCCTGTTGCCAGTGACATTGAACTGTTGAATTACATGTATTATTGATGAAAGCTAAAACGGTAGACAAACAAAACAGGTCTCCATGGCTATTCTGACAGCACAGTTTGCAATTAAGACTTCATTTGACTGTTTTGGAATTTGTTGAAAGTGAACTTAAAAAACTGTCCCTCAGTAACAGTCATGTTTACATTTATTGCATCATAGCAGCATCATCTCGCACCCATCTAGTGTGGTCAGCTGTGTTATTGAGGCCCGTATAAAAAAGGTGTTTTTTTGGGGGGATTTCCGACCAGATCCAACGTAAACTGGGCTGTACGGTCACAAAAGAAGGCCAGAAGTGTGAAATCATTATTTAAGGAGAAGGATTGTACTAACTGTGAGAAGCGAAAAGAAAGTCGCTGATGAGCTGTGCAGTTACTGCACAGCTAGCCTACATCTTTGTTTTCGCATATGCAAAAATATAGCTCATGATGTGTCAATATGTGTTTCAGTTGCTGGTTGAATGATGCTGATTCCAGAGTGATACATACTGCTAACAGGAGAGTTGAAGCTATAACAGGGCTCAATATGCAGACAGCCGAGGAACTCCAAATATCAAATTATGGTGTTGGTGGACAGTATGAGCCTCATTTTGATTTTGCCAGGGTGAGTAGCTTTGCTGAACCTGTTGTATAACAATATCAAGACCTCATCAGAATTGAAGAAAAGGAAATGAAAGAGGTTACAACTTTGACAATGATTTATTATTCCTAACTATGATAAATGAAGGAATAGAACCACAAACTTCTAAATGTTCTATATATAACTGGATAGCTTGCAACAAATTAATGAGTTCTAAAAGAATTTCCCTGGAAAAAAATATTAGAATGACATGCTTGCGACTTAATGACTTTATTTGATGCTGAGACAGTTAAAGTGTCTAAACTTTGTCTTACTCAATTGATTTTTGTTGACAAGAGTTATCCAAAGCATAAATGATTGGTGGTTTAGCTTAAAGTAACAAATTTAATGACATTCTTTTTTGCTTTTTTGGCCTTTTTACACTGAAAATAGTACACAGAGTTGCGCAAGCCATCAGCGTTTGAGAGGCTAAATGGAAATAGGATAGCAACATTTATGTATTATGTAAGTTCTTTAAGAATTAAATTTCAGTTTAAACAAGCCTAATGAGATTATGGTAAAAATAATTGAGCCACCTCGTGGGAAACCCAACAATGTGGTTTCCGAACAGGTCTGACACAAACTGGCCTGTACATGCACAGAAAAGAGCTAGAAGCTTGAAATTTCGGATTTAAGTAGAAGAGGAATTGTACTATCCGAGTAGCGAAAACAAAGGCGCTGATCAGCTTCGCGGTTACCGCGAAGCTGATCTGCACCTTTGTTTTCGCATATGCAGATTGTTGGTTTTCCCACGAGCCGGCTCAATTTTTGGCTGGCAAATGGGCTGTTGCCCAGTTATGAATTTAAAAAATTATGTTCACAATAATAGCATAATCTTATCATAATCTCATAAAAGAGGCTCACATATTTTGACCATAGCAGACTCAGAGCAGCCATAAAAATTCTTGATCAAAATAGAAGAGATGCGGGAGATTTTTGGCACTGTGTTTCACCATTTGCTCTTCACACTTCTGTAGTATAATGTGGTGAAATTACTGGCATTTCGGCAGCATTTAGGTGCAATATGCTGCTCTGGATCTACCATGGTCAGAAATTCTTTTTGAGTTTGCACTGAAATATATCCATGTTATGCACTTCACCATTCAGAAAGAGGAGAAAAATGCCTTCCAGTCACTGGGCACAGGAAACAGAATAGCAACATGGATGTATTATGTAAGTTGTGTGTTTGTATGTTGTGTAAATCTTCCAAAGTAGTTAAATTAACCACCCTGCGTCCCTTTTGTGGGACATAGGTAAATAGTATAGACCCAGATAACGACGTCCGCTCTGGGGCTATCCTGTTAGCTTTAATAGAGGAATTTAATAAAAAAAAAGAAACAAAAATTTAGATGCACTCCTGGTGCCCTTAAAAAGAAGTTGAACTGATTCGAATGATAATGATGGCCAAGCCTATTTGTCAGAAAATGGGTTAAACCAGTCCTTATAGAGCATGTTATAAGAAAACTGTAGATAATGAATTCAACCTGAACCAAGTCGTACACAAATTTGGCTGTACAGCTGCCTGCATAAATGTCTTAGAAGCTTGAAATTTGGGATTTAGTCTTAAGCAGCAAAAACAGAAAATGACTGGTCTTGTGGAGAATATGAACTTTTGTGTCTAGACTGATTAGTACTATGAAAATGTGAAATCCTCTTAATACATGACCAAGGAACCATTCCTTAAAGTTCTCAAATAAAGCAAAAATAAGCACAAACCTATGCCAGTCTTAAAAGCACTTCATTTTGACACAATGTATGTTTTATTATGTACTGAACTCAATATATGCTTTATTTTGTAGTTGACAACTGTTGAGGCAGGAGGGGCCACAGTGTTCCCCTATCTGGGGCTAAAAGTTTTCCCTGAAAGGGTAAATTTTAATTGTTTTGGTATATGAAGAAAGTTAATTCCCGCTGGAAATGTATCTAGTTTGCAGGAGTTCTTAAATGGCAAAATTGTTGGCTTTCTAGTCGGAAAGCAACGGAGCCGCGCAAGAATATTATCAAACATTTGTAACCAAGAGAAACGTTCGAAATTTTTGTGGTCTTTCTTGAATCGACAGACCATCACCTTTCTTTCCACAATTCAAAGTCATGTTGTGATAGCTTTGCAAAGCTAAAAATATTCAAAGTGACTTTACAACATATCATCGCATCTATTTATCATAATAAAACATCGATTCAAGCCCCTAAATGCATCGAAATGCACCATTCAAAAAACTGGAAATGGCTGTCGAAACAAAGCTCATCTTTGATTGTAAATATCTCAGCGTGTGAAATTGCTCCTATTGGCTCACCCAGGTCATTAAAAAGTTCAGGGTGTCTGCCTTCAAACGATACCAAGGGTTCTGGGCCAGGCTCTGGGGGATTTTTATGTTCCAGTATTTACGAAAGGACCCCTCTAAAAATGGAACTCTTTTCAAAATGGCAACGAGCTCAACAAGCCTCCCGCTTGAGTACAGCTATTTCCCTCCCTACAAACAGAAAGGCAATGAATCAAAACACTTGTTAACCATTTTAAAATAAAGTGATACCTTATTTGTTTTACTTTAATCCAAATGTACAACACGGTTGATGTTTAAAACAACATAAAATTCACACACTATGACACAGTTTCATGTTTTGTTCTGATTTCATTTCTTGGAAGTCACAACATTTGGTGATGTAATCAATTAATTTTGCGTCACAGGTTCAGCGGGTATCGATTTCACGGTGCATAACCATACCGGACTCTATCTGCGAAATATGAATTCGGACCATACCTGTGTCAGATTGTAAAGGCGAATGTCCGCTCAAAATACGCATGAACAATAACTCAACTAGTCAATTACATGTAGCTATGCCCCTCACGTGCACGAGCACCTGCTAATTGACAAGTGGGTGTGTGCATGAGGGCAATAATGTTGAAAAATATGTTGGGGATACAGAGAAAAAATATGTACGTTTGTCAATTTATCTAAACAGAAAGGGATATGACATAAGTGGTCATAAGTAGCTCTTGAAGGGTATTTAGAAATACAAATGACACAAGAAGAAATTTTGGATTTTTCCAGAACATTTCAAGGAATTACCCCCCTAACCACACCCACCACCCCGGATTCCCAACACCTAAATCACTGACAAGAAGGAAATCGCCATTTGTACATACCCGGGGTACATACGTTTCGTTTGCTAGTCAAAATCAAATGACCAGTGCATTATCAAAAATCAAATGACCAGTGCATTATCTACGAAATCATCAGACTGATTCACAGCACATTTATGCAAGCGATCTCTATTCTTTTGAGCTAATCAAACTGAGATGGAACGCCCTGCTACCAACAGACATATAAGACTGTGACAATATTTCGGCAGCATAAGGTAAAATAAATGATCAGGAACTGGTGCAATCAGAAGCAATTCAAGTTACATCCTCCTAAAACATAGGTGGGGACCAAAACGGCAATTATGTAATATAAGCAAAGAACATGTCGCAATCTGTTTTCCTAAGGTAGCTACTCTGTTACACTGAACTTTGGATTCATATAAGGCGTAAACGTGAACATAAAAATCGACTTCAAAGTCTGAAAGTTAGAACCACAGTACTGCAACAAAAGTACCGCATTTGAACGGTCAGAAATACAAAATTTCTAGGGGGGGGGGGAGGGGGCTGGCTTAAACCGGTTTTGTAGGCACCTAAACTCACCCTCAGCTTCTGCAGTGATTCGCTAATTACATTATGCCACCACCGCGATTAAATCTTATTCAAACGGGACAAGTTTCAGAAGCCAGCTTAACGTTGTCAATTTATTACACAACTTTGCGATATTCATTTTATGTGCTTTAATTGAATAAATAGATGTATACAATCAAAAGTAGATGAATAGCCTTCATAGGCTTTTGATACAATCTAAATAGACTGTTATCTACACAGTAAGTTAAGATTGGCCGTATGTCTCTCACTAATGTGAAAGACTATCATTATTTCTTGAATAGGTTCATATGTGTTGGTGAGTTCTTTGATGGCTGACTAGGCCAATTCTAGCTCTAAACTGTCGGTTGCAAGTAGTCAGCTGGTGGCCCATTGGTATTGGCTTTGCGTTGTCTGCGCTTTCTTTCAGCTTCACAGATTCTTTTCTTTTCATAGAAAGCTGCTCCTTTGTTGACAAGACCCCGCCACTTAATTGATCGCTCTTGTGCAGTCTGTTGTATGTCAAGTTAAGATTGCAATTCAGGGGAAACAACCGATACGAATTATGGTATGAGGATACATGTACTTTATAATCTTGACCGACGACTGGATAGGTTTTTGCATATTCACCCATTTGAAGACCCTGGCGAAACGTTTTTATTACAATCCCATATATATTATTACCCCTAACCCGAGGATGGGTGTTGATGTGATTGTAATAAAAACTAATGGCATGTACGTTTTGCTAGGGTCTTCAAACGGGTAGAAATGAAGAAGAAGAAGAAGAAGAAGAAGAAGAAGAAGAAGAAAAGAAAAAGAAAACGGACAAGTGTGAAGAAAACTATATATATCACCACAACCGACCCAAACATTACGAAAACTTGCCCATGTAATGTACAGAGATTTTTAGGTTGTGAAAAAAAAGGAAATTTTTCAGCAGGAAATGTTTGATATTTTTCTTAATTTTGCTCAAAACATACATGTAGATTGTGGGTACACGTTACCCACGAGTACCCACAATCTATTTTTGGAGCAAAAATAAGAAAAATAGGTATACCCTTGTAAACCCCAGTTTTACTATATAAAAGTGGGGTTTAAGGGGGTATATATTACACGAATATGTATTCCTGATGATCTGACATTGAGTTCTCTCAACATTTATTTTTTTTTTTCAATTTAGTTTAAATCAGTTACAGCAACAACATGTAGTGAACTCTAAATCTTCTATCATTAATTTGGTCAAAATCCATCCATTTGTCAAGAAGATACTGCGGCGGATTTTCTCCCAGTTTTTAATGAACGTTGGCCTTGAAAATTAGGCCATGGTCACCAAAGTCTAATCAACTCTTTCCTCCTCCCAAGTCCCAACCATGTATCTGTGAAAGTTTGGTCAAAATCCAGTAACTGGTTCAAAGGATATCGCACCAGAAAGAAGCTATATGCGGACGCCGACAGGATCCGCATCCAAAACAATCAAAACAATATGTGTACACGTGTGTGTGTGTGTGTGTGTGTGTGTGTGTGTGTGTGTGTGTGTGTGTTAGGACGACTGGACAGTCTTTTTTTAAATCTATCGAAATTGCTAAAACAGCAGTCACACACTAGCGTATAACCCAAACGCGCGCCGGCCGTATGAAAACTCGCAACACGCTGAAGATTTTGGACGTATAAAACTTAATTTGTTCCTTTAACTCGCTTTAGCCGAGCCACACAGTAGCGCGTGACTGGGGCGTGTGCCGGAGGTAAAATATCTCAAAGTTTTGGAGTACGTTTGTGTTACGTACCAAACACGCTATGCACGCGCTACAGGCGCGCAGAAAACGTTCAGCGCGCGTCTCACACACGCTTGGAGCACGCTACTGACTGAGCAATATCTTATAAAATCGGAACTTGCGCATGTAGCGTACACTTGCGTGCCTCAAACGTGCGCCGAATGCATTCGAAGCGTATTCAGCGCGCCTGTAACGCGCGTGGAGCTTATTCGAAACGTATCAGACATACGCCTGGGACACGCCGAGCTTCTAGAAAAAATTTAAGCATGTTTGAAATTTTTTTGAGCCCAAACCAGGGAGGCGCAGCGACCTTCAGCGACGTATATCAACGTGCACCAAGCCTGTACCGCACTTCTAACGTGTCTCCGACGTGTTTCTGGCGTATGTTGAATTTTACATTTTGTCAACACGCCCGGCGTGCGTTTGATTTATACGCTAATGTGTGACCGTTGTTTTAATTTCAAATCGTTCGGGAATTTTCGTGAATTTGTCCCTGCATGACTAAACGTATTGACTATTTGCAAAAACACAGAACTGAATAAACGATGGCATATTTAAAATAATTCGCGTCCCGGCTACAGTTGTTTATCTCTGCGTACAACGCTCAATAAATCATACACAGTTAGTCCCCGTGAAATTCCGAGAAATTGAGATGTAAAGAAATTAAACGTCATGGGGCGAGTTCGACTAGCACGCAAACTGTTAATACAGAACCACGCATCGATCAATTGATTGATCATTGATTTGATATAGTGATTAATTGATTGATTGATTGGTTGATTGAATGATTGATTAATGGATGGATTGATTGATTGATTGATTGATTGATTGATTGATTGATTGATTGATTGATTGATTGATTACCGTTTCGTCCATGGTGGGCTGATTGGCAAGCCACCTTGATGTAACTATAGCACTCATTCCACATTCTTGCAACCATTGCAGGCTCAGGCTTGCAAGCAGGTGACGATATTTAACAGGCAGAGAGATGAAAATGACCACAGAAACAGTTTCATAACCAAATCACCATTGACATTATCACATTATCATTGTTTAAATCTATTTTTAATGGGCTTTTGTGTGTGTGTGGGGGGGGGGGGGGTACCGACCGAAACCACGAATGATGTCGGGGTCAATTAAGCATGTAGCAGAATTCTCATCACCGACAGTTATCGGATGCGCGCAAAATTTCATATGGAGCGTTAACGGGAATGCTTATTTAATGCTTAATATCTTTTTTGCTATTAATCCTATCATTCCTGTGCGAACGGTTCTGTAAAGCCCATTCATATCCCTTTAAGATGAAATTAAATTTAATTTTCTATCTTATGTAAAAAATAGTCTGTTTGTTGAAATACTACAGGTACTATCAAAATGTAATAAATATATAGTAAATAAGGAAATTTCTACTTTATTTCTGTCGCTTTCACGCTTATTTGCATCAAAGTGCATCATACTACAATTAGTGTGCGAACAGCTTCTACTTGTATAATGCATCTTCGTTTTATTGGTATAAATTTTAATTGTGTATTTAAATATTAAATTAGTCTGTTTGGATAATTCCATTAGCAGGTAATAATTTTAGTTTCCGCTCGTGCGTTTCCGGATTTTTCCGTACCGTCACGTAGTTCAGCGGAAAACTTAATCTCTTAACAGGTAAGGTATTTTGATTTTATGACACCTCCTGTCATCCGTTGATAGCGGTCAACAATTTGCGATATTAGGAAGTATTTGATAGTTTACTTGATATTGTTATACCCCCGGCATTTATGCCGACGGGTATATAGTTTTCGCTTTTCCGTTCGTCCGTTCGTATGTTCGTTGGTTCGTTCGTTCGTTCGTTCGTTAGTTCGTTCGTTATTCCGGAACGTTCGTGGAATTTATGTCAAAGTTTTTGTTAAAGTTTCTCTGGTGGTGTATATCTCATGAACTAATGATCATAAACCATTCATATTTTAACCATAGGTACCCTATAGAGTTTGCTTTGTTTCTGTGAGTTTGGACCCTGGGTCCATGCCCGGGGGTGGGGCTAGAGGTCAAAATCTAGGTCACCTTTACTTTGGGTCAAAGTTTTAGTTTAAGTTTCACTGGTGGTGTATATCTCATGAACCAATGGTCAGAAACCAATCATATTTTAACCATAGGTACCCTATAGGGTTTGCTTTGTTTCTGTCAGTTCGGACCTTTGGTCCATGCCCGGGGGTGGGGCTAGAGGTCAAAATCTAGGTCACCTTGAAAATGTGCTATTTACATAGTGTTTTTTTCATCTCTAAGTTCATATCTTAACAAATACTTATAGGAATGTATTCCTGTTTGGATCATAGATACCCTTTAGGGTTGAATTAAATTCCATGGCACCAAACTCTAGGGGTGGGGTTCGAGGTCAAAATCTAGGACACATAAAATACAGTAGTTATCAAGATTAATATTCTGTGTGTCTATATCTTGACAACCATGTATTAGAAAGTGTTCATGCTTACAACACAACATAGGTACCACATAAGGGCTAGGCCCACTGGTCCATGCATGGGGTGGGGGTGGGACCTGAGGTCAGGATCTAGGACTTTTTTTTTTTTTTTTTTTTTTTTTTTTTTTTTTTTTTTTAAGAATGAGACATTCTTCTTTCATTTCAATCTAGGACTGAGGACCTGACCCAAAATGTCCGCGCTTATGTCCTAGATTGGGTATACACGTCAGCTCTGTATACCACTCTAAAAAAGATATGTCATTCTAAAACTACACCTCCCCATGTTTATATGTAAAGTACTTTACACTGCTTATTTCTAAAATGTACTTGATAAGGGTACTGTCTTTCATTGGTGATGTGAGGTTCAATGTCAGGGGTGAGCATGTGCCGGGTTGTTTAGGTAGGGGGTGGGGAAGGGGGCTTGGTGGTTTCTAAAATGTACTTGATAAGGGTACAGTTTTTCATTGGTGATGTGATGTTCAATGTCAGGGGTGAGCATGTGCCGGGTTGTTTAGGTAGGGGGTAGGGAAGTGGGCTTGGTGGCTACCAGCCGGGGGTATACGTGCCTCTCAAGGCACTTTTTCTAGTTTATGATAAATTTCAATGTCTAGTTTGTTTTTAGCTACGACAGCGCTATTTAGTTACAGAATAAATCGCAGAAACAAGATTAATCGAGCGGAGCGATTATAAAGTTTGCTTCGTTCACTGATATAAATTTCTATTTTAAAGTACAAAAAGTCAAACAAAGTAATTATGAAGTTACGCAGTTAATTTAAACCATTAACCGTTGAATTAAAGACATAACCACACAATGCAAATAATTACAAATTAAACTCCAAATGGATCAATTGTTAAACGAAAGTAAATTAAATGAAACAGAACAGAATTCAATGCGGAACATGAAGGTGCGATCTATTTGTTCTCAATGTATTACTCAAATATTAACTCATTTTTTTTTAAAAAAGCATAATTGACATATGAGATCTTCAGACCAATCGTCTAGTCAATTAAAGTTACCAAAACATGGCTTCGAACTTAAGACCTGTCACCAAAAACTCGTCGACAGCAAGAAACAATGGAAGTAGTCTCTCTCTCTCTCTCTCTCTCTCTCTCTCTCTCTCTCTCTCTCTCTCTCTGCATATAAATATTTAATTATTTGTAACGTGAAACCGATCATATGGTTTCCGACAAGTTGAGCACAAACCAGGCTGCACAGGCACGCAGTTACTTTGCATCTTTCATCATTTGTTTCGCATATGAAATAAATAAATAAATAAATAAATAAATAAATAAATAAATAAATAAATAAATAAATAAAATGCGTGAACATTGACAGAGTAATTGAATCATTTTCATTTTGAGCAGGCAAGAATACACTGATCGGTCCATAAGAACAGAAATAATCTAAATGAGTAAAATTAAACAGAACTTAAATTTCGAACTTGCATGATTCGACTGATATCTATATCAGCGAAATACATAGAATGGATCAGTCTGTGGTAGCGCAGAGCATCTGTTTCATTATAATATAGCCATAAGCGGGGTTTCATATGTCACCGCTTTAATTCCCCACAAGTTTTTAATCGCAGTGTTTTCATAAGACAGGTGTGACACGCGTCCTGTGGCAATAGATCACAACTTTTATCAAAACACACACGCCAGACACAGACCAACGCCGGAGTTAAAGGCTGTTCGCGAAAGTGCATTTTGTATTTGTCAACTTGCTAGCGCAGTTATTGGCGCTTTAATTCAAAATATAAACCATTGCGAAATATGTAGAGAAGCAAAAAATCAAAATTTCATTGGGGAAAAAAAGTTTGATTTTTTTTTTTACTATTTTCGCTAATCACATAAGTTGTGGGTACCCACAATGTATGTTTTAGATGAAAAATAAGAAAAATAGGTGTACCCCTGTATACCCCAGTTATTCAATGCTCAGTTACAAAACACGTCTCTCGTGTCGCGGCTCAGTTGAACTTTACAAATACACGTTCTTGTCTTCATTTGCTTGTTGTAGTTTGAAAATTTTAATCTCCTTGCAAATAATGATTAGCCTCAAGCCCTTTACCGACCACAGGTAGTCTGACCGCCAGGTACACTATCGGAAAATCACGGAAATTTACGAAGATAACTTTACCTGTCTAGATGTGACTGTCACTAATCCCTTAGTTTGATAAGGCCAATAATTGATGATGAGAATTTTTGGGTATGACTGGCAGATAGTGTCGAACCTCAGTATAGCAATCACGACAGAATTAACGAAAATAAATCAATGTGTACAGCTAAATAAAAAAAATTCACACAGTCATCCCACGGTACGTATTAAAGTAGGCTACTCCCGTTATGTAGAGGTTTTACATTATATTAGCTGCAGATACGGGTAAGTAACTTTGTCGGGATTTTATTTCAACCTGTACTGTTGTCTACGCAACATCTTTTTAGTAATTGATTTCTCAAAGTGTGCTGCAGAAGTACATTTGCATTCCATTCTGTTCAAGTACTTGTAGACTAGTGGTTGAAAATCGAACGCAACTGATGACGTTTCAATGATTACGTCACATTGAATTTGTAAAATCATAACAAACAGACATGACAGTAGCTTCCTTATGAAATAATTCTTGTAAGGTATGTCTTTGTGTGTTCATTTTATGAAAAATAACCCCAGAAACTTATGTTCGTATGCATGATTTGATCGTAATTAACGAGATACAAAGCTTCAACTTTGAAAGCGACTTGCTCAGCACAGGAAACTTCTCCCACGAAGGGGTTTAGCAGAAAGATGGCCAAGGGTTTCTTTGAGAGAATTTTGATACCAACATCGACTTTCCCTCTGGGGGATTTTTATGTTCCATTATTTTCTGAGGCAGGTGTTTCACAAGAAGATTTTTTTGAGATTCTGATGCTTCAGTTTTCCGTGCATTTAAAAAGCAACACATGACCTAAAACTTGTATGAAAGTGACATAAAGCTGTAAAAAGGATGCCAAAACGTTATCAAATATCAAGAAAATGCTGTCAGTGCATGCGACGCACACGATAATAACATGAACTCTGCTGAAATTATGACGAATTTCGCGCCATTTTTATGACGCCATTTTTAAGGGATTATTTTGTGACGCGCTTAGTGACGTTTTGTAAATACTTTCACAACTTTTGACGTCGTTGCCGTTCGACTATTCAGCAGATACGCAAAGGCCGCTCGCAAGGATATTTTCATGTGCATAGCAACGGAAAAACGTTCGATTTCTTTGGAGTTCAAAACGAATCGACAATCAGTGCCTTCATTTGCAGCAATTGCCTGTAATATATAGTCTTACAAATTTTTCTGAGACTTTCAGAGAAATTCCTGCACATATTTCTGCAAATGAACACACGCATTTTTCTCAATACTTTTCGGTCTTTGTGTCTTTTTTCTTCAACCGAAAGTAAGGTTCAGTCGCACCAATAAACAGATGAAAATAACGAATTCAGGCTTAAATAAACGTTTTACTCCCATTTGAACACCTATTTCATGATCAAGATCAATTTTTCGACCATTTGCACCCAAAAATTCCGAAAAATAAGCGTTGGAGTCATTTTTCTTTGCAAATGTTTGTGAACGTACCCTCATTCCAAAAGTCAATAATGGCGGTCAAAAACAAGTTCCCAGCCTGATTCACGCCACCAACATGCTGCCATTATCGACTCAAATGTGAAAGGAAAGATGTGTCACAAAATGCTGATTAACAAAACTTACTTCAAAGACATAATCCTGTAATGAAATCACATAAATGATGTCTGTTCCTGCCTTTTTGTAAATAAACAATCCAAAACATGAACCGGGTTATGACGCAAATTGACCTCCAGATGCTGACGTCATAACTCTCCGTTAAAGGGACATTCAATAAATTTCAAGACAGTCGATTTCAGTTAAAATCGGCATCACTTTATGCAATTTTGAAGTGAAAATTAAAATCTCTGTATGCTCTATATGGCATGGACAGAAATATGCAACGGACCAATACTACAGCATGTCATCATGCGGCACGTGAAATGGAATCCAATCAGTGTCGTGCAGGTCCGACCAATAACCCCCCCCCCCCTCCTCTACTCGCCCACTGAATGATATTGTAATATCGCCACGATCGACGCTGTTTCAATATTGACTTTATGATTGACTATTGTGTTTTAAACGTATTTTATTCAGTTTTACGTCCCTTTCAATATTATTTCAGCTCATATGAGACGGGCCAACAAATAAATTGGATCAGATTGGACGAAAACCTGGCACACTCACATGCAGAACTTGGCTTGTCTCATGTGTGGTCCGTGTGGCGTTCGAGCCCACATCACGCATAGCGGTGAGATGATCGAATGATAAAGTGCGGTAATAAAATATCAGCGCTTTTAGCCACGGGGCCGCCTAAAACATACATGTATTTTTTTTTTTTTTTTTTTTTTTTTTTTTTTTTTTTTTAAGCTAAATCGCTCTTGAATTTGTAAAATATGCGGTCCGGCAAGGGCCTGGCCGAAATAAAACGGTTTTGGCCTTAAAATAAAAAAAAAAAGTGCGGTAATGAAATATCAGCGCTTTTAGCCACGGGGCCGCCTAAAACATAAATGTATTGAATGATAAGTATAAATGTGAATAGAAATGCGATTAGATGGTCCGTACGCTTCCTCCTCTCCTCTCCTTCTTTTTTTTTTTTTTTTTTTTTTCTTTTTTTTTTTTTTTTTTTTTTTTTTCGCTCTTGAATTTGTAAAATATGCGGTCCGGCAAGGGCCTGCTGAGTGGCTGAAAGAAAACGGTTTTGGCCTTTTTCAATTTTCAATATTTTGGTCGAATATCGTGTATCATACAAGTATGCAACGATCAGGAATGGCGCAATCAGAAAAAGATTCCCACTCCAAAAACCGAGGAGCCGAAAAAAAAAAAAACTTACAATAAGGTACTTATTATATACCATGAAAACATTTCGTAAGCCGAATGAGCAGCTATTTCCCCAATAGGTGGCCACTTAGTTAACTAAACTTAACTAAAATTATGATAACATACATAAGACGCCAACAGCGCAAAAACATTTAAACACCAAAACATAAAACAATAAAACAGAAGTATCGCCTTGGAACGATCAGTAATATAAAAATAGACATTTTCCATTTTTCATGCGGCGACTCATGATTATTGATCGGTGGTCATGTGATTAATAAATCATCAGGAAAACATGTCCGTGCAATATATACCCCCTTCAACCCCACCTTTATAAAGTAAAACTGCGGTATGCAGGGGTATACCTTTTTTTCTTATGTTTGCTCCAAAACATAGATTGTGGGTACTCGTTAGAACCGCCTCGGCGAGGCGGTTCTAACGTGTACCCATAATCTGTTTTGAGCAAAAGTAAGAAAAATATTATTCAGTTTTTTTCTGATGAAATTTTCAATTTCTACAGGTGAAAACAAATCTCTGTATATTGCATGGGCAAGTGTTCGTAATGTTAAAATATGACTTCGAGTTCGTTTGCCTAGTAGTTTGCACACTCGTATTTAACAGAAACTGAACAATCAGCAAATGGCATTGATTGAATGCAATCGACCATTCGACCCCACTTCCCCCCGCCTTTTCATGTCAGGAAAACATGTCCGTGAAATATATACCCCCATAAACCCCACTTTCAAATATAAAACACACACACACACACACACACACACACACACAAAAAAAAAAAAAAAAAAAAAAAAAAAAAAAAAAAAAAAAAAAAAAAAAAATGGGGTTTGCAGGGGGTCTTAATCCTGATCCAAAACATAGATTTGAGCATAAATATAAAATATATATATTTTTTTTTTTTTTTTTTTTTTTTTTTTTTTTTGCTACTGAAAAAAATCCTCTGTATATTGCATGAGCAAGTTTTTGCATTGTATCTGACCAAATTACCTCTTTATTGGATTATTTCCCTTCTTGCTAGTGTTTGTGAGTGAAATTATACTCTGGTTAGGGGGTCCTCGTCAGTGCCCCGTCTATTAACGTACAACAGATATAGTGATTGTTGTATCGAGGATATTTTGACACGATGATACACAAGGTCAGTATTTATTTTCTACCATAATCATTTATTGTACTTTATGATATTCGAATTAGAAAATATAGTGATTACATCATTAAAATAGTGATGTAAATCTCTGACTATGTAAAATAATTAGGAAAAGCCTGACTGCACTATATACTAGGATAAACGTCACCTACCTAATCATTGATTGTGGGTACACATTAGAACCGCCTCGCTGACGCAGTTCTAACGAGTACCCACAAGCTATGTTTCGGAACAAAAATAAGAAAAATTGTATACCCCTTTATACCCCAGTTTTACTGAATAAAATTGGGGTTTAAAGGGGTATTTATTGCACGGACATGTTTTCCTGATAATTGTCCTCCTCAAAATCTATAAATTTTTGTAACAACTGAACCCACACTGCTATAGATTCCTTAAGGTCCTAAGTATTCACTAAAGAAGTTTTGCGCGGGTGTGTCATGTGTTTTTTCTCGTGGTTCTCCCGTTTTCGCCGGCCCGTCTCATATGAGCTGAAATAATCTTGAAAGGGACGTAAAACTGAATTAAAAAAAAAAAAAAGAAAAAGAAGAAGTTTTGCTTCCCCACTGCTTAAAGTGTTGCTGATATTTGGAAAAACATAATTTACCCGTGAATGGTCTATAGCTGGTTGGTTTCTGTGTCAGTGTAAATTGAAATACAGCATGATATAAAATTATCGCAGTTGTTTCCCTTGAGTTGAAGTGCGTGCATGTCGTCACAATAATGTTCATTCAATGAACTAGAAAGTTGGTGTGCGTGAACTATACACTTCATCTTAAATGTTGAAAGAAAACTGAAAGAATTAAGAAATAGATCAGCTCTAGCAGTGAATTGTTGAGTAATAATTCACTGTTTGGAGGTCAGTTGTAAAGAAGATCAAATCACGAGCGCATAGCGCGAGTGATTTATCTTCTTACAACTGACCTCCAAACAGTGAATTATTACTCAACAATTCACGCACTTGAGCTGATCTATTTCGATTCTAACACACAATAAACGGAATAAATGTTGCTGAAACCGTCGATATCGTTAAGCTTTCCGCCATTGCATTGCAGATATCCCGCCAAATATTTGACTGTAATGCTTGTATTTACACACACTTATTACGTTTGTTGTGTGCTAAAACGACGTTTCACCGTCTAACGCTGCTTTTTGGGATAGCTGACGTCACAAATGCCGCAAAGTAACGTCACGCTTGTTCGCCCAGTGAAATTGTTGCACAATAAAACACGTTTTTTTACCATTGGCTATATAGGCGAGGTGTGTTAGAAACGGGAATAAAATAGAGGAACCAAAAATACAAGTTGTCGTGATGATTAATTATTCGAACTTTCCGAACGACCCTCTTAACAGCTTTAATTAAGTGACGTCATTTAAAACTTTCCATTTTCAAGGAAACGTGCATTTTCCAGGAAACGACAACACGAGAAAACCTATCGCGATTTCTAACAAAGTCCAACACAAACCAGCCAGTAAAGTCAGAGAAGAAAGTTAGAAACTAGAAATTTTGGATTTGAAAAGAACCACTGACAGCGAATACAGAGGCGCTGATCTGCGCATCTGATCTCAAAGTTTCTGCATCGGATCCAAAATAACCGAGTATCTGCATATACAAAACTTAGGTTTTGTCACGATGTGGCTCATTTTTGTTTACAAAAAATGACAGAAGAAAGTTTCTTGAGCATTCTACTTTATTTTTTCATTGTTACATGACTTATTTTCCATGTATTGTTGGTGCTCAAATGGAGTCTTTTTGCGGTTGAAGGTGAGCATGTTTACCGAATTCGTTTTAAATTTTGGTTCATGTTTGAGCTTGCATATTTTCTTAATCTATGCGACAATCATTCAAACAATTTTGCTGACAATGCATGAATTTGGTAGATGAAAGATGATGTCATACAAAGGTGTTTTAACGATTAATGTGTGTTTTATTGCCATAAAATGTGACTGACATTTGGCTGGAACTTCGACGGCCATTTAAGCACTAGCAGCGATAACGTCGATAAAAGTTGGTCAACTTTGTGGCTTATTTGCCGGCCTCATAGAACTTCTCCCGCATAACCCGAATGTTCGATGGAAGACTAAGGTTTCCTCGCAAGACTAAGCTATACACCCAACAAATTAGCGTTGGAGTCATTTTTCTTTGCAAATCTGAAAGTAGGAGGTATTTCACTTCCTCCAGACTGATCATTTCAGACACTTGTGCAATTTTATCTTAAAAGCTCACACTTTTCAATGTTTTGGTAAACTGGTATGCAATTTAAGAAGTAGAATTATGAGGCTCACTTCTGACAGATTTGCATGAGTGAACAACATTTTGAAAGGCGTTTTTAAGCCACTTTAAATGTCGCTATATTTGGCGGGAATTTCGGCAGCCATTTTAAAGAATTATTTTGCATGCGGAAGAATGTTCCTTAAGAAAATGAAAATCGGTCAAATCGAACGTTTGCTTATCTACTGTTTACCAAAGCAGACTAGGCAACTTCATACACACTATTCCTTCACTATCAACTGGTATATTTTGAAAATTCTTCAGTCATTTACTGACTTAGCAAATAAAAAATGCTTTTACTGACAAAGCTTTTCTAGTAGCCTAGCCTCCGTGGCTTAGTAGTTAAGCCACTCGCCTTATAAGTCAGGAGGTATGAGTTTCAACCTTTGCTTCTATAGTATTTCAGATGAGATTCTAAAGCCAAGGCCTTGTGTCCTTATGACCATAGCTGTTGAGGGCATGTAAAACATGAACATCAACATCACTTCATATTAGATTTTGCCAAAATCTGGTGTTCTCTATACAAAACCAATCATTTAAATGTTTCTTTTACTTTGTTTTCAGGGTAAGGCAGTATTCTGGTACAATCTATACAAGAACGGTGAGGGTATATACGACACCAGGCATGCAGCCTGTCCTGTTCTAGTCGGGGATAAGTGGGTCGCCAATAAATGGGTTCATGAACGAGGTCAAGAGTTCCGACGACCTTGTAGTCTCCATGCCAACCAATAATCAAACCCTCCAGTCGGGGCTCAAGTCAGGGGAAAACTAGCGTTAAAATTGTTCAGTGATTGCCAAGCCATTAAACAAGCTGACAGAAAAGACTTGCAAACAGTGTAGACCCTGATTAGACTTGTGTCTGAGCCATTTGCTCATATTCATGTCAGACTTCTGTGTGAGAAGACTAACAATCTGGGTTTCTGACCAGATCTGACACAAACAGGCTGTACAGCCAATGAAAATAGTTAGAACCTTGAAATTTCAGATTTAGAAAGAGTATGCATTATACTACAATCTATGGAGCAGATCAGCTGCACAGTGACTGCACAGCAGATCTTCACCTTTGTTTTTGCATATGCAGATTGTTGGTTTTGGATGCTGCAACTCATTGTCATCATGGTGTTTTCCCTGGTTTTCCCTGCCTTGAGCCCCTATTTTTTTCACCTCAGTGCCATAAGACAATATACTCACACTCATCATCCTATCATATAAAGCATAATGTGATGTCTTTTATCATGTTTTCTTACTTTTACTAACTTACGTGTACATATTGTATGTTATATGTTTGGCAGTGGGGCATATTGATGTTAATTAAGAGATGACTGAAGTTATGTTGTTAGTCTAGATTCAGTTATTGAGGACACTGTTAGACCACATTACCATTGATTTTTTGAGAAATTGCAGTCATTTTTCAATTATCATCAGGTGAGCACTTTTATCTGCTTTAGAAAAAGTTTTGCTATTTAAATGGCGAATGTAACTGTGAAGCTTAGCTGTTATATCAAAGTTATTACAGTATTATCTCATACATTTTGATATTATCCATGCTCGGTGACTGTATATGCTTACATGGTTATGTTTCAAAGTATTCTATTCATTTTAAAATACATGTGATTTATCTGAAGGAGGAGGAATATACAATCTCATTATTGTTATCTGCTACAAAATGAACTCTGTTTTATGATGATTTTCTGGATTACCAAATAAATCAGTTGTTTTGTTTCAAGTACATGTATGTTTATTGTCTGTATTGATCTGTCAATTTGATTTACTTGAGGAGATAGGTTTCTTTCTGTATAATTATAATGAAATGGCTGTTTCCAATGTTTGAATAAATGAAATACAGTGATAATTCTAAGAAGCACATATGGATTTTGCTATTAAAGCTGGTTTTAAATTTAAATGGAAATGTAAGCAAAACTATGAATATCTTATCTGCCTTGCAGCACACCTGCCATTCTGAAAATAGAGGATCTTACACGAATGGTCATTTCATATGAAATTTATTAAACGAGCCTTCGGCGAGTTTAATTTCATATGAAATGACCACGAGTGTAAGATTCGTTTTATCATATGACTTTTAAAATAGGATTTTATCGCTTTTAAAGTGGACATATTTCCAATGAAGATTTACATTGTTGTTACGGACGTCGTCAATGACGTTACGTATTCCAGCAAAAGTGTTATTACACGTGTGGTCATACGATTTTTATGACATGACGTTATCCACTGGAAAACAGCGGCGTCATATGATAAATTAGGTTATGAACTTGTCTAGGATGTTTAAATATAAGGTGACAGTATATGCACTTATCAGAATGATACAATAAAAAATGAACTGAACGTAGGATAACTTATTAGAAAACAGCACTGTTTGTGTTCAAGAGGCTCTGCATCTCTTTTGAGGTCATGCATTTTGCTGTGCAAGATCGGACACCATTATATTCTCAATCTATTTACATGTGATTGTCTTTTACATTTCATTTTTTTTAAGTTTATATCTTTTTGTGTTGAAAATTACAGGGTTTGTTATTAAAAGTAGTTCATCAGCAATTGATTTAACAATCATGTCTTATTTTTATACCCCACCACTTCAAAAAGTGCGGGGTATTACGAGGGGCGATTGGAAAGTACGTAGCGTGGTCCATTATTTCATTAACGGATCGACAAACCAATACATTTTTGGTATCATTTTAAACAACTATCTTTCCTCCACGTTCTCACACTAATTTCATGAAGGTGACATGATGCAGTCAGAAAAAAACATAATTGTAAACATGGGTACTGTTTGTATACTGGAAAAAGTGAAATTTCAATAAAATAGACAATTTATAATCATTTTTAAATTTAGCAATTCATGAAACCTATTTGATGGAATAAGATTATTTTGTACCATTTTGTAGCCCATCATAAAGGCAATTTATTATGCAAGTCTTGAATGAATTTGCCAATTCTTACAACTTATAAACGAGACGGCAATATCTGCGTCTCTTGGAATTCTCTGCATTTTATTCATTTTCTATGTCAAAACGAGCCCATCACAATGATTTTAATTTGAAAATATGAAAGAGCATTTGTTTGAATTTATTTTAAGTTAAGTCTCATACCAAGCACAGTTTCCCTGCTTCGTAACAAGACAAATAAAAAATTATTCAGAGCACAACAAATGGTAGATAACTGTTTAAATCTGGTCATGGGTATGGGTGATTTTAGCTAGGAGGAATAGTTTTGTTTGTATAAATTGAGAACTGTGGCAAATAGAATGGTAAAATAGGTTTGTGAGTTAAAACCAATTACTAGAGTGTTGACTGACAAGTTATCTTGAAGAAACTTTCTATAGTTTATAAGATATGAGGGGGTTAGTTACCCCACCCACTTCTTGAAAATAGGGGGTAGAGTCATTAAGATTCATTTTTATAGGAACTGAGTAAGATGAGACGACATATTTGCATGACGAAATTTCCTTTGTGCATTGTACACAACGAATAACGCAGAAAATATACTCAGATGTCACAAAACTTGCTGCAGTATGAGCCTTAATCTCAAAACAAATAGGAAGAAAACACGCAAAAATGCTATTTTTTGAAACGGTACAACTTTTATATTAATCAATATTGTTCGCATCTAATTATGCTAGCCGTGCAAGCAATAACCGCAGAAGACATCTATAGAAATAGAATTCCGAGAGATATCGCTTATTTGTTATAATGTGATATCGAATGAGGTCACTGATTTTCTGTTGATTTTTCTGAATATTTTTTTTTTCGAAAATATCCGCCAGTATATAAACATGCCTTCATTTTGAGCGCGCGAGGCACGTGCATGACTAGTCGTTTTACAAAAATCAATGCATCATCTTGAAGAGGAGAAATTCTACTTTCTATACATGTATTACTTTAATATGTTTAGCAACGCATTAAGAAATTACGATACCTTACTACGTACTTTCCAACCACCCCTCGTATGTTATACCCTCCGCAAAAAAATTGCATTCGAGTGTTCGTCCGTCACCGCATCATTTCCGTGCTCTATTTGAGCATTTATTGACCAATTTTCTTCAAACTTTGTATAGTAGTTCATATTAAGGAGGAGTGGTTTGGGATTGAAGATGGGTAAATTTTGTCAAATAAGTACAGAGTTATGGCCCTTGATTAACATAAAAATTTCGTTTCCGGACTCTATCTTGGGCATATATTGACTGATTTTCTTCAAACTTTGTATAGGAGTTTATATTAGGAAGGAGTGGTTTGGGATTGAAAATGGGTAAATTTTGAGTACAGAGTTATGGCCCTTGATTTACATTAAAATTTGGTTTTCGGACTCTGTATTGGGCATTTATGTACTAATTTGCTTCAAACTTTGTAAAGGAGTTCATATAAGGAAGGAATGGTTTGGGATTGAATATGGGTAATTTTTGTCAAATAAGTACAGAGTTATGGCACTTGATTTATGATACAATTTCTTTTCCAGGCGCTATCTTGAGTATCTGAAGACCAATTTGCTTCAAACTTTATAAAAGAGCTCATATCTGGAAGGTGTGGTTTGGTATTGTAGATGAATGTCATCAAGATATTATGTGCATTTGTACTGAATTAAAATTTGCGTGGCGGGGTATCATGCATGCTTGCAGCACTTTTATTGTGTGGAGGTAATGGTCTTCCAATTTATAACATTAACAGCATCATTATTTGACACTCCTAGTTTTGAGACCGGTCTGAGCAACAAAGAGAGAAAGGTTTGCATGGTTAAGAGAAAGCTTTTAAACATGGTTCATACATTATTTCTTGTTTTACATGAAAGTATACTGCTAAAATTGCAACGAAATGGTTTACCTATGCACTCAACAGGGTAATAACCACTCAACAGGGTAATAACCAGAAGGCCGGGTCAAAAATGGGCATTTTAGGTGCACTGCATGAAAACTGATCTTTGGTATTTCCAATCAGGTCCGACACAAATCAGCCTGTACAGACACACAAAAAGCTTGAAATTTGGGATTTAAGTAGGATAGAGATTTTTCTGTCTGAGAAGCGAAAAAAAAAAAGACACTTATCAGCTGTGCAGTTATAGCTCAGTTGACCTGTGTGCAGGTTTTCGAATAGGTAAGATCCGGTTTTCCCATAACGCGGCTGTGACATAGTTCAGAAACATTACCAGAGGTCTTCTGTTATGTTTCTGCTGCTGATATTATTTATACATACATTTCATAGATGATCCATGCTTTAAAATTAGCCGAGACGCAAGAAAATCGGTCTTCAGGGGTTCCAACCAGGTCTCACATAAACCGGCCTAGGCAGCCACAGAAGATGGGTAGAAGCTTGAAATTTTGGATTTAAGAAGAAGAGGAATTGTACTATCCATGCTAAAACAAAGGCGCTGTTCTACGCCTTTGTTTTCACAAAGACAAAAATCTGGTTTTCTCATGACGCGGCTCAAGTTATTTGTGAAAAGTTTTTATGCCCCCAACTTCGAAGAAGTTGAGGGGGCATATTGGTTTGGGTCTGTCCGTGCAGTCAGTCAGTCAGTCAGTCTGTCTGTTTGGCACTCGGTCAGGAACCGTTAGAGCTAGGATCTTGAAATTTGGTATGTTGTTTGTATATGAAAATTAAGAGGACCCGTATTTTGTCTTTCAGGTAAATTCAAGGGGCTAGGGGCCCATTCTGTGAGAGTTATTTCCCTTTTTAATTCTTGATAAAGTGAATAGATAGTGGCTACCTTGTGTGCGCAACTCCTCCTATAGTTTAATTCCGATTCTCTTGAAACTTTACAGATGTTGTGACCATGCTTTGAAGATATGCATGTGGTTTGGATATAATTCTCAGATTAATTTTTGTCACTTTTTTCGCAATTTGAACTTAGCCATTTTTCAGGCATTTTCACAATGAAAGTGAATGGGCAGTGGGTACCTTGTGTGCGCAACTCCTCCTACAGTTTCATGCCAATTCATTTAAAACTTTACATGTGTTATGGACATGGTCTGAAGATATGCATGTGGTTTGGATATAATCCTTGGATTGTTGTCATTTTTTTCACGATTTGAACTTAGTCATTTTTTCGGGCATTTTAGTGAATGGATAGAGGGTACCTTGTGTGCTTAACTTCTCCTACAATTTAATACCGATACTTTTGAAACTTTGCAGACATTGTGACCATGCTTTGAAGATATGCATGTGGTTGGGATATACTCCTCAGATTAATTTTTTGGACATTTTTACATCTTGAAAGTGACTTACCAGTTGGGGGCATAGTGTTTCATAAACATTTTCTAGTTGATTTTAGCTTTACATCCAATTCACTTTTTTTTCCTTCAAATTTTGTGTTTATGACTCAGGCGATTAGATTATTAGTACATTTCTGAGTTGCAAAAGATCCAAGATGTTTATTGTTTTAATATTTAAAATACAGTTAAAAATAACAGTACTTAACTACTTGTATTTATATAGCGTTGCGGCATTAATTTTGGTATTTTGATGTAAATTAAATGGCTGAACATGTACTAAATCTGCATATCTTGGGTCACTTGAATATTAAAGGTGTCTCCAACCAATGAACGATTTGTTGTTGTTGTTTTTTTACACCTTAGATAAACATAAATTTCTCCCCGTCTCTTAAGAGAATCATGACCCAGCTCTCCGAGTTAGCTTGACTACTATTGTCCCATCTCCTTTTTTTCTTGAATTTCAGGGATTGATCAATCTAAAGAAGATTCTTGAGATGTTTGGTCTGTGGTTTAATGTCCCAGTCAACAAGTTTTTAGTCTAACTTCTCCCTGGGAGCTAACACTAGTTTTGTGTCTTAAGAACCCAGTGTCAGTGCAGTTTGAAACCAGGACCTCTATGACAATGGGCTCCTCTTCTAAACGGTAGGCACATATCGTTGGGCCTTTATAACATATGAGCAGAATACCAAGCAATTGGCAACAATGTATAATTGAATTCTAATCATTTCCTTGGAGATCTTTGCTTGAGAGGCCAAGACATTGATCATCATATACTCACAGATTTTGAAAACGCAACAATTGTTTCTCTCAAAATACTAGATAATTCTGAAAAAAAAAAGGACAATCGGTCTGTTAAACTTCCTTACCAAAATCGATATGCGAATGTCGGTGAGTAACAGTTGCACTATAATTACAAGCACGGCTAAAAATTTATTACCGACACCAGTTTAAAAGGTTTAGGGGATTTAAGGCCTGATTTCGGCCTCATGCGTTGGTAAAAAAAATATTTTTTGAATGTTGAGGAGAAAAGTATTGCAAACAGCAGGTATAGGTCCCCGCTTATGAATTCTAGCACAACTATCACATTCAGATTACACATGTTATGGTAACGCTCCGAAAAGTGTTGAAATACCCCTTTTTGCATTTTTGGGTCTATTTTTTACCATTTAACATCATTTTCAACTACCGGCCCACAAACAATTTCTTATTATTAAACAATTATGAAGTATCATCCAGAGATATTGTATGCAAAGTATCATTTTGTTCGTCGTGCGGGCCGGCACTTAAAAATTACAAAATGTGTTTAGAGATGGTCAAAAATAGACCAAAAAGTGCAAAATTTGCTCTATCTAGGCTTCTTCTGCACGTTGCCATGGCAACGCTTGTAGGATAAATGAAGTACTTGTTCTGGTTTCTAAAAGACAAGGCATATGGCTGTTTTTAGGAATGGTTTTCTCACCTAAATTCCAAAATTTATTTTTAGCAAAATCTGAGGCCAAAAACAGGCCTTAAATGCCCTAGGCCTTTGTCTGGAAAACTTAAATTTTGTGTATAGAATGAAACAAATATATGAACATGCTTGTATAAAGTTTTCAAACACAACAAATAGACAAGGGACACAATTTGAATTACCTGACTACCGGCGCTATAACTGAACATCTCTTATGTAACAACCAAATTGCGCATGAATAATGCAAACCCCTTTCATTACTGCTTGATTTATTGCTTTAGGTCCCAGTCAACAGCTATGGTCATGTCAAAATGTTACTCGATTGTCAATTTGGTTCTTTCCCACATTGGCTTTTAGGCCCAGGGACTTTGGTTCTGTTTGTATCAGTTCCTGGGACCAGTTGTTCAAAACTTTGTTAGCTTAACATCATCATTAAGACCATAGCTCTTAGAGTAAATGCCGATTACATAAGCAAATACATTGTTATTTTTTGTCGATAAAATGTGAGAATCCTTTGCATTGCAAAGGATTCTCACATTTTATCAACAAAAAAATAACTATTTGTAGGATTCTCACATTTTATCAACAAAAAAATAACTGTATTTGTAATATTCATGTTCGAAATTTTAACGAATCGTTATTTAACAATGTCGTTAATTTTGAACAACTGGCCCCTGGTTGTTGCTTTTATCTTTAAACCTCTAATTTTATAAAAGTCATTGATTCACAATCATCTGGAGTTGGGGAGTTTCCTCTGGTGATAAGAATAAAACAAAATTATTAATTTTATTTTTTGTAGAAATTGTGAAATCAATTAAAGCAACAAAAAAATTTGATTGATGTAACAATACATTCTATCTTTGGATATATCACAGATTTTCTTCCCCGTATTCTTTGTTGCATTTTGTGATTAAACTGTAGATCTAGATAGACAATAATGGAGTATAACACAAGCTTTTTGCACCTACAGTGATTGCATTTGTGTTATATATGGTGGAAGAGCGTCGGACTCAAGAATCGAGAGGTCCTCAGTTCGATCCCCACAGGCATCACCGTGTTGTGTCCTTGAGCAACACATTAACTCCCTACAGTACTGGTTAAACCCAGGAAGCGTTGGCTCCATCCCGACATGACTGAAAAATTGTTGACTGGGACGTTTAGCCTCAACACAAACAAATCAATCTTAGTCATACATTTAAATGCTATTCATGCAACTATGCCAGTTCCTTTTGCAGTTAAACTGTCTACAATGAAGCATCACATCAACAAGTTCTGCTCTTGCTAACACCACACCATTACGAAAACACGCCGTTGTAAAAATTGAAAACTTTCAGTAGAAATATTTTGGTATTTTTCTTATTTTTGCTCAAAACTTAGATTGTGGGTACATGTTAGAACCGCCTCGCCGAGGCGGTTCTAACGAGTACCCACAATCTATGTTTTGGAGCAAAAATAAGAAAAATAGGTATACCCCTGCATACCCCAGTTTTGCTATATAAAAGTGGGGTTTAAGGGGGTATACATTACATGGACATGTTTTCGTGATGACACTGACAGTTGTGTGGAGAGAATTCAGGCTTGCAGTAAATTTCCGAAGACTGTTCTGATCCTGATACACTGAAACCCCGTCACCTGCATTGAACATTGTTCATTTCCTCTAACTCTGCCTTGAACATTGTTCGTTTCCTCTTACTCCAACAATCCTAAGCTGAGTGTCACATCTAGCATTCTCATGGCAACACTGTGCACTGAGTCTCTTGGCTAGAATGTCTTGTGAAGACATCGTCACTAAACATTATCACTAACTACCCCATGAGATTGGGTCATCTAGGTTTCTTAACAGGACTGTGTTCAGTAGATGTTGATGGAACAGGCTCATCAGAACCTACAATGGTAAGGTAATAAGTTTAACCTATATGTGATAGACGCCAAAAGAAAAACAGTATATAGCAGCCATATGTTTAATTGTTTCCTATGTCTTGTAAAGGTTTGGCACATATGGGTCAAAACATATTTGCCTTCAATCCAAAAAAATGTATGATTTCATTTAATTTCTTCACAGACTGTCTAAAATTAGCAATTTAATTTCTATTATAATCTTGTACTGAATATGAAAATTTCTAAAAAAATCAATTACATGTACCATCAGGAAAACATGTCCGTGTAAAGTATACCCCCTCAAACCCCACTTTTATATAGTAAAACTGGGGTATGCAGGGGTATACCTATTTTTCTTATTTTTGCTCCAAAACATAGATTGTGGGTAGTCGTTAGAACCGCCTCGGCGAGGCGGTTCTAACGTGTACCCACAAACTATGTTTTGAGCAAAAATAAGAAAACTATCAAATTTTGTCTACTGAAAATTTTCATTTTTTTACAACTTAAAAGATCTCTGTATATTGCATGGGCGTGTTTTCCTAATGAATTTTTAATGGCAAATTCAGATGTAAGAACACAACTTTAGTGTGTTTCACGACTTGCCTGTTTGTTCTTTCTGTCGCCGTCTACCTTTAACAAATGGTTCATGTAGCACCTCATACAACCTTTGGGCCTGTTAACAGAAACAATGTCACATAACAGCTACCCTGTCAAATGACATACCTCAATATGAAACATTTGAGCCGCCTCGTGGGAAAACCAACAATCTGCATAGGCGAAAACAAAGGCGCAGATCAGCTTCGCGGTAACCGCGAAGCTGATCAGCGCCTTTGTTTTCGCTACTCGGATAGTACAATTCCTCCTCTACTTAACTCCAAAATTTCAAGCTTCTAGCTCTTTTCTGTTACTGTGCAGGCCGGTTTGTGTCAGACCTGTTCGGAAACCACATTGTTGGTTTTCCCACGAGGCGGCTCATTTGTGACTTGAACTTTTGCTGCTGATAGAAAATTGCAAACTGAAATTTTCAGTTGCAAGTTTATACAGTGATATTCTTGATATAATTGAGCCCTCAAACATCTCAGTTACAAATGTACAACAGGTCATCGTATATATTAGATGATATGCTACACTAAGTTTAATGTTCTAAAGAACATAATCTTGCCTTACACAGCCTATACATGTAATGTATCACTATTAAAACACAACCATACCTTTTGTGGTCCAAAGCCTGGACACAGTGACAAGTCTTCCTTTGTGGCTTTAACTATTTCATCAAAATTCTGAAAGACATTATTTTGCCTTAATTTACTGATATGGTAATTACTTGAAATAACTACATGCATCAAAAGAAATTAGTGGAAACCAAATCAGGATAACTGAATCATGGAATTACAGAATTATCAAACGACAATGTGAGTCCAGTATTGCCCCATTTTTTGTCAAATGCTAGTCTGGTACAGATCTACATTTTTTACTCTACGAGGAGCATTTTTATCTAGGTCCATGATAACAATACAAAAACTATGTTCTGAATGATTGTAGGAAAACTTTATTTATATTTGAAAAAAAAAATCCTTAATTCTAACACACCTCGCCCATATAGCCAATGGTAAAAAACGTGTTATATTGTGCAACAATTTCACTGGGCGAATAAGCGTGACGTTACTTTGCGGCATTTGTGACGTCAGCTATCCCACAAAGCAGCGTTAGACGGTGAAACGTCGTTTTAGCGCACAACAAACGTAATAAGTGTGTGTAAATACCAGCATTACAGTCAAATATTTGGCGGGATATCTGCAATGCAATGGCGGAAAGCTGAACGATATCGACGGTTTCAGCAACATTTATTCCGTTTATTGTGTGTTAGAATCGAAATAGATCAGCTCAAGTGCGTGAATTGTTGAGTAATAATTCACTGTTTGTCGGTCAGTTGTAAGAAGATAAATCACTCGCGCTACGCGCTCGTGATTTGATCTTCTTTACAACTGACCTCCAAACAGTGAATTATTACTCAACAATTCACTGCTAGAGCTGATCTATTTCTTAAATAAAACAAATTCCAGAATTATTGTGAAAAACTTACTACTGTTTTATGCATAAAAAACATGCACAGTAATATGAGCCGCATCGTGAGAGAACTGGATTTTTGCCTATGCGAAAACAAAGGCGCAGATCAGCTTCGCGGTAACCGCGAAGCTGATCAGCGCCTTTGTTTTCGCTACACGGATAGTACATTTCCTCTTCTACTTAAATCCGAAATTGCAAGCTTCTAGCTCTTTTCTGAGCTTGTACAGGCCGGTTTGTGTCGGACATGGTCGGAAACCCCGAAGCCCGGTTTTCTCGCGTCGCGGCTCATATCGTAAAAATCACCTACCCCAAAAGTTGATAGCAGAGTCATACAATCTGTTTTGTTCACTGACTTCACTGTGGTTAATGTGTCTGTCAGCTGGAAATAATTAGTAATGTGCATTGCAAAGGATTCTCACATTTTATCAACAAAAAATAACAGTGTATTTGTAATATTCATGTTTTTTTTTTATTTCAGTTTTACATCCCTTTCAAGATTATTTCAGCTCATATGAGACGGGCCAATCAGTAGGTGGGCAAAAACGGAAGAACCCCGAGAAAAACCACCTGGCACACCCGCAAGCAGAACTTGGCTTGTCTCACATGTGGCCAGAGCGGGGCTCGAACCCACACCAGACACAGCGGTGAGATGATCGAGTGATTAAGAAACAGCCCTCTTAACCTCTCGGCCATGGGGGCCGCTTAATATTCATGTTTGAAATTTTAACGAATCGCTAACTAACGATGTGGTTAATTTTGAATGTTAGTTTAGACTAAGTTATTACTATAGTACCTTAGAAACATAGTCTGTGTCTGTCTTCTCCATGAGAGCTTCAGCAGGTTTATTCTCATACACTTTATAGGTCTCCAAATACCTCCCCACTTCCTCTACACTGGAATACAGATAACAAAGGAATATAGGAGACAGAGCATTAAATTCTTTCAAACAGAAACAGACTTTCCTATTGGTGTATCTTTGCTGTTTTTACGACATTATTCATAGAATAGTCATATTTTGGCATTGCTTTTTACATGCAGCATCATAAAAAAACTGTGCACTTCTTTTTGCGTGCTATTTATTTGCACACAATAATATTTGCATTAAGTACAATGGAAAAACTGATAATGTCGCATTTGAATCACTTTTAATACTTCTACCTGAAAGACACCATGAGGGTACAGTCAGCCAGGATACACATCTTAGCCAGATCTTTCAGCAGGTGGTGGGGGTCAGTCTGAAAAACAGGTATATACATTAACATCTATCTGCATGTACCTGTCTAAAAACTCAACAAGGTCCCAACAAAACCCAATAACTGCACATTATGACCAAGTGTAATACATTCTGGATTGTACACTACTTTGACCCTTAAAACATTAGATATTACAAGAGCAGGCATTTTATCATCTATGAAGGAAAAAGCCTGTAATCAGCTGTGTTACTCTGCAGCTGGCCGGCAAGATGATCAATCGTTTTCAAACACACAGAAAAACATATTTTACCATAATACAGCTCAAGCAATATACATACCACATCAACTTGAACAAGTAATACCCTGAGATCATATCCTTTCCCAAGCTCCTTCAGTCGGTTGTGGATATATGTTGGATTTAATTGGTGGTACCTTAAACTGAAAATAAAACCTGAGTAATGTTTCCTAAAGACATGAACAATAGTTATCTTTCAGTGTATAATAAATATACCCTTTGAAATCTTTTTACTACAACAATTCAAAATTAGATACCCATATGATTTCTAGTTTTTTATTTATCTTCAGTTTTAGTAGATAAAATTAATCCACACAAGTGTGGCATTCTATATGAAACCAATACAGCTCCACATGAGGCACAATGTGTGTTTCATGTGGGGCAATATTGTATGCACACAATAAACTTGGTAAGTCACTCCTGATATCCCTTAAAACTAAAATTGATACATGTATTTAAATAACTAATAAAGCTTAACCTCTTTAGACTCAACCATTACGAAAACTTGCCCATGCAATATACTGAGATTTTTTTCAGCTGTAAAAATTGAAAATTTCATCAGAAAAATGTTGATATTTTTCTTATTTTTGCTCAAAACATAGATTGCAGGTACACGTTAGAACCGCCTCGCCGAGGCGGTTCTAATGAGTACCCACAATCTATGTTTTGGAGCAAAAATAAGAAAAATAGGTATACCCCTGCATACCTCAGTTTTGCTATATAAAAGTGGGGTTCAAGGGGGCATACAATTCACGGACATATTTTCCTGATGTTTTTTCTCACCTCAAGAACAGAGCACAGTTTGCCTTGCCCATGACATAATCTGGTACAATACTGCCATACTCCCAGGGAACATTGCGGATATGTTTCAGTATTGGGTTGCCTCGCTGAAAAATATCAAATAATAAATCATTATTTACTGAAATAAAAAAATCTGCAGAAAATTTTACTTGTTAACCTTCTAAATAAATGCAGGTTCTATTAGCTTTTACTTTATCTAATACAAAATTCAAGGTGCTGTCAAAAAATGTGTATTTTTCCTGACACATAGACAAATATCTCCAAAAACTTAACATTGGAAATACAATTTTACACAATATTTACTGTCAAAGCAACCACACATGTATATCAGTTTGATTATTTGTGCAGTCTTATCAGGCCCTTAACTGGCTAGTGCTGCTATTATCAAAGATGGGATAGTACACAAATAGCTAACCCAGCTTGCTGAGTAGATCTAGATATATTTTTCTTGCTTCCCTACAATAATTAAACTGCCGCACAAGAAAACCAACAACCTGCATAAGCGAAAACAAAGATGCATATCAGCTGTGCAGTAATACTGCACAGCTGATCAGTGCCTTTGCTTTCACTACAGGGAAAGTACATTCCCTCTTATTCTTAAATCCTAAACATCAAGGTTCTATCCCTCTTCTATGGCTGAATAGCCTGGCTTGTGTTGGACCTAATCTGCTTTGGTGTTTTTTTTTCGGCATCGCAACTTATTTGTTTTCTACCTGTCTGTAGTTGACAATGATGCTGTTACCAGAGGGTGCTTTACTGGCCCCAGATGATGTTCCACTAAAAAACAGAGTAGATGAAGATTAGTTTGATTGTCATATGAGGATTTATAGCCTAACCAGCACTCAGTTGTTGATCATAATTCAGTTTTACGTCCCTTTCAAGATTATTTCAGCTCATATGAGACGGGCCAATCAGTAGGTGGGGCGAAAATGGGAGAACCCCGAGAAAAAACACCTGACACACCCGCAAGCAGAACTTGACTTGTCTCACGTGGCCAGAGCGGGGCTCGAACCCACACCAGACACAGAGGTGAGATGATCGAGTGATTAAGAAACCACGTTCTTAACCACTCGGCCATCTCAGTTGTTGTTTAGGCCAGTTAATCATTACATGTACAAAATATTCTCAAGTAAATTTCAAACCCAATAAGGTTTTTAGCATTTAAGGATGTTTGCTGCTAACATTTGACATTTCGGAACTTCCGGTTTTTCTTTTCTTGAATATCTCGTAAACGGTTGCAGATATTTTCCTAATATTTTATATTTGGATGCATATTGATAATATGCATTGAATGAGCCATGAAAATTGTCAATCTAAGAAACTTCATTTTTTCACCCCATTTTCTGCAACTTTTCAGAAAATTTTAAGTTGTCAGTAAAATTTAGGGGGTAGGGTAGATTAAACTTGAATATTACACATCTTCAAATTAATTGCACTAATTAGATGTTTATTTTAGCAGCAATATATGTGTACATGGTATTCTAAGTCATTTTTTGTGTCTTTGGTGTGCTGGTTTTAAAATTTAAGGTGGTTTTATGAAATGGGCTTTTAGAAACAAAACAGCCGAAAAAAGGCTGAAAATGGCGATTTTTAAGTTGTTGGTTCTCTCTTATATGCTCACTACCCTATATATTTCTTTCTTTTATTCGAACAAGAAAAGATTACCAAGTTCTATGTTGTGTGAAAATACAAGAAAAAGTTTGAATCAACAAATATGGGTTTGGTACATTTCAAAATATTGATTTTTTCCGACTTTTTAAGTATGGGGGTAGGGTTGGAAAAGGAATTGTAAAATTTTGTCATCCACTCCAAATTGCAAATTTTTCTATGCTTTTGGTCCAAAATTGTCTGCGCGACGTAAATATTATGACTTTCGAAAGCATTCTATGTGTAGTTTTGTTCAAGACAGGTATGTTTCAAAGAATTAAAAATTAAATTAATTTTACCAAATTTAAAATATGGTGCTCAGAGGTCTCATTCAGAGGCCTGTAGCTTGAAAAAATGCACACTACCCTATATTTATTTTGTTTTCAAATGTCTTGTGTTGTATTTTGGAATCAAAAAAGAGTGGTTAGAAAAAAAGTTTGAATACTTTTTCATTGGCAGCGAACATCCTTAATGTTCATACATTCAATGCTCTGTCTTTACTAAGCAGTCATTAGAAACTTGCTCAACGTACTAGTAAATTTATTTTAAAAGTTTGAAAATTGTAACAGGGTTTAAAGATGCAATTAACATGTATAAATGTGTAGAAGTGATAAAATGCATTAGGTAATCTGAATAAAGAATTGAATTGAACTTTTCAGTCACACGACCAAAATTCATATCTATAAGTTGTTCTTACTCTGTTGACTTGACTGGTTGATTCTCTGTTGTTGACTTCCCGCCAGATACAGTACTTGTCGTGGACGATAATGGTTTATTTCCTGAAGCTATAGATCAAGAGAGTTAATCTTACAAACAGATATATTTCAACAACATCTAATACAAATCTTGATACAGTCTTTTGAGCCGCATCATGAGAAAACCAGATTTTGTTTATGCAAAAACAAAGGCGCAGATCAGCTGTGCAGTACCTGCACAGCTAATCAGTGTTTTTGTTTTTGCTACACCGGTAGTACAATTCCTCTTCTTAAATCCGAAATTTCAAGCTTCTAGCCTGCTTCTGTGACTGTACAGCCTGATTTGAATCAGACCTATTCAAAAACCTCATTGTCGGTTTTCTCACGAGACGGCTCGTATTTCAAGAATATCTAATATAAATCTTGACACAGTCATGTAAGAGTTGGGCATAGTATACCAAATACATAATCATGTCACACTATTTCTAGAACTATTATTGTAAAAACTCCCCTATTTGACAGAATTTGTACAAATTACAGATGTGTATCCTCACGATGGGTTCAAATATGATACCTGTGTGGCTGGTCTGGCATTTGTTTCTGTTACATATATGGGCCACAACGTGAGAAAATGTACCTTCGGACAATTTTTTGAGTATTAGAAAAACAAAGTTAGCTTGAATGTTTGAAGTTTCTAGAGTCTGTTAGTCTTTATTTGACCAGATTATTTCTGTTATTTTGTGAGTTATGACCAATTTACTATATGAACCCATAAGACGTCATTATCCTGAAAAATGACGTCAAAGTTGCATAATGCATTTTTGCATGTTAGTAGAGCTTACAAAACTCGATGCATTTGCTTAAAACTGTTTAAGCACTGGTCAGAACCTATTGTTAAGATAGAAGCATACCATCCTTACAGGTAATCTTTCGTAATTATTTTGTCTATTTTTATGATGACGCAGTTGCTATGGTTACCATTTAACGACAGATATGGGAAAATGATGTGTATTGTGGGCTAAAACAAGGGCAGATAACTCCAAATATTGAAAATAAATATGTTTAAAACTCATTCATTTTGTAGCCCAGTGTCCAAAGATAACAAATACAATGTTATTTCTAAAACGTATATTACATCATTTTTCAGCTTCTTGCTGCTTTCTACTAGTAATGTTAGAATGTCCGAAGGTACATTTTGTTGCATTGAGGTTCATATAGCATCTTTCAGAATCCAAAAAGTTCAAGCCTCTTTCTATCAAATTTTATTGTACAGCCCAATTTATGTAGGACCTGGGGAGAAAGCATGAACATAGGTTATTTTCTGGCACAGAGTAATTGGACTTCTTTATCCTTACCTGTTGTGTTCCCAGTTGAAGATGCTGGAACTGTTTTACCCAGTGCAGGTGTGACAGACTTTGAACCAGAAATAACAGAGGTAGCCCCGAAGGTTTTCTCTGATGTTAATGATGTTTTTCTATTCATACCATTTGACACATCAGACTTCTGGAGATTGTGATGTGTAGTCCCTTGTGTGTTAGGTTTGTTTGTTGTCTGTTCAGAGTTTGTTTTCTGTTGTTTGAAGGCTTCAAACCTAGACATGGAAGGTACCTGAAAAATATTACGAAAACTTGCCCATGCAATTTAAAGATTTTTATGATGTTGTAAAAATTGAAAACTTTCAGTTTTTTATATTTTTCTTATTTTGCGCAAAACATAAATTGTGGTACACGTTAGGTGGTTCTAACGAGTATCCACACTCTGAATCTGAAAAGTTTACTGGTGACACGCCAAATGACATTATTTCACCAGGGGGTTTGGATGGGGGAGAAATTAGTCCCTTGAACGCACGAGTGAAGCGAACTTGGACACACAATCATCTGACATTTCAGCAGTAGAAAACAGAGAGTCAGGGAGGTCATTCCAGTCCCTGATAGTCTGGGGAAAGAAACTACATTTGTAGGCCTCTATACTAGCAGATGGAAGCTGAAATGCCTTGGAGTGGCTATTTCTACAACGCCTAGTCTTTGGGATAAGGTCATCTGTAGGTATTCTGGCTTTACCTTTCAGACCTTTGTATAGTAATATAAGTCGACTCTATGTTTTGGAGCAAAAATAAGAAAAATAGGTATACCCCTGCATACCCCAGTTTTACTATATAAAAGTGGGGTTTGAGGGGGTATACTTTACACGGATATGTTTTCCTGATGAGACTGACAATGACAAACTTAAGGCATGGAAAGATTTTTAAATCCTGTGTATGGCACTGATATATTGCTTCCCTCAGATCATTTTCTTGAAAATACTTTTAATGGCTCACACCAAATATTTTTCTCCCTTGACAAATTGTAATGTAACGGGATAGTCTCCCTTGTAGAATACGTTGGTGCAACGTATTAGCGGCATATTAGCGGGTAGTAATATGCAAATTAGAAACTCGAAACTTTGTGATTAGAGTAAGCGTTAGGTATATAGCGCAGTAAACCACCCTTGGTGGATGAGCATGCTTTTCCACCGACGGGGTTTCTGTGGCTTGGCTCGGCTGTTCGTTACATTTGGTGGCAGCGGTGGGATGATGACAACTGCCAGAACGGAGTTGCCTTACCCATGTAGTCCCCAGGCCAAGACTCGGGGCGAGTCTTCTCGGAGGGGGAAGTAATGTAACGGGATAGTCTCCCTTGTAGAATACGTTGGTGCAACGTATTAGCGGCATATTAGCGGGTAGTAATATGCAAATTAGAAACTCAAAACTTTGTGATTAGAGTAAGCGTTAGGTATATAGCGCAGTAAACCACCCTTGGTGGATGAGCATGCTTTTCCACCGACGGGGTTTCTGTGGCTTGGCTCGGCTGTTCGTTACATTTGGTGGCAGCGGTACCAACCCTGATTAGAATTACATTTGTAATGATTGGTGATGATCAAAAATTGATTGACTGAGTGTCAGAAGATAGATACTCGCATAAAAATTTTGATACTGAAATATCTAAGTATCGATCGGAAAGATATTGACTATCAAAATGTTTATGCACTGAATTTTTTTGTTTTAAACATAATTTTGTTTGTTTGAATTGATGCTTTACATCCCAGTCAACAACAATGGTCATGTCGGGACGTTGCCTCCATTTTATGGGACTTTTACCCAACATTAGGATGTCATGACACTTAAAGTGCGCTTCATAAATATAAGCACCCAACTAAGCCAGTTAGGCTTTTATGTATGGATGGTTTGACTAAACCACTTTGCCTGGGCAGCCTCAGACATGAGCAGATAACCAGTATTCAGATGGTCGGTCAGTAGATTAGATTCTTTGCCTGGAGGCACAAGCAGCCCATCTATCTCTCCTAGGCCCAAATTAATCCGAGACTTCTCTGACATTAATATCCCTAGATTATTTTTGACTGGTGGCTAGTGTCAGACCCTTTATGGGTTTGCAGCCAGAGAAGACTCGGGTTAGGCCCCAATGGGCAGGGGCCCTAAAAATAATTTGTCTTCAAAATTTAATTTTTTATCAATAATTAGATGTGGGGATAAAAACTGGATATTCATATTATGATTTATTATTATTTTTTTTCTTCTTTTTTTTTGAAAACTAGTACTTGTACAAAAGTTAAAATACAGTCAAGCTCGGAGTAAGAGTTTATTCAACTGAGAATCTTAGCACTTCTTCCTTACAGATGAAACTGACTGCTTGTCCATTTCTTCCCTAGTTGGAATTTTGAATCTACTTTTTCCAGACATCTTGATTTTGTAAAATATCTGTGTTGCAATTTGTTTTTTGACAATTGGTCTGTAAAAGTTAAGCCCCTTTAATTGCTCAGGATCAATTGAAACGCTTTCTTTCTCTTACAGCCCCCTTCACTCGAGTTTGCCGTTTGAGCATTTAGGTCAATCAAATTTGTTCACTCGAGTTTGCCGTTTGTTTGTAAAATCTGGTAACTTTTTATTCTATTTTAGAACTGAAACAGTGTCCCAGGTGCCATGTGTTCTTAAAATCTATTCAGCATTTATCTTTAGGTAAAAACATTGTAATTGCATGGTTAAAGCACATTTTTATTTCAAAATTATACAATGCATATAATTAACCAGTTAACAACACACATTTTTAACAGGATAGAGAGAAAACCAGAATTTTATCAATTTAAGCAGTTACCTGATCGGTATCTACATGGCAAAAATTCCACATAGGAAGTTAAAAATTTCACTCGAGTTTGCCGTTTTTAAAGGTCATATTTAGTTTGAAGCTGTCACTCAAATCAGCAGATCAATCAATCCAGATGTCTTTGAGGACAACATGAAAAGAAACTCAGATCCTCGGAACACATGTTCTTCTTGTGTGTTGCAAAATGCTCAAACGGCAAACTCGAGTGAAAGGGGCTGTATGTATTTTCCTCCAACCGCTGGGAGCACCCACGTAATGTGGTAAAATGTCAATAATATCAATTAAGGTTTTTTACACTAAGTCCAAAACTTTGTGAACTAAACAGTTTTGTGTGAACTCCTTCGCCAGTATCAAAATAACACTATATATACGTCTTTGTTGGAGCCCTTTTGGCAACAACAGGGTAGGCAAATTTGTGAAAACCACAGTCCTTCCGTTGAAACTCAGTACTACCAAGGAGTTTCCACACACGTCCTTAATTGGTACTACAATATCTGGTGATGTGACAGCGGGCGCACAGCTTGAGTTGGTTAGTTCGGTACCTTCTTTTGGTTCACGGTTACAGTTAGCACAAACGCCTTTGTCATCAAAATCGTCGTCGCTGTCAATATTAGCTGCTAGGCAGTCCTTGAGAATTTCCTGCTCCTCTTGTATAGAAGCTGGTAGGGAAACTCCCGATGCCTGGTTAACCAGATGCGCGGAGTTGCTTGTCTCGCTACTGGTTTCAGATTCCACCAGCATAGATTGATCGGCTTTTTCCTGATCTCTGATCTCCGGTGAAATATCCAGTTCTTTGGGAACGGATTTCGGTTCCTTTGGAATGATTGCTTTAGAAACAGAACGTTTCGTCAAGGTTGCTTTTTCAGCAGCCATCTTCTCCAGGAAACGAATTTACGTTGCTGTCTTCTTCTAGCTCGTCTTTTTGCAGATGGTGGTCTCTTCTTTTTCTTCCGAGGATTCACAGGCAGTGAAGATTCGACCTTGTCATCATCATCATCATCATCATCATCAGCTTTGACGGGACATTTACATTTCACAAAAGTGACATATTTTCCAGATTTCTGGACAACTTCCATTCAAATTGGTAGACTGTGTCTGTTTCCAAAGCATTAATGACTTGGACGATTTTGTCCGGGATAACAGCTCCATTAGCTGTTATTCACAAAGTCACAACGGAGAATTCCGCTATATGGGTGCTCCCGCGTCGCTATCTTGTCCTTGTCCCATCTTCTTTACGGAAACACGCCCATGGAGTATACAGAAAATGTTTTGTTTGTAAAAATGAAAAAAATCACTGGAATTTCTATTTCTTATTTTTGCTCAAAACATAGATTGCGGGTACACGTTAGAACCGCCTCACCGAGGCGGTTCTAACGAGTACCCAAAATCTATGTTTTGGAGCAAAAATAAGAAAAATAGGTATACCACCGCATACCCCAGTTTTGCGATATAAAAGTGGGGTTCAAGGGGGTATACCACAGGCGCTTGAAGTTACTACCATAAATCATTAAAATATGCCCCAAAACAATAGTGCCTACATAGCAATACCATAGGCACTTATTTTAAGCATTATTTTTATGATTTATGGCTATAACTTCAAGCGCCTGTGGGTATACATTTCACGGACATGTTTTCGTGATGTTGTCCTTTCAATAAGAGCAAAGTCTTTTCAGACCTCGAAAACTCTTCTGGCGTTGCATTGTTGTGCAGTGTGGCGGTGCTTAACTACCATTACCGGACGGAGACCCATCACCCACAATGCCAGACATCCAGGTCACTACTGAAGGATAAGTTAAAACTGAGATCCTTTAAGAGCAGTGAACACATCAATGAGAAAGGGAATGGGCCATACCGCGGTTTCGACTATTAAAGTCTCGTCAGTGACCCTTAAGATTTGGCAACATAGAGCCAAAGAGAATTACTATAATATTTCAACTTTCAACAGGGTAGTCGATACAAAGACTAGTATTATCTAAATGGGACAAAATAAGTTAATTATTGGTTAGAAAATGATTCTTAACCGATTATACTATTTTTGATTTCTCAAAATATCCTCGCTGATCTCAAACGACCAAAACGAAAATATAACCTGCCCTATGGGTGATGTACGGGGAGACTTTTTAGGGCCGCCACACGGCACAACACCAGCTGCAGTAATAGACACAGAACAGAGTCTCCATCGTCGGGTAGCTTACTCAATCTGGTGAGTCCTCGTTTTTGATTCATCGGGGTGATTATCCTGATTTATTCGTTTGATGATTCATTGACTAGTTAGAGATTCACCACGAGGACCGAACAACTAACTAAATGTTGTGAACCACTGCAGAAGATGAGGGTGAGGTTAGGGCCCTGTAAAACCGGGTTAAGCCCCCCCCCCCAGTAATATTATATTACTGATCGTTCCAATGCGATACTTCTGTTGTGGTTCTAATTGTTTTGTGTTTTGGAGTCGAATTTTTGTGCTATTTAAGCCTTATGTACGTTTTCATATTTTAGTTCAGTTCAGGTAACTGAGAGGCCGCCTAATGGGGAATAGCTGCTCACTCGGCTTACTATGTTTTCTTGGTATAGGTACCCAAGTGTCATTTTAGTTTTTCCCACCCCTCGGTTTATGGAGTGGGAATTTCTTTCTGATTGTGCCATTTCCTGATCATTGCCAACTTGTACCTTTTTTGAAGCATTGTCGCCGCCAGGTAGCGCTGTAAGCACTGACCTGTCGCCTTTGACGCTTGGCTTCTGGGATTGTCCGCCATTGCGGCCATATTTTCCGCCATAATTAGAGTACAGACATTCATTTTATAATCAGGAATTGAAGGTATTTTGTAAGTTTCTCTTTCGATATGTATTGTGTTACCAAGATAAATATAAACATATGTTTTGGAAAAAAAAATATTAACTTAGATAAGGTTTTAGATAAGGTATCGTCTGATCTCATGAACACGGGATTAGCCGATTTTGGCTATATCCCATAATTCAAAGCGTTAAATGCGAGAGATCTAGATGAGGTCTCGTCAGATCTCGCGAGAATGTTTTTGAAGCTGTTACAGAAACTAAATGTATACAAGGCGACTGGTCCAGATATGGTCCCTGCAAGAACTATCCATTTCTCTTTATAATCTACCAGAAGTATCTTGAAACAAAATCAATTCCGGGTGTATGGAGAACAGCAAGTGTCTTGGCAATCTACAAGAAGGGTGAAACGTTCAAAGCTAGTAATTATAGGCCTGTGTCCCTGACCTGCATCAGCTGTAAAATGTTCGAGCACATTGTCATCAACAACATAATGCGGCTAGACAGCAACAACATTCTGACTGACTGTCAGCATGGATTTAGACATAAGAGGAGCTGCGAGACCCAGCCGATTACCCTGGCAGACGAGCTCATTAAGTCACTTGGTTAGGGAAAACAACATGACATTGCCATCCTCGACTTCAATAAATGAATTAAAAGTAAAATGTTTATAGGCCGTGCAGAGGGCTTAGCAATTCTGAGAGTGACTTCAAAGATACCCTTCATCAGATTCAGGAAATGATTAATAAATACTCTCATGCATATATGGTGGTGCTGATGCCCCATTGACGAGAGAAGACCCGTCGTAGAGAGACACATGGTTACAGAAAGTCTATTTACGTGATAACTACCCAAGTGTGAATACATTTATCCATCCTAATTGAAAGTCAAAGTCACAGATAGTAGATTATATCCTTTGTGTGGGAGATTCTGGTAATTCCTTGCTTAACAATGAACAAGTGTGTCAAGACCCACTACATACATCAACCCACTTGCCAGTGAGGTGCCTGATGCCATCTTGAATCTTGAGTAGAAATTCTGCCAATCCTGGCACACCTCCACACGCTGGAGTAGCGAATAAAAGTTACCAGCGGGATTTCTGAGGGTCAACCAGTAGTACGAGCTGTTAAAAAGAGGGTTGGCCACCTATTGGGAAAATAGCTGCTCATTCGGCTTACGAAATGTTTTCATGGTATAAGTACCTGATTGTTGGTTTGGTTTTTTCGCGCCTCGGTTTTTGGAGTGGGAATCTTTTTCTGATTGCGCCTTTTCCTGATCGTTGCCTACTTGTACCTTTTTTTTACCTGGACAAAGTTGGATAAATCAAAATACCAAAAGAATTCTTGTCTGTAAGGCGTAAAAAATTAGCTGTGCTTCCGCTAAAATGTCGAAAAAATCAGGGTCGGTAGGTAGGCAAATCTTTTTAATTTGGGGGAGGAGATTATGGACCTTGGAACTACAGAAGACTGCCTCGTTGTGCTTCTTATGGTGTATACATTTCGCAACTTATTATGTTTGCTAGAGTCTGCAATCATGTTACAGACTTCAACGCTCGAAATAAATGTTTAACGACCAAACTTCTCCAAATCTGAATCTGCCAGATACTCCATACACCTCATAAAGAGTATTACGTGGAGTGCGTGTGGAAATGGCCAAAAGAAAAAAAAAAGAATTTTTTGGAAAAAAAAATGGATTGGATTGGGAGTCATTATAATGGTGGCTATTGTAAAACGGTGGAATTTGGAATTTCATCCACTTGAGATAGTAGTTGAAGGAATTTGGGTAGTTCTTAGATTGATTATGATGATGATAATGATGATGATGATGATGATTTCCAATGAATGAGTAGCGCTTACTGGCCCCATAAGGACAATTATGGTTGGAGGCATGAAATCAGAGGTGATGATGATGATGATGATGATGATGATGATGATGACTTAATAATGTTACTGTTTCAGAAGAGATGAGAGGCGAGTCCAGCCCGGAATGATTCCAGGTCTGGACAATTGATCAGGTCAAATATAATGTTGGGTTAACGCTTTTTAGGTGAGGGCCTTTCGTAACCAGAATTTTATGGTGACTTGGTTTACAAATTTAAGAAACTGATAGGAAGGAAAGATTTTGTGAGTCCTTGTTTTTGATTCATCAGGATGTTTATCATAATTTATTTGTTTGTTCTTGATGATTCATTTACTAGTTAGAGATTCACCACGAGGACCGAAGAACTTACTAAATGTTATGAACCACTACAGAAGCTGAGGGTGAGGTTAGGATCCTGTAAAACCGGTTTAAGCCCGCCAGTAACTTTGTGTTACTGATCGTTCCAAGGCGATACTTCTGTGGTGGTTCTTTTTGTTTTATGTCTTGGTGTTTAAAATTTTTTGTGCTGTTGGCGCCTTATGTATGTTTTCATATTTTTAATTAAGTTAAGGTAACTGAGTGACCACCTATTGGGAAAATAGCTGCTCATTCGGCTTACGATATGTTTCATGGTATAAGTGCCTGATTGTTAGTTTGGTTTTTTCCCACCTCGGTTTTTGGAGTGGGAATCTCTTTCTGATTGCGCCTTTTCCTGATCTTTGCCTACTTGTACCTTTTTCTTTTCAGTTCAGAAAAATCATTACACGTTACAGACGTATAGGTTATAACTTGAATGTTATGCGACAGTCTGTATGCTTAGTTTTTAACACAATAATGGTTGTTAACTATGATGCCTTCTTTAATTGCACGCAGGTTGGTCGGGCGTCAGACTCTATGATGGCCCTGACTTAAAGCTATTAATTTCAGTTGGCTGGGGCCGGAGCTTCTTGTCTGTTGCATGGCCCACCGGGGTCCAACTGGTGTTTTTCTTTTGCTCCGGAGTTATTCGGCACCCAGGGATCTCCATCGTAGGGCAGCTTACTCAATCTGTGAGTCCTGGTTTTTGAATCATGAGGATATCATGATTTATTTGTTTGTTCTTGATGCTTCATTGACTAGTTAGAGATTCTCCACGTGGACCGAAGAACTAAATGTTATGAATCACTGCAGAAGCTGAGAGTGAGGTTATGGCCATGTAAAACCGGTTTAAGCCCGCCAGTAATTTGTGTTACTGATCATTCCAAGGCGATACTTCTATGATGGTTCTTTGTGTTTTGTTTCTTGGTGTTTATTTTTTTTGTGTGCTGTTGGCGTCTTATGTATGTTTTCATATTTTTAGTTAACTTTAGGTAACTGAGTGGCCACCTATTGGGAAAATAGCTGCTCATTCGGCTTACGATATGTTTTCATGGTATAAGTACCTGATTGTTAATTTGGTTTTTTCCCACCTCGGTTTTTGGAGTGGGAATCTTTTTATGATTGCGCTTTTTCCTGATCTTTGTCTACTTGTACCTCTGATTGAAAGAAGACCCATTTCTAATGGAAACAAACAGGAAAACCTGGACCAGGCCATCAGTCAGGAATGGGCAACATATTTCCAGAAATTGCCCACTTCCATAGAAAAAGACAACATCAAGACCTCAGATCCAATATTTTGGATCCGAGTCAAGACTAACAAGAACAGCTCACTCCTACAAGTTCCGTCAGATCTCATAATCTACAATGTACCTCATACTACCAGGACAGATTTTTCCCACGTACTGTCGTAACTTGGAATTCACTGCCACCAGCTGTTGCTGAGGCCCCTGACTTGGTATCCTTCAAGCAGGGGCTGTCCAACATTAAGTTCTGAAGCTGCAATCGGCGTCAGCCACAGGTAGTACCTAGTGATTCTTAGACCGCAATTTCCGCCATGTTTCTTTGTAAGCTGCTTGAACATATTGTATGCTCAAATATTATGGCCCATCTTGATGAACATGAACTCTTGTCGGACAGGCAACACGCATTTAGGAAATGGCATAGCTGTGAAACTCAGTTGACTACAGTGATAAATGACTGGGCCAAAATCTTAGACAAAAAAGGCCAGGTCGACACTTTTATACTCGATTTTGAAAATGCTTTCGATACTCCTCCCCATGAACTCCTTAAAAGCAAATTGTTTAGCTGTGGAATAGGTGGAACAACACTGAATTGGATAAATGCTTTCCTTTGTTTCAGACAACAAAGGGTAGTGGTTAATGGTATTAAATCGGATTGGGCTGCTCCAGCTGTGTCGGGTGTCTCTCAGGGCACCGTTCTCGGCCCCTTGCTGTTTTCCTTGTATATAAATGACATCTCAGCAGACATTGAGTCTGAAATAAGACTCTTTGCTGATGATTGTGTTTGCTATCGTGAAATCAAGAATGAAGAGGATACATTGAAACTTCAGAGAGACATTGATCGTTTAGGCAGTTGGGCTAGGAAATGGGGAATGAGATTTCAACCCGTCAAATGCAACATGATGCAGCTGACAAATAAACGGTCTAGTAAGATACAGGCTAACTACACCCTTGAGGGCACTGTACTGGAAAACGTTGAAAGCATAAAATACCTGGGTGTAACTATCACAAATGATTTGAAATGGAATACTCATATTTCCAATGTTTGTACAAAGGCCAACAGAACTCTCGGATTCTTGAGGAGAAATTTGTCATCTTGTCTTCCAGATGTGAAAGAAGCAGCTTATGAAGGACTGGTGCGGCCGGTCTTGGAATATGGAAGCTCAGTTTTGGACCCTCACACTCATGGCCTCCAGGAAGAACTGGAAAAGGTCCAAAATCGTGCGGCAAGGTTTGTGACGGGAAATTATGTTTTTGAAACTGGGAGCATGACTGGCATTTTAGTTCAAAGGAAATGGGAATCTCTTAAGAAAAGGAGGAAGGATAGTAGACTTATATTGCTATACAAAGGTTTAAGGGTAAAGCCAGAATACCCACAGATGACCTTATCCCAAAGAATAGGCGTTGTAGACATCAACACTCTTTGGCTTTTCAGATACCTTCAGCTAGCAAAGAAGCGTACAAAAGTTGTTTCTTTCCACAGACTATCAGGGACTGGAATGACCTCCCTGATTCTCTGAATGTCTGATGACTGTGTGTCTAAGTTCGCTTCACTCGTGCGTCCAAGGGACTAATTTCTCCCCCATCCGAACCCCCTGGTGAAATAATGTCATTTGGCGTGTCACCAGTAAACTATTCAGATTCAGATTCAGATTCAGAGACCTATGCTGGTGGGACGCCCAAATACCCATTGGTCACCGTAGCCAGTTTGGTTTGAGTTGAAGGAACGAAAATGTGACTTGGCCAAACTTTTCCAGATCTTCTATTTTATATATATCCCCGTTTTTTTAACTTTAATAGCTACTATCTCTCTTTTTCGTTTCTCGACTAGCACCACCGTCATATAAAATTCAAGAGTGACTGCGTTGACGTAGATGTAGACACACCAGACTGCCATCGTCTAACCAGGGGGATGGGGCTTGGTGTGGTATTGTCAGTTTGCCGTTTCACCAGTAAACTATTCTGATTCTGACAAACCCTGTTGGCTGTTGATGTCTGTCCCAATCAACCTTCTGAAGTGGGGCGTATCCATAGTCGACGGCGGAATTAAAAGTATTGGTAACGAAATGTCTAGAACAAGCGTCTGCTAATGCTGAAAAATTTGTTTGGTCACGTGACATTCCGGCAATGGCGGCAGGCTTGCTGGAAGACAATTTGAGGTCTCTGCATCTTTGTTTGAATGGAGACGCATCTCAGAAAGAACAGAGTGTTGCAGTGATCGCCGATTTGAATCAGATATGTGTCCAAGAAATAACAGAGAAAGACATAGGTGAATGACAAGGACATTTTGTGGTTGATTTTTATCGATGAAATTGGAGAAGACTTGCTTCTCATTGTATCGCGGGTTCTTTGTAATCGCGTTATTCATCAAATCTACCCTGTATCTAGCTTAATTTGTGGACTCTCAATGTACAATTCAATAAGTTATAGATAACCAACTGATTTTTGCATGAAGTGCAGTGTTTTGTAAATTATACCACACTTTCAGTGACCTTTCATCATTTGTTATCTATCTTCTGATACTGAGTCGATCAATTTCTGATCATCACCTCAGGTGTGGGGTGGGTGGCTAAATTTAGAATTTAGTCAAGGGAAAATTAAACATTTGGGGTGGACCATTAAAACTATTTACAAGATATAGATGAGAGGCATACTAAAACGCATGCCTCTGGGCCAATGATTTAAATAGAAGCCTTAAATTCCTCAATGGTCTTAGATAGGACCACTGAAGAAGGGAGACTATTCCAAACCGGAATAGTTCTGGGGAAAAAGGAATTTTTCAGGGCATCACTATAGGCAAATGGTCTTGTGTATTGTGATTCATGTGATGCCCGAGTATGCCTTAGATTGGGTGCCGGGGTCAGGTATTTGTCTTTATCAAGAGACACTGTACCGGAGTGTATCTTGTAGAAGAAGGTTAAGGAGGACCGCTCCCTGCGAGACTCCAGGGATGGCCACTCAAGTTCGTCTAGCATTTCACCGACGCTACTGGTGTTCCTCCATCGCCTGCAGGTCCACCGGGCAGCAGTCCTCTGCACCTTCTCCACCATCTCAATCTGAGTTTCATGATAGGGATGCCAAATAGGAGCTGCATACTCAAGTTGAGGCCGAACCAATGTTTTGTATGCAACTTCCTTAGTATGCCTAGGTGCCAGTGCCAAATTGCGCCGAAGAAAACCCAAAGTCTTAGTTGCCTTGCATGTAATTTCAGAAATGTGTTGACCCCAATCAAGATCATCTGTGATAGTTAAACCGAGGTATTTAGCGGACTGAACCTGTTCTAATGTTTGCTGATGCAGTGTGTAATTGAAATCTATATGCCTGCTTGGATGTAGCCGCGTCACCCTCATTGAATGACACTTGCTAACATTGAATTTCATTTGCCAATCCATTTCCCATTTGGCCAAGCTATTCAGGTCATCTTGTAAAATTTGACAATCCAATGGTGACTTGACATTTCTGTATAAAACACAATCATCAGCAAATAGCCGAACAGATGACCTGATGTTGTCAGGAAGATCATTAATGAAAATAAGAAATAGGACCGGTCCTAAGACCGATCCTTGTGGGACACCAGAAAGAACCGGGACTGGGTCTGAGGCACGGCCATCTAATACCACTTTTTGAGAGCGCTCAGAGAGCCACGAGTCGATCCACTTATGTGTAGATCCTCTAATCCCGTAGAAGTCAAGTTTGTATAATAACCTTTTATGTGGGACCTTGTCAAAGGCCTTAGCGAAATCCATGACAATCACATCTGTCTGCCTGTGGCCACGACCCACCGCCCGGTCCAGATTACTAACCAAATCATGATAAAACTGAACTAACTGGGTTTCGCAAGACCTTTGACTTCGGAACCCATGCTGACAGTCAGCAAGAATGTTTTCAAGAGCCAAGTGTTTGTTTATGTTGCTGACTATTATATGCTCTAGAGTTTTGCAACAGATACAAGTAAGCGACACCGGTCGATAATTAGCTGCATCATATTTCTCACCTTTTTTAAATACCGGGGCTACATTTGCCTGTCGCCAATCGTCTGGTACAGCACCCTGAGCAAGCGACTCATTGAAGATATAGGTCAGTACAGGAGCAATTTCAGAACTACATTCCTTCAACACCCTAGCACTCAGGCCATCTGGCCCAGGCGCCTTATGTATATTCAAGTTATTCAACAGTTTAATGACCCCATTGGGGTCAACTGTAATTTCACCCATAGCGGTGAAAGGACTTGTGCCTTTGGAGGGGATTTCATCATCTGATTCGCGAGTGAAGGCTGACTGAAACTGCCTATTACAAATATTAGCCTTATCCAAAGTGTCAGTCTTCAAGATACCATTTTCTCTAAGAGTATTGATCCCAGACGCGTCTTTCTTTAGGGACTTGACAAATGACCAAAACTTTTTTGCCTTTTCATTTTTTCGGGGACAATCGGGATCAGGGTTATCATTTTCAAAGGAGAAGATATTGGTAATATGCTTCCAATATGCATCTCTAATGCTCTTTTGAACATGTGCTCTGAACCGTTTGTAATGGTTCTTAATGTCAGGGCTGTTTGACTTGCGAGCACGAAAGTAAAGTTTATCACGTTTCCTTATCAAGCGTTTGATCGAGCTATCGATCCATGGTAAGCTATATTTTGTCTTGGTCATTTTTGATGGAATAAACCTTTCAATAGCCGAGAGAACCTCCGACTTAAAACTGACCCACATGTCATTGACTGACACCTGACTATGGTCAGTTGAAAGGAACGAATCCCTATAGCGCGCTAGATGGTCATGGAGACCGTCCATATCCGCTCGTTTATATAGGAAAATCTTACGCGGGGCCTGCTGAATCCGTTTAGCCTTTATGTCATATTCAATATAGACAATGTCATGATCTGCTTTGCCGATCGGGGGCATCCCTTTAACACGGTTAATTGGGGATGGCGAGTTAGTGAAGAGTAAATCAAGGGTCTTGTCTTCTCGGGTGTGTATATTTACCATTTGGGAGAGGCAGTGATCCTGTATTATCTCCACAAGTTTAGTCTGAACTGGCCTCTTTGGGACCCCCTCGGGTACCTGCATTGTGCTCCACTCAATATCACCACAATTGAAGTCTCCGCCTACAAGAACATGGGCATTTTTATTTGACATAATCCGAGAAAGTGAAGTATTAAAATCCTCAAGATATTTCAGTTCAAGCTCCTGAGTTGGGAACCTAGGGGGGCGATAGAATGATCCAAGGTACAAAGTCCTACATCCAATAATGTTCAACTTACACCAAATTATTTCGCACTTGGTGTCCAATTCCGGAGCTTCAGTACAGAGAAGATCACGCCTAAAAGCAATGAAGACACCACCATGCGCATCACTAGCTCTGTCTTTCCGGATAGCATCAAAGGAATCTGGAAAAATGTTTGTTTGTTTTCTGTTACCCCTAGTTCTAGAAAAAGAACCGATCAATTTCGTATTCACTACATGCTATCGGTTCTAGTTGAAGCCATGGCTATAAAAGTCAATTACAAAATCTCACCATTTGGATGTCAAAACAGCATGATCACATGATGTCACTGTATATTCATATTATTCCATTCATGGTACTATCAAATTACACAGTATTCCACCAAAAACAGTGATAATTAGCAAAATTTCCAGTTGTTTACTTGTTCATCCAACAGAAATCAGCAAATCCATGTGCATGATGTCATGTGACATTTTGGTATACAGTACATCATCAAAATTTTGCACCACAAAAACTGGTAGCATAGAATAGAATAGAATATTTTATTTGGTATACAATAAGTGTTCACCACAACATACATGTAACAATAAATAACACGGCATTCCAATCAATACATTTTATTGTGTGTTATATACACAGATAAACTGACTTGTTTACTTGCAGAGTATATTTTGCTTAATTTATATCTTGGGCAAGTCAAGTCGCCCCAACGACTCTACTTTGGTATTTGAACAGAACATACATTTTAATTTACCAAACGGTGCAATCCCACCTTAGGGCGGATGAAGGTGATTTATGTCAGAAATTGATCAACTCAGTATCTGAAGAAAAATAAAGAAGGAAAAAGATTTCTGGAGGGGGGTTCAAAGTCTACAATGGGTGGGGGGGAGGGCCTCCTTTTATCTGCTTTGCCCTCAATTGACCCATGAAAATGAAATAAGTTGGTCCCAGAGGAGGGTTCTTTCTAGCAAACCCCCTCTTAATCTGCCACTGTACCCAGATAAACACTGTTTGCCTCTAGCAAGGGTGTTAGCCTTCAAATAAACATTAGGTAATGGCTGTTGCAGTAAAATGTTGGTGTTTGGGGCGTCAGTTCCCAGTCTTCCTGAACAAGTGTTGCCTTCCGGTAACAGAAGGGGCCTGATTACGGAAATGGACTACCGGAATGGACATTTATATGTGTCCTGGAGTACTTTTTATTTGGTTTTTGGGGAAAGACAGTCATTTGTTCGAGAATCGTGTGGTTTAAGTACAGTTTGTTCGATGTGGTAGCCTATGTCAGGTGCTAGGTCACTGCTACAGTACCAGCACATTTTACTAATTTCTATTTCTGTTCACCTCTGTCTTGCTGTATAACAAACACTGGTGATCTCTCTCTATTTTAATCAAATAAACCTCTGAACAGTAGCCACAACACAGTCCCCGCCAATGAGCTAACTTTACCACCCTGGGAAGTCAATTTTGCTATACTTGGTTGGATTATATCTTGGGCAAACTATCTATATGACTACAGACGTATGTTTTTTCTGCAAATAACATACATTTAAAGCACCAAAATCCATAGCATAATGTCAATTCCAGTTGTCCATTCCCTTAAAAGTGCTCATTCCGGTCTATGCTGGTAAAGAAACGCACCCCTGAAAAAGCCTTATTTATAGGTTTCATCAAAAAGCCATTATAGGATATGCTGGTCTGCAGCTCTATGACCATATCGCAGTTGCTAATGGCGGAGGTGCAAGCACCCCTATATATCTACCATCCTGACCATTTTCTCAATACATATTCTCAATACACAAATACTAGCACTATACATGTAAGCATTGTTATTGCTTTAGGGTCATTATATTTGAATCATTTTTTGGATGTCATTACCTTTTTTGGGGGGTAAAAGTTGATTAAAATGGAGGCAACATCTCGACATGTCCAAAACTGTTGACTGGGACGTTCAGCATCAATTAAAAAAAACAAACAATCTTTTTTTTCCTTCTTTTTTATGTTTGTAGATATGTTGCACACAAGATTATAATAATCAAAGGGGCATAATTCAGCAAAGAGTTATATTTACTGACAGAAAAATATACATGTCAACAATCTTTTCACAAGGCATTCTTATTCCATGAAACTTTAAGGCCCTAGCATATAGGCCATTCAAAAAGCAATCAGCATATGTCTTGTCCATTGAAAAATAACTTCAGAAATACCATATTGGTTCTAATTAGCACACATGCTCCAATAAGCACACACCCTGGTTGTTTCCGAAAAACACGTGCATAAGCACACACTGCGCCAGTAGTAAATGGTTATTTTACACCAATTCTACACAATGTTAACGCATATGACGCATTAAAACTGAACAGTAAATGATCATAAACTACTTTGCAACAATTTGAACACTAGTAAACTGCGCCAGTAGTAAATGGTTATTTTACACCAATTCTACACAATGTTAACGCATATGACGCATTAAAACTGAACAGTAAATGATCATAAACTACTTTGCAACAATTTGAACACTTATTGACATCACCAAAATTCACCATTGAAAGATATGACATGGTTATTTCAGCATTTTGATGTGTTGTTTTCGTTCTTAGTGTGTGTTTCTTACCTCATCCTTTAGTAATTTTGCAAAGTTAAGCGCACTGTGCGCTAATTAGTACGAATACGGTATTTAAGTTTCAATAATCCAAAGCAAGCAAAATAAAAGGGTCCTGCTTAATGTGTCTGTCATATATCCATTTCCTTTTTTTTTTTTTTTTTTTTTTTGAATCATCAATGGGCATACACTGTACTTCACTGAACTTACACAGAAGGTCAGTTTGCACATGTGTTAAATGAGAACAATGGCTGACAGAAATATGAAAATATTGTGTAAAAAATGGTGACAATGGAGTACTCAGCGATCTAGTCACACTGGAGTGATTTTAAACAGTCAATATTGTAGATTGGTATGTTTTCTTCAAGAGTCACATAAAGTTTTTTAGTGACACATCAGCAATATTGAAAAATCTACTCTTTTGTAATGAAAGAGTTAACATGTCATTACCGTCTTACAAAATCTACCACTATGTTACCCCCAACAAGCAATTTCTGATTATTCTTGAGGGGTGTACATTGTACACTCCAGTGTGTTTGCAGGATGAGCCTACACATGCATGAGGATAAAACCTGTGGGATCTTTAACCTGCACAGGGGATGACTGTCCTTGCACAGGGGGCCGCTAGTTAACGTCCCGATCCGAAGGATGGCGCATTGTATCATGTCATTGTTGCAAATGACAAGAAGGGAAGCGTGTTCGGACCGACATATTTTCCTTGCCGCCGATGGGGATTGAACCCGGGACCTCTAGCACAAGAAGCCAGTGCGCTAACCACTCGGCTACCTCGCTTCTATAACCTCACAAGCCGCAATGCTTGCCATTCTTGACATTGTTTCTGAATAAAACTGTGAAATAAATAGGTTTTGATTTTTTTAATGACTTTTAACTGCGGATTTTATTAATATTTTATTCAATTTTAATAGACTTAAAATCTTATTTGCTGTATGTGACATAATTTATGTACATCAAATGTTTTATATAATTTCTGTCTTCTCTTATTACCAAGAATAGTGTCAATATATGTCAACATAGGATTTTTTCAGCCCCGTGAAAATTGCGAAAATAAATCGCGAAAAAATGTTGGTTTACATTTTTTTGATAAGCATTTTAAATATTTAGCTTGCAGCACATACAACATGCTTTAACACGTTCTTTTTGTTTTCCTCCAGGTGCACCCCCTTGATGAAGTACTTTATTGTCAGTTTGGCATGGTACCAGTAAACCATTCAGATTCAGACCCATTTGTCACTTTTTGAAGGAAATTTCTTGCTGGCTAAATTTCAAACAAATTGAATTGCTTGTGCACAGTACACTTTGTTAGTGTAACTGGCCTTTAAGAAAATCATCTTAATTGAAAATATCCGAACAATTAGTAGCTTTAGTGCTTTGATAATTAATTTTGGTGTGAATAGAACAAAAACTCAGTGTCAAAAAGACAAATTAATTGAAGCAAATTCCACTGCAGTCTGGAGAAATAAGAGGTTAAATATTCAGAATCTTGTTATTATATTCCTTGATTTAGAATAACAAAACCTGGGGTCCTGCCTCTAACAAAACCAGATGTGATGTTTTCATTGTTGTACCTGGGAATGATAAGTTTTATCCCCAGCTTCATTACTGATCATTATAAAGTCATAGAGTTTTCATTATGAAAAAGCCCATGCAATATACAAACACTTTTCAGCTGAAAAAAAAAAAAAAAAAAAAAAAAAAAAAAAAAAAAAAAAAAATGAAAAAAAGGTATAAGTAGGCAAAGATCAGGAAAAGGCGCAATCAGAAAAAGATTCCCACTCCAAAAACCGAGGTGGGAAAAAACTAAATTAAGAATCAGGTACTTATACCATGAAAACATATTATAAGCCCAATGAGCAGTTATTTTCCCAATATGTGGCCACTCAGTTACCCAAAATTCCATTAGAAAACTTTTGATGTTTTTAATACTTTTGCCCAAAACATAGACTGTGGGTACACGTTGAGGCGGTTCTAAAGAGTACCCACAATCTATGTTTTGGATCAAAAATAATAAAAAAAGCTTACCCAGTTTTACTATGTTGGGTTTAAGGGGGTAGGCATCTCTGCTCGTGGGAAAACCAACAATTTGCATATGCGAAAACAAAGGCACAGATCAGCTTCGCTACAAGGATAGTATAATCCATCTACTTCCTTAATACGAAATTTCATGCTTCTAGCTGTCTTCTGTTACTGTGCATCCCGGTTTGTGTCAGACCTGTTCGGAAACCACATTGTTGGTTTTCCTACGAGGCGGCACATTTGCAGTATACACGTAGAAAGTTAGATAGTGGCATTGGTATTTTACATGTATTTTCATGGGCTAAACTTTTTTCCTTCTTAAAGCATGGTAAAATCTCAATATTTTGATTTCAGACTTCTGCTGTTCAAGCCTATTTGACAAGGAGTATGGGCTGGTTGCTTTTCTCTCCAAGGCCATTACCATTGATGAAGTGAGTAGCTTTTAAGACCTGTAGTTATAAAAGAACAGAGATATACATGCATCTATATTAAAAAACACTATAGAATTTAATTTAAAATGTTTTTAATTATACGTAATTATCATCGAAATGTTTTGAGAATATTTAGATGTCATGTCTATTTTTAGCTCACCTGAGCCGAAGGCTCACAGGTTTCAGCTCACAGGTGAGCTTATAGGATGGCCATGCTCCGTCGTCCGTCCGTCGTCTGTCCGTCGGCGTCTGTCGTCCGTCCACAATTTCAAAGATCTTCTCCTCTGAAACCGCTGGGCCAATCAAAGCCAAACTTCATGTGGAGCATCCTTAGGAAGGGGGAACGAAAGTTTATATAAATGGTCTAGGTCACATGACCAAGATGGCCGCCATGCCCATATATGGTAAAAACCATAAAAAAATCTTCTCTGGAACCGGTGGACCAATTTCAATGAAACTTGGTATATAGCATCGGGGACTCTGGCCCATTATAGTTTATATAAATCATGACCTTGGGTTGACCTTGACCTATTTTATGGCAAGGTCAATTTTGGTTACATAGGCTTTTCAATGGAACAAAGTGAAAATGTTGAAATTTTCAGGAAGTTTTGAAGCCTATGACCTGAAAGTTGGTAGATACAGACAACATCTTGAGCCAATGAAGTGTTGTGAGTATTAAAGGTCAAGGTCATTCCATGACTTTGGCCATAGGTCAGTTACAAATTAAATGTTAAACTTAATTTTCTCAATTACCACTTGACCAATCAAAGCCAAATTTTATATGTAGTATCCTTGGGATGGGGAAACGAAAGTTTATATAAATGGTCAAGGTCACATGACCAAGATGGCCGTCATGGCTATAAATAGCAAAAAACCTTCAAAAATCTTCTTCTCCAGAACCAGAAGGCCTACAATTTTGAAACTTGGCAGGAAGCATCAGGCAATGGAGCTATACAAAGTTTATATAAATCATGACCCTGGGGTGACCTTGACCCATTTTAAGGCAAGGTCAACATAAGTCGCCCATGCATTTGAATGGGGAAAATTGTCAAAATGTCATTTGAAGGGAAAAACTTTATGGAAATGGGCAAATGGACTGAAGAGTTATGATTCTGAAAAAAAAGTTGGACCCCAGAGGCAGGTCTGCCCCCACCCTGGGGCAATATTCATGTATATTACCATAATATTCAAAGATCTTCTTCTCTGAAACCGCTGGGCCAATCAAAGCCAAACTTCAAGTGGAGCATTCTTAGGAAAGGAGAATGAAAGTTTATATAAATGATCAAGGTCACATGACCAAGATGGCCGCCATGGCTATAAATAGCAAAAACGTTTAAAAATCTTCTTCTCCAAAACCAGAAGGCCTATGATTTTGAAACTTGGCATGAAGCATCAGACAATGGAGCTCTACAAAGTTTATATAAATCATGACCTTGAGATGACCTTGATCTTTTTTACGGCAAGGTTAACATAGGTTGCCTGTGCATTTGAATGGGGAAATTTAGTAAAATGTTATTATGTTATTAAATGGGGGGAAACTTGCTGGGAGTATGCAAATGTACAGAAGATTTATGGTTATGAAAAAAAATGTCCTCGGGGTTGTCTGCCCCTGTCCAGGGGCTATATACATGTATATGACCATAATATTCAAACACTTGGCCAATCAAAGCCAAACATTAACTGGAGCATTGTTAGGAAAGGGGAGTGAAAATTAATATAAAAGGTCCAGGTCACATAACCAAGATGGCCGCCATGGCTATAAATAGTAAAAACCATTATAAATCTTCTTAAACTTAGCCTCAAGCATCAATGAATACAGCTCTACAAAGCTTATATAAATCATGACCCTGGGATGGCTTTGACCTATTTTACAGCAAGGTCTGCTTAGGCTGCATATCCCAGTTCTCAGGTGAGCGTTTACAGGACCATTGGTCCTCTTGTTTTAATATACATCGCTTTCAAGATTATTTGACTCGTGTGAGACGGATCAGTCAGTAGGTGGGGCTGAAATGGAAGTACATGTACCAAGAAAAACACTGTGAAGACAAGTTAAGATACTCATTTAAGAAAAAAGAAGCCTAGTGTTATGCCTTTACCATGTCTTTCTTTTGCAAAGAATTTAAATTTGTGTCCAAATTCACTGTCTTTCTGTACTTAGCTGCAGGGATGCAAGGCCAAAGCTCTCGAGTTTCTATCTGAATTCATAGAGAAGGTGGGAAAGAAAATATTGCCATATGCTGTGGACATTAAGGTAACGATAGAATTTAAAAGCACTATTTTGAAAATAATTTAGACATTCAGTACTGTAGTAGGTTTGTACATTTAAGGATTGAAATTCAGATTTTAGCTTTCACTGGATGATTGTGAAGCCCGAAGGGCTTCTCGGAGACATTAAAACAACTAATGTTTTTCATCATCCATTGAAAGCTAAAATCTGAATTTCAATACTTATATTTACATTTTATATTATCAATCAAGTATCAGACTTTTAATTGCACATATCATCGCTCATTTTTATGTTATTTGACTTTAAGTCCGACTTAACGTAATTTTGGAAAAGCTAAAACGTCCAACTTTCGCGCTTAACGTCATGGCGATACGCGACCAACGTCACGCATACAAGAGTAAACAAACAATGTCACTGGCTGGTTTTGACATCGCCCCGCCCATAGGCCTGGCCTCTAGATCATGTGACTTAATGTTTTTCATTGGGAAATGAAGAACATCAAGAAAGATACTTACATCAAGGGCGACTGCAATAAAAATGTAAATATAGAATAGTACAAATTTTCTTGCTCTGTCAATGTGTCGTGCAACGATTGTTTGCCAGACCATGCCATTATATTAAGATATTTGTCAGTCATGTGTACATATGATTTTTTTTTTAAGAATAGAAGGTAAACATGTTAAATGATTGTCAGTTTGATTATATGGATTTTCTTAAGTTTAAATTTCTTGATCATCATTACGAAAATGTGCCCATGTAATATACAAATTTTTCTTAAGTTCTAAAAATTGAAAATTTTCTTTGGAAAACTTTTGATATTTTTCTTATTTTTGCTCGAAAACATAGATTGTGGGTACATGTTAGAACCGCCTCGTGAGAACCCACAATCTATGTTTTAGAGCAAAAATAAGAAAAATAGGTATACCCTTGCATACCCCAGTTTTGCTATATAAATGTGGTGTTTCAGGGGGTACACATTTCACGGACATGTATTCCTGATCATGTATTTTTCAGGATATTTGTTTGTCATTGTTTAGCCGTGACAGATATGCCAGGGTGAAAAATGCTGCCATGCCTGTTCTCAGCAGGGTAGGTAAAAACTAAAAAGAAGTTTGCTTTATTTGTCAGATTGTAACATTTTATGTGTTAGTGTGTGTTTCACCTAACTTTGTAAATTAAAATTAATTCTCCTGCCGTCCTGGAATGCTACAAAGCCAGATTGCAATTAAATAATTGTTTGCTACAATTACAAGATCTTGATCAATGGCATTTAATGGTTTGATTCAAAATCATCAAAACAAGCAAAGGCTTAAAGAATGTTGACTTTGACATCTGTGGCCAAATATTAAAACTAAAATAAACATGCACATAGAATATTTGGAATATGTAAATGATTTGTTATGCTATGTTTACTATTCTAGCTGTTGGAGTTGACAGTTGGTTCCCCTATGGGCAAGGATCTACAGATTGACAAACTCATTACAAGATTTTTCAATGAGCTCACCAAGGCCACTAAACTTACCCCTACAGGTTAGACCTGTTATTGACCTCAACCTCACCCATCACAAAAAAAAGAAGAAAAATGCCTGAAACATCATATTCACTTTTTTCTGAAGCTTAGCTCAGTACTATATGTAAGTTACTGACACTAGGTCACTGTGTTTTTGAGGTTGTGTTACAACAAACTTAATATAGTTAATACATGTGTTTGAATTAACATTATCCTCAAAAATGGTTCTAAACTGGTTTTAAAACTTTGGTAGCTACACTAGTCAATCATATAGATGCTACTGTCTGAACACCATCTTTCAGAAACTGCATTTTTTAAAATCTCACTTTTGTGAAACACTAAAGAAAAATATGACTATGTCATCTTTTTGCAACCCAAAAGTTATAAAAAGTGCTGCAAAAAGTTTGAAAATCGGTTCTGGTTAAATAATTATGCCCCAAAATTATTTTGAATAGGCCTTTTGCATGTGCAAGGGAGGTAATCCATACACCTGAAAATTGAAAATCAAGCGAATCTGTGGAATATTTTAAGACTTTGGTGCTCAGCTATGCATGCCATACGATTTTGTTTTGGTTTGGTGCATTTTAAATGAAAAACAATCAATTTAGATTTTTTTTCTGGGAAAATAGTTACTTCGCTTGCTGACATTTTTACAGTGGAAAAAGCCCTATCCAAAAATACGTTCTGGCATAAAATTTTTATTTGTTAACCGATTTTCAAAATTTACATGGCACGTTTTAGGACTTATGGAATGCAAAATGGTGACATGGTCATATTTTTCTTGAGAGTTTTCAGAAAAGTGAGATTTTGAAAAATGCAGTTTCTGGAAGATGGTGTTTAGACACTAGTTTTAAATTTTTCAACATTTCAGTTCGTGAAAAAATCTACATTCTGTTGGGTGTGATAGCTGAGGTGTACCCTGAGTATATGACCAAATACTCAGAGAGACTCACAGGAATATATCTAGGAGCTTTGAAAGCAGAGGTAGGACAATATGAGCCGCGACGTGAGAAACCCAGTCTTTAGGGTTTCTGACCAGGTCTGACACAAACCGGTGTAACATGCCGGAATTTCCCCCCAGTCAGTTTTTTCCCCGGGGAAAGAATGGGCCGGCCCATTCTTTCTGCGGGGAAAAAACTGACTAGTCAGTTTTTTCCCCACCCAGTCAGTTTTTTCCCCCCATGTAAATTTTTACATATTCAAAACCAGCATTGTAACTAAGACAGTAATTCTAAAATATGTAGAGAAGCTCGAAATTAGAGTGGTTATTACAAGCTCATAACTTTGTGTCTATAGGGGGGAAAGAATAGGCCGGCCCATTCTTTCCCCCCTTCCCCACACATACCAGTTTTGATGAACCTTAAGAAAAAGCATTTACATATTCAAAACCAGCATTGTAACTAAGAAAGTAATTCTAAAATATGCAGAGTAGCTTGAAATTAGAGAGGTTATAACAAGCTTATGACTTTTTATCTATAGGGGGAAAAGAATAGGCCGGCCCATTCTTTCCCCCCCACTCCCCACACATACAAATTTTGATGAACCTTAAGAAAAGCATTTACATATTCAAAACCAGCATTGTTACTAAGAAAGTAATTCTAAAATATGCAGAGTAGCTCAAAATTAGAGTGGTTATTAAAAGCTTATGAACTTTTATTATTAGGGGGGAAAGAACGGGCCAGCCTATTCTTTCCCCCCACCCCCTATCTTTCAATTGTAAAATTTCGTATGGTCAGGTCAACTCAAAATATGTTTTAAAGTTATACAAGCTATTTCCACTTATAAATTATGATTAAAAAAAAAAAAAAAAAAACATATGGGGGTAAAAAACTGACTGGGTGGGGAAAGAACTGACTTGTCAGTTTTTTCCCCTGGGGAAAGAATTGACTAGTCAGTTTTTTTCCCCGGGGATAAAACGGGCTGGCCCATTCTTTCTCCAGCGAAAAAACTGACTGGGGAAAAAATTGACCCTCACACCGGCCTGTATAGTCACAGAAGCAGTCTAGAAGCTTGAACTTTCAGATTTAAGAGGAAGAGAAATTATACTATCCTTGTAGCGAAAACAAAGGTGCTGATCAGCTTCGCAGTTACTGTGCCTTTGTTTTCGCATAGGCAAAAATCCTGTTTTCTCACGATGTGGCTCATCCTGTACTTTCGTTGCCAAACTAAATTACACATTTCATTCAAGCAGTATAACAAATGTGGCATTAGCAGTCTAACACACCCATGTAATCTCATCAAGATTGTGACCCATTAAGTTAACTTGCCAGTGCAAGAAACAGTGACTTTAGTGGCTGTGAAAAGATTTTTATGCCCCCAACTTCGAAGGAGTTGAGGGGGCATATTGGTTTGGGTCTGTCCGTGCAGTGAGTGCAGTCAGTCAGTCAGTCAGTCAGTCTGTGATGTGTGAGCACTCGGTCAGGAACCGTTAGAGCCAGGATCTTGAAATTTGGTATGTAGTTTGTAAATGAAAATTAAGAGGACCCGTATTTTTTCTTTCAGGTAAATTCAAGGGGCTAGGGGCCCATTCTGTGAGAGTTCTTTCCCTTTTTAGCTCACCTGAGCCGTCAGGCTCACAAGGTGAGCTTATAGTATACCCATGCTCCGTCGTCCGTCCGTCGTCCGTCCGTCGTCCACCATTTTCAAAGATCTTCTCCTCTGAAACCGCTTGGCCAATCAAAGCCAAATTTTACATGAAGCATCTATGGGAAGGGGGAACCAATGTATATATAAATAATCCAGGTCACATGACCAAGATGGCCGCCATGCCCATATATGGTAAAAACCCTTCAAAAATCTTCTTCTCCGGAACCACTGGACCGATTTCAACCAAACTTGGCATGAAGCATTAATGGCTCAAGCACTACAATGTATATATAAATCATGACCCTATGATGACCTTGACCTATTTTACGGCAAGGTCAACATAGGTCGCGAATGCATTTGAATGGGAAAAATTGTTAAATTGTCATTTAAAGGAAAAATCTTGCAGAAAATGAGCAGTAGGACTGAATATTAATGATTCTGAAAAAAATTGGGCACCAGGGGCTCATCCGCCCCCACCCCGGGGCAATATACATGTATATCTCCATAATATTCAAACATCTTCTCCTCTGAAACCGCTTGGCCAATCAAAGCGAAATTTTATGTGAAGCATCAATAGGAAGGGGTAACAAATATGTATATAAAAAATCCAGGTCACATGACCAAGATGGCCGCCATGCCCATATATGGTAAAAACCGTTCAAAAATCTTCTTCTCCAGAACCGGTTGACCGACTTCAACGAAACTTGGCACGAAGCATCGATGGCTCAAGCACTACAATGTGTATATAAATCATGACCCTGTGATGACCTTGACCTATTTTACAGGAAGGTCAACATAGGTCACCAATGCATTTGAATGGGGAAAACTTTTAAAATGTCATTTAAAGTGAAAGTCTTGCAGGAAATGGGCAGTAGGACTGGATATTAATGATTCTGAAAAAAATTGGACCCCAGGGGCTCATGTGCCCCCACCCCGGGGCAATATACATGTATATTTCCATAATATTCAAACGTCTTCTCCTCTGAAACTGCTTGGCCAAACAAAGCCAAATTTTAAGTGAAGCATCTATAGAATGGGGGAATCAATGTGTATATAAATAATCTAGGTCACATGACCAAGATGGCCGCCATGCCCATATATGGTAAAAACCCTTCAAAAATCATCTTCTCTGAAACCAATAGACTGATTTCAAGGAAACTTGGCGTGAGGCATCGATGGCTAAAGTACTCCAATGTATATATAAATCATGACCCTGTGATGACCTTGACCAAGTTTATGGCAAGGTCAACATGGGTTGCCTGTGCATCTGAATTGGGAAAACTGTTAAAATGTCATTTGAAGGAAAAAGCCAACAGGAAATTGGCAAATGGACAGAATATTGAAGATTCTGAAAAAAGAAAATGGCCCAAGGGCTTATCTGCCCCTGCACTGGAGTTAAATACCATAATATTCAAACATGTTTATTGGTATATGCAGCTGATCTCAGGTGAGCGTTTACAGGACCATTGGTCCTCTGGTTAATTCTTGATTAAGTGAATAGATAGTGGCTACCTTGTGTGCGCAACTCCTCCTACAGTTTTATTCCGATTCTCTTGAAACTTTACAGATGTTGTGACCATGCTTTGAAGATATGCATGTGGTTTGGATATAATCCTCAGATTAATTTTTGTCACTTTTTTCGCAATTTGAACTTAGCCATTTTTTGGGCATTTTCACAATGAAAGTGAATGGGCAGTGAGTACCTTGTGTGCGCAACTCCTCCTACAGTTTCATGCCAATTCATTTAAAACTTTACATGTGTTATGGGCATGGTCTGAAGATATGCATGTGGTTTGGATATAATCCTTGGATTATTTTTTGTCATTTTTTTCACGATTTGAACTTAGTCATTTTTTCGGGCATTTTAGTGAATGGATAGAGGGTACCTTGTGTGTGCAACTCCTCCTACAATTTAATACCGATACTTTTGAAACTTTGCAGACATTGTGACCATGCTTTGAAGATATGCATGTGGTTGGGATATACTCCTCAGATTAATTTTTGTCACTTTTTTTACAATTTGAACTTAGTCATTTTTTGGACATTTTTACATCTTGAAAGTGACTTACCAGTTGGGGGCATAGTGTTTCATAAACACATTTTCTAGTTTCTAATCAAAAGTATACAAACTGGGCTGTACAGCTACAAAAGAAAGCTAGAGGCTTTAAGTTTGGAATTTAGGAAAAAAAGGCATATAACTAAACCAAGTTTGACTCATTTGTTTCCAGATAGGTAGTAAGACTCGCAAACCTGAGTTTTCCATTATCTCTGGGTGTCTGGAGGGTTTGTGCTGCACTCTGGTCAACTTCACAGAATCATGTGATGAAGGTATGATAACATGTTTCCTAGCTTATTGTCAATGTCAAGATTCAAAAGTAACTTTGCTATTAAATTAGAATTTAGATGGTGATACACCTTCAAATAACTAGTAGGCAAGGTTGTCATCCTGCATTTGCTTAGGTTAATTTTCTTCTCTTGATTTTGGTGTGGACATTAATTGATTGGATCCCAATATAAATATTCAGAGGCGGTAACTTGACATGAGAGGTATGTCTCAATATCTTTTGGATGAATATTAGTCACCAACACAACAGGGATATCAAATGAGCCTGTGCGTGAGAAAATCAACAATTTTAGTTCCGACCATGTCAGACATAAACAGGGCTGTACAGTCACAGAAGATGGTTAGAGGCAGGAAATTTTGGATTTAGAAAGTAGAGGAATTGTACTATACGTGTAGCGAAAACAAAGGCGCTGATCAGCTTCGCAGTTACTGCGAAGCTGATCTGCGCCTTTGTTTTCGCGTATGCAGATTGTTGGTTTTCCCATGTGGAGGCTCAAATGACTGTAGTTTGGAAATTTACCTATTTTCAGGTGGTAAGAACTCCTACGAGATCTTCAAGTATGCCAGGAACGCAATTGACCCTAAAGTTGAGTTTACAAGGTTTGATGTACCTAGAGCTGGTCTGAGGCTGTTTGCCAGACATGCTACACAGTTCAACCAGTATCTCTTTGATGATTATGAGGTAAATACTGAAAATCAAAAAAAATTCCATGTGACTTTTATGATTTGAGCCTGTGCATGAGAAAACCAACAATTTGGGTTTCTGACCAGGTCCAACACAAACCAGCCTGTACAGTCACAGAAGATGGTTAGAGGCTTGAAAATTTGGATTTAGAAAGTACAGGAATTGTACTATCCGTGTAGCAAAAACAAGGCGCAGATCAGCTTCGCAGTTACTGCAAAGCTGATCTGCGCCTTGTTTTCGCCTATGCAGATTGTTGGTTTTCCCATGCAGCGGCTCATTTTAGTCAAGTTCTTGAATTTGTCAGAGACTGCTCATACATTCTTAAAAGCTTACGTAACTTTATATTAGCAAGAAACTTTGAATTGGCAAGACATCCAGTTAGCAAAAATCAAGTTCTCACAAGGATTTCCCAATTTACAGTATCTTACCTGTTGTACCTTAAGAAGTTATTAAAATTTCAGAATCTGTATGAGAAGATGTCCTTCTGGAGCCACCATAAGAACTCAGAGATGGTACTACTAGGTATGAAGGCTATAGAATCATTTCTGACCCAGATCTCTGAGAGACTGGTAGAGAAAGCTAACGATGGGGAGAAAGATGGGGTCAGGATATTTAAGGTAGGTGCTGCATACTCGTTTAGAATCATTTTTCATTAGCTGGTTAGTACATGTACTGTTATACTTGAATATCTTTATGTAAATTTGACCAAACTGAAAACAAGAAATAAAGGTTCAGCTTTTATCTAGGGCAGGCATGAATGTCCCTTAAAATTATTCAGATATTCATATTTGTAACTAACAGTATCTTTGAAGAGGTCATTATTTAATTAAAACAAAAATACTTGTGTAACTCAAAAAATAAGGTTCTTAATGATCTCCTGAAGAATAAATTTTGATACTTTGACTGTGAGTTTAACATCATTAGCTCGCCTGCACAAAGTGCATAGAGCTATTGTAGTCACCTTGGTCGTCCCCGTTTACGTTTACGTGTACGTCCGCGTCCGCGTCACACTTTCGGTTAAAGTCTATATCTCTTGACCATGTTGATGGATTAAGTTGATACTTTGCATGTTGCTAGATATTGGTCTGAAGTTTTACACAGTACCATCATGACCCACCCTGGGTGACCTTGAGGTCAAGGTCACAGACTTAGAAATTTTGTTTTTAAGTTTTTGGTTAAAGTTTTTGTAAGTCTATATCTCTTGACCATATTGATAGATTGAGTTGATACTTTGCATGTTGCTAGATATTGGTCTGAAGTTTTATGCAGTACCATCATGACCTACCCTGGGTGACCTTGAGGTCAAGGTCACGGACTTAGAAATTTTGTGTTTAAGTTTTTGGTTGAAGTTTTTGTAAGTCTATATCTCTTGAGCATATTGATGGATTGAGTTGATACTTTGCATGTTGCTAGATATTGGTCAGAAGTTTTATGCAGTACCATCATGACCCACTCTCGGTGACCTTGAGGTCAAGGTCACAGACTTAGAAATTTTGTGTTTAAGTTTTTGATTGAAGTTTTTGTAAGTCTATATCTCTTGAGCATATTGATGGATTGAGTTGATACTTTGCATGTTGCTAGATATTGGTCAGAAGTTTTATGCAGTACCATCATGACCCACTCTCGGTGACCTTGAGGTCAAGGTCACAGACTTAGAAATTTTGTGTTTAAGTTTTTGATTGAAGTTTTTGTAAGTCTATATCTCTTGACCGTGTTGATTGATCGTGTTGCTACTTTGCATGTTGGTAGATATTGGTCTGAAGTTTTATGCAGTACCATCATGACCTACCCTGGGTGACCTTGAGGTCAAGGTCACAGACTTAGAAATTTTGTGTTAAATTTTTTGGTTAAAGTCTAAATCTCTTGAACATGTTGATGGATAAAGTTGATACTTGCATGTTGATAGATATTGGTCTCAGGTTTTATGCTTTACATCACAACTCACGTGGATGACCTTGAGGTCAGGGTCACGGACTTGGAAGTTTTGTGTTTAAGTTTTGGTTAATGTTTTTAAAAGTCTATATCTCTTGAACATGTAGATTGATCAAGTTGATACTTTGCATTGGTCTGAAGTTTTATGTTGTACCATCATGACCCACCTGAGTGACCTTGAGGTCAAGGTCATGGGTCATAGATTTTAACAGATGTAGTGGCAAAGCACAAGTCAGGCGAGCTACGCTGTCCTGCGACAGCTCTTATTTATGGTCTGGTTCTATGCCATTGCCATTGCTCTAGCTTCAAATGGAAAGTATGTTTTCAGTGGTTAAGATCATTACGAAAACATGCCCATGCAATATACAGAGATTTTTAAAGTTTTAAAAAATGAAAATTTTCAGTAGAAAAAAAAAAGTATTTTTCTTATTTTTGCTCAAAACATAGATTGTGGGTACACGTTAGAACTGCCTCAGCGAGGCAGTTCTAACGAGTACCCACAATCTATGTTTTGGAGCAAAAATAAGAAAAATAGGTATGCCCCTGCAAACCCCAGTTTTTCTATATAAAAGTGGGGTTTAAGGGGGTATATATTGCATGGGCATGTTATCCTGATGTATTGTAGAATATGTTTCAGTTCTTTGTGCACCAGTTCCAAGAAATCATGAGGAATGATAATGCTGGAGCTAAAGAATTATCATTGGCAATTAAAGGATATGGGCTTCTCGCAGCGGTATGTAGTCTCGTCTTTTCTATTCCTGATGCTGAAATCTAAGGGCATCAACTACATCTCAAGGCAGTGGTATTTTGCATGTCACATGACTGTTAGAATTGTAGATTTCTGAAGCTGCTGTACATTTAGTGGTTAAAAACAATAATTTTTCTGGTTAAAAAACAAATATCTCAAAGATCAATATATAAGATCGCAATTTAAGTATTAAAAAGTCATTCTAACCCAATACATCATGATGATTTCTTTGCTTTTATTCGAGCTAAGATTTATAATTTCAGCCATGTAGAAGTTATATGAAGGAAGAAGATGTCCAGTTTATGTTTGTAGAGATGCTCACTAAAACAGAACAACAATTTCTTGGGTAGGCATCCTAATTGGCTATATTTTCTGTGTAAAATGTGTGAAAATAATCATGACATGATACTGCCTAATACATTCAGCTTGAATTCAAAGTGAATTCTATAGTGTTGTTAGCAACCTAGATGAAGAGCATTAGTACTTAAATAATAGCTTACCTTTATAAGTCATTTATACAATATAACTTAAAATAATTATTTGATTTAGAGCAAGTTACATTCAACTCAGCCTTCATACCTCAAGAACTTTGATACACTTGTCCATGTTTAGCATTTGCGGGTATTTATTGTTTCTTTTAATATAGGGAACAGCAAAGAAGTTGATATTATTGTTATGTATGACAGTTACTTGTTGAAAGATGTGCATTCAGTACTGGTAAACTTCCCAAGGGAGTATGCCCAGGAAAGTATGATGTTATACATATGATGTTTACTTGTTGTCCTTAGCAATTATTTACTTTTAGTGTCCCAGATATTGGACATAAACAGGTTGTTTACTTCAGAATTTTCTAGAAATTTCAAATTGTTCTTTGACGGAAAAGTCCGGAAAAATCTGGAAGAACCTGGAAAGATGTAGAATCTTCTAGAAAAATCTTTTTTTTATGTCAAAAGAATATTGTGGAATTTTCTGGAAGGATAATGGCCTCTCTAGAATATTCCAAAACATTAAATTTTGGTAAACAACTTGTTATTTTTAGTATATGATATCATAGAATTTGCTGGAAGAATCCTGAATGTTCCTCAGTGCTATATAAGGGCTACAAATTTTCATAAGGACAATCTTTGGGTACTGTTACTATTAAGAAGTCAAAATCTATCTTACTGGAATTTAAACTTATTCTTGGATTACTTTGTGATATTCGATTCTGGATTGGGACATAGTGCTATTTTGAAACAAACTTTAATTCTTGGGATCAGAAACTGATACAGACTTGTGTTAAAAAAATTCTGAGGGACATTCAGACATTCTTTAAGGGAATTAACATCTTGAAAGGTATTGTACATTCATTTTTGTTTGATTGTATATATGCTTTTGATTGTTTCACATGTAATTACTGGTTAAATCACTTCTAAATAAATTTGTTAAATTTTAAACAAAGCTTGTTGCTGGCTAACCAACTTGTTGGTTTCCTTAATCTTCTAGTTACGCCTGGCACGTAACAGAATTGGGGGCTGCGCCGGGATTGAAATTTCTTGTGCACCAAATTTATTTAAAATTCTAAAAAGGTACAAGTAGGCAAAGATCAGGAAAAGACGCAATCAGAAAAAGATTCCCACTCCAAAAACCGAGGTGGGAAAAAACCAAAGTAACAATCAGGCACTTTATACCATAAAACATATCGTAAGCCGAATGAGCAGCTATTTTCCCAATAGGTGGCCACTCAGTTACCTTAACTTAACTAAAAATATGAAAACATACATAAGGCGCCAACAGCACAAAAAAATTAAACACCAAGACATAAAACAAAAAGAACCACTACAGAAGTATCGACTTGGAACGATCAGTAACACAAAGTTACTGGCGGGCTTAAACCGGTTTTACAGGTACCTAACCTCACCCTCAGCTTCTGCAGTGGTTCATAACATTTATTTAGTTATTTGGTCCTTGTGGTGAATCTCTAACTAGTCAATGAATCATCAAGAACAAACAAATAAATCATGATAAACATCCTGATGAATCAAAACCCAGGACTCACAGATTGAGTAAGCTGCCCGACGATGGAGATCCCTGGGCGCCGAATAACCTACTAACTCCGGAGCAAAAGAAAAACACCAGTTGGACCCCGGTGGGCCAAGCAACAGACAAGAAGCTCCGGCCCCAACCAACTAAAATGAATAGCTTTAAGTCGGGGCCATCATAGAGTCTGACGCCCGACCCACCGGCGTGCAATTAAAGAAGGCAGCATAGTTATCAACCATGATTGGGTTAAAAACTAAGCATGCAGACTTCACTGTTTGCTGTTTAAATAGCTAAAGCCAGCAAAAAGCAACCATGTCATTCAAACTAAGTGACTTTATTGCTGCGCCTTCTCAGGAGCTGTTAGATAAGGCCAAAAAGAGTGACCTCTTAGACATAGCTGATCATTATGGGTTGTCAAATATCAAGACTTCCATGTTAAAACATGAAATTAAGAACATTTTGATTCAGTTTTTTGTTGACGAGGAAATTTTTGATTCCTCGGCTACTTCTCAGATTCTAGTCACTCAGACTGACTTGCAGTTGAGGGAACTAGAAATCAAAAGACAAATTGAGATGGAAAAACTAAAATTTGAGTATGAAGAAAGAATAAGGTTGGAAACTTTAGAACGGGATGAAAGAATAAGGGCAGAAAAGGCCGAAAGGGAAGAAAGAATAAGATTGGAAACTTTAGAACGGGAAGAAAGAATGCATAAACAAAAGTTAGAAATGGAAGAACGAGAGAAGGAAAAACAAAGAGAATTAGAACGAGAAAAAATTGAGTTAGAAAAAGAAAAATTAGAAAGAGAAGAAAGGCTTGAAAAAGAAAAATTAGAACGAGAAGAACGGCTCGAAATTGAAAAAGAAAAATTGAGATTTGAAAATGAAGAAAAAGAAAGAGAAAGGCTATTTCAGTTAAGAATCAAAGAAATTGAATTTAATGAAAAATCAAAATCAAAATCTTTATCTTCAGACACAAGCAAAATATTTGATGTAACAAAACATATCCAACTCGTTCCTCCATTTCAAGAAAAAGAGGTTGATAGATATTTTCTACATTTTGAGAAGGTAGCAGAAAACTTGAAATGGCCAAAAGAGCATTGGACCTTGCTTTTGCAAAGTGTTGTAATTGGTAAAGCTCGAGAAATTTACACTCAGCTTTCTCTTGAGCAAAGCTCAGATTATGATACAGTAAAGGAATTTATTCTTAAGGCTTATGAGCTGGTCCCTGAGGCATACAGGCAGAAATTTAGAGACTGTAGAAAAGAACATGACCAGACTCATGTTGAGTTTGCTAGAACAAAAGAGCAACTATTTGATAGATGGTGTTCTTCAAAGAAAGTAGGTTTTGATCATGCAAAGCTAAGGCAGCTCATGCTTGTTGAAGAATTCAAACGGTGCATAAATTCTGATGTTAAGGCTTTCTTGAACGAAAGAGAAGTTGAAAACTTGGAAACAGCAGCACGTTTAGCTGATGACTATGCTTTGACTCATAAGGCTTCATTTGTCAACAAGCCATATCCTAGGAAACCATATAACCCTCAATCAAAGCAAATTACCCCTCAGTCAAAACCATATTCCCCTCAGTCCGGTCCCAAAGCCAATCCCAGTAATCCAACTGACAATTCCAGTCCAAAACCCAAATTTTCTAGTGAAAACAAAGGACAAAATCCCTTATCCCAGCCAATTTGTAATTATTGTAAGAAAACTGGCCACATTATTTCTGAATGTTTGGCACTGAAACGAAAGAAAGAAAGAGAAAATCTAGATAGTGCTAAACCGACAGGTCTTACCTCCTTAAAGGCTAAACCACAGTCTTGTATCCAGGAAGAAAACCCTATACTGACCAGAACTTGTAAAGAGTCAGTCTCTGAGGATTCTATTATGGAGATTTATGAACCATTCTTATCAGATGGTTTTGTGTCACTTAACAGTGACTCTGCCCAGTCTACCCCTATCAAAATCTTACGAGATACCGGAGCTTCTCAATCCCTTATCTTGGCAGATACCTTGCCATTTTCCGAGAAGTCTTCTTTTGGGACAAGTGTCCTTATCCAGGGCGTAGAGTGTGGATTTGTTAATGTACCGCTCCATAATATCTATTTGTCCTCAGACTTAGTTAAAGGTCCCGTGGCTGTAGGTATTAGACCTTCCTTACCCTTTAAAGGTATTCATTTGCTGTTAGGCAATGATTTGGCAGGAGATAAGGTTGTGGTAAACCCACTTTTGACCAGCACACCATGTGTTGATCAACTGCCTGATCCCATTGAGCAGGAAATTCCTGACCTTTACCCTTCTTGTGCTGTCACTAGGGCAATGGCAAAGAAAGCCAAATTATATGATGGGATGCAGGACATAAATTTAACTGACACTTTGATAGGTCAGTCCTTTAATAAAGAGATTTCAACATCTCTTTCCCCTAGTCAGTCTGATATTCAGACTGACCCTAGCAATCCAAGGTCGGGGTCAGAAAATGACCTTTCACCTTCCAACTCAAATGACCAAGGTCATGACCAGCTGTCAAGGTCACAGCTTTGTAAAGAACAACACAGTGATTCTGAGATCTCGCCTTTATTTGAAAGGGCTTTTAATGAAAATGAAATATCCCAGGTTCCTGTTTGCTATTATGTCAAAAATGGCATTTTGATGAGAAAATGGCGTCCTCCGGATGTCTCCGCAGCAGATGTGTGGACTGTTAACCACCAAATTGTGGTTCCTAGGGTTTATCGCCCTGAAATCTTAAACTTGGCTCATGAAACACCCATGTCAGGCCATTTAGGTGTAAATAAGACCTATCACAAGATTCTAAATCATTTCTACTGGCCAGGATTAAAATCTGATGTTTCACAGCATTGCAAATCCTGCCACACTTGTCAAATGGTAGGAAAGCCCAATCAGACCATTCCAAAAGCTCAATTGCAGCCCATTCCTGCCTTTGATGAACCTTTCAGCAGAGTGATTATTGATTGTGTAGGTCCCTTACCCAAAACAAAGAAAGGTTGTGAATATCTTCTGACCATAATGTGTGCTTCAACTCGCTTTCCTGAAGCTATCCCACTCAGAAATATCAAGGCTAAAACAATAGTTAATGCACTTGTGAAGTTCTTCACATTTGTAGGCCTCCCAAAATCTATCCAGTCAGACCAGGGCTCAAATTTTATGTCAGGAATTTTTCAGCAAGTCATGTACGAACTTGGAATTAAGCAATACAAGTCATCGGCTTACCACCCTGAAAGCCAAGGTGCCTTAGAAAGATTCCATCAAACTTTGAAAAACATGATCAGATCTTACTGCTTTGACACTGAAAAAGATTGGGATGAAGGCATACACTTGCTTCTATTTGCTGTAAGAGAATCTGTACAAGAGTCTCTGGGGTTCAGCCCATTTGAGCTTGTTTTTGGGCACACTGTACGTGGACCGTTAAAACTTCTAAAAGAGAAATTTCTCTCAGATGATGACAGTTCTTTGAACTTACTTCAGTATGTGTCTGATTTCAAAAACAGACTATCAAAGGCCTGTGATGCAGCTCGGTCCAATCTCAAATCTACTCAAAGCAAAATGAAGATTCGTTATGATGAAAATGCTAAAGACAGAAATTTTGGACCTGGAGACAAGGTACTTGCTCTCTTGCCCATTCCTGGCAGACCTTTACAAGCTAGATATTATGGCCCATATACTGTTGATAAAAAGTTAAGTGACGTGAATTACATTGTTAACACTCCTGGGAGGCGCAAGCAAAAACAGCTATGTCACATTAATATGCTCAAGAAGTATATTGATAGGGATAGTTCTGTTATTTCATCAGTAAATATAGTTAATTCTGTCCCTCATGAACAAAATCAAATGGACTCTGAGGACTTCAACTTGGAGAAATCTGATCCCTTGTCATCGAAACTCCAGAATTCTGACATACTACAGAATCTTGATCAGAAACTGTCTCAACTTGATTCAGACAAAAGACTTGAACTGAAACAGTTAGTTCTCGAATATGAGCACTTATTTCCGGACATTCCATCCAGAACTGACAAAATCTATCATGATGTTGACATTATTGAAGGTTCAAAACCTGTAAAGCAACATCCTAACAGAATGAACCCTGTAAAACTGCAATATCTCAGGGAAGAAGTTCAATATTTGCTGGACAATGATTTCATTGAACCCAGCCAAAGTGAATGGAGTTCTCCTTGTATTCTTGTACCAAAGCCAGACGGGACATTTAGAATGTGCACAGACTATCGAAAAGTCAATTCTGTCACTAAAACAGACACTTTTCCCATCCCACGAATCGATGACTGCATTGATAATATTGGACATGCCAAGTATGTTACAAAGTTCGATCTGCTAAAGGGATTTTGGCAGATACCCCTCACGGACAGAGCAAAGGAGATCTCGGCATTTGTTACACCAGATGGACTGTACCAGTATAAAGTCATGCCATTTGGAATGAAGAACTCGCCTGCGACTTTTCAGCGGCTGGTCAACAGTTTGATTTCCAATCTGGATGGCTGTAAAGCCTATATCGACGACGCTATTATCTTCAGTGAGGAGTGGCAACAACACTTGCAGACAATCAGAACATTCTTTGACCGGCTAAGTGATGCTAAACTAACTGTGAACTTGGCAAAAAGTGAATTTTGCCATGCAAACTTGACATTTCTTGGACACATTGTAGGTCAAGGTCAGGTAAAACCTGTAGAAGCTAAAGTTGAGGCTATCTCAGATTTTCCTGTACCTACTAGCAAAAGACAACTGATGCGCTTTCTGGGTATGGCTGGATATTACAGGAAATTCTGCAACAACTCGGCTATAGCTGAGCCTCTGACAAACTTGCTTGGTAAGAAGGCCAAGTATGTTTGGACAGATGACTGCCAGAAGTCATTTGATAAGCTCAAGGCCATACTTAGAAGTGCTCCGGTTCTCTTAGCAACAAGTTTTGACAAAGAGTTCAAGTTGGCTGTAGATGCCAGTGATGTTGGTGCAGGCAGTGTATTGTTGCAAGAAGATGACAATGGTGTTGACCATCCTGTTTGTTATTTTTCCAAAAAGTTTAACAAGCATCAGAGAAATTACTCTACCATAGAGAAAGAATGCCTATCTCTAATCCTTGCGCTTCAGCACTTTGAAGTTTACTTAGCTTCTTCACATGCACCAATTGTTGTCTTCAGTGACCACAATCCACTGACTTTCATACATAAAATGAAAAACAAGAACCAGCGTTTACTCAGGTGGAGTCTCATGTTGCAAGAGCACAATCTTGACATCAGACATATCCGAGGAAGAGATAATATCATTCCAGACACCCTAAGCAGAGCTTAAGTGCCTCTACAAGGCTGATGTCCAGCTTTGTGCTGTTGTATTTGATTAGTTTTGCACAAATTTTGCTAAACATAATGTATACAATTATCCAGTATTGCAAAAGAAAGCTTTATTTTATAAAACTTTCTTTTCTTTGAAGAGGGGAAGTGTTATGTATGACAGTTACTTGTTGAAAGATGTGCATTCAGTACTGGTAAACTTCCCAAGGGAGTATGCCCAGGAAAGTATGATGTTATACATATGATGTTTACTTGTTGTCCTTAGCAATTATTTACTTTTAGTGTCCCAGATATTGGACATAAACAGGTTGTTTACTTCAGAATTTTCTAGAAATTTCAAATTGTTCTTTGACGGAAAAGTCCGGAAAAATCTGGAAGAACCTGGAAAGATGTAGAATCTTCTAGAAAAATCTTTTTTTTATGTCAAAAGAATATTGTGGAATTTTCTGGAAGGATAATGGCCTCTCTAGAATATTCCAAAACATTAAATTTTGGTAAACAACTTGTTATTTTTAGTATATGATATCATAGAATTTGCTGGAAGAATCCTGAATGTTCCTCAGTGCTATATAAGGGCTACAAATTTTCATAAGGACAATCTTTGGGTACTGTTACTATTAAGAAGTCAAAATCTATCTTACTGGAATTTAAACTTATTCTTGGATTACTTTGTGATATTCGATTCTGGATTGGGACATAGTGCTATTTTGAAACAAACTTTAATTCTTGGGATCAGAAACTGATACAGACTTGTGTTAAAAAATTCTGAGGGACATTCAGACATTCTTTAAGGGAATTAACATCTTGAAAGGTATTGTACATTCATTTTTGTTTGATTGTATATATGCTTTTGATTGTTTCACATGTAATTACTGGTTAAATCACTTCTAAATAAATTTGTTAAATTTTAAACAAAGCTTGTTGCTGGCTAACCAACTTGTTGGTTTCCTTAATCTTCTAGTTACGCCTGGCACGTAACAGAATGTATATGACAAAAATAATTTCACACTAGAAGCTCAGTGGTTAAATGCAAAGTCATTTTTTCAAGGAAGGGCTGTCTTACACATTTTTTTCAGAAACTTTCTTTGTAGGATTAACTTATATTTTCTCATTTCAGTCAAGTGGAAGACTTTGAGATTCGTTTGTTCAACTTGGCAAGCTATCTGGAGTCCCTGGCCAGTATCATACGCCACATGGATGAAGTCACTGACGCCCATGCCATCTCACTAGAGCACCTACTAGTTCTATTACTGGAGAATATACCCAACATTCACCCCTCCAAACATTATATCTGTATGAGGTCTATACTCTGGGTGTTACTGGCAGTCATGCCTAAAGGAACGACATTTAAACAGATTCTCTCTGGATTTGGTTAGTACATGTAAACTAATGCACATATCAATTTGGTTTGTTCATACTAGATATTCTAGTAGATCTTGACATTATAGCACATTCAAAAGTCGTAAGAAAATTTGGCAATGATTGTTCTTGCATGACATTAATCAACTCATTTTGAAAAGATTTTAAGCATGTGATCAATGTTCTTTGGTTTTGCCTGTATTTCTGCAAATCAGGGAGTGTGAAGTACATGTACATGTATCTGTCTCTATATGAGCCGCATCGTGAGAAAACCGGATTTTTGCCTAGGCGAAAACAAAGGCGCAGATCAGCTTCGCGGTAACCGCGAAGCTGATCAGCGCCTTTGTTTTCGCTACTCGGATAGTACAATTCCTCTTCTACTTTAATCCGAAATTTCAAGCTTCTAGCTCTTTTCTGAGCTTGTACAGGCCGGTTTGTGTTGGACCTGTTCGGAAACCCCGAAGACCGGTTTTCTCGCGTCGCGGCTCATATACTGTCATACACCTCCAATGGACATATTTGGTAGGTGTGCACTGTAGAGCTTGGTTAAAGCAATCAGGAAGCTCAATGCATGCGCTTTACGAACAGAAAAGGCCTTCAGAGTAGAGAAATGCTTTAAATATAAGTAATTGTTGTTTTAAATCGGTTGACACATTTAAGGTAAAAAATCTCTCTTCCAGTATTTCAAGGTATCATTCGGACATGTTCCTATGCACCTGTAGTGGAAACTGAGAATGAGGCTGACACTGCGGTGGTGGAGGATTTCCAAACAAAGAAAATTACATACAAAGATTTCATGGAGACGTGGTCTGGAATGCTGGATGCTGCCAAAATTAAGGTATAACAATGAATTGCTGGTGGATTCCTTGATAAACGTGACATAATTCCATATTTGACAGTTGATATGGTTGTTTTCTTCAAGGCAAATTCTGGTTCTGGCTTAAAATTATAATTTTTTTACTTTGAAATCACCTTATCTGAATCCCTATTCTTTAGCAAGTAGCAAGCAAGTGGCTGATGAACTGCTTTTAAGTGTTTTCTTAGATATTTTTAGATTGATTATACAGGTTTGTCTGTACATAAAATAATTTGAAAGGAATTTCTTTAATAATACAACAGATTAATGAACCATTCATATGTATGCTGTATTTCCAGGATTTTGCTGCAGCTGACATCAGTATAGAGACCAGGAACCAGCTGACTGAAGCCCTGTATAATGAACTCATGGTGGCTATACTGAAAATTCTGGACAAACTAGATCTTAGCTCAGCTGCTCCCAATGAGGTAAATAGTGCTGGCCGCAAGGTTATAAAACTTTTTTCAAGTTCAGCTCAGCTGAGTGCTCATTAATGTTAAAATTGTCAAAATTAGAGGAAAATTCTGGTTCAAATACCCAAAAAGTAGTAATTTATCCTGCTCATAAATGTTAAAATGCCAACAATTGTTGGCATTTTAACATTTATGAGCAGGATAAATTTTAGTCTCAGCTGAATTGAGCATGAAAAAAGTTTTATAACCTCGGGGCCTGCTTTCAACTATCTTCATTTCTGATTTGAATGGTTAAATATCAGTGGGTGAGTTTATAATTATAGTCATCTCTTACATGATGTTTATGGCTACTAAGTCTGGTGGAGCCTTTCACCTGCCATCGTATTATTGGATTTTATAAGTTCTAGACACTGGTCTTCTATCCAGGCAAGTACTAGCTTTTATAAACAACAGTGTGTCACAGTTTAGGGAGACTTAATAAGTTAAGGACAAACATGCGCCTGTCACTAAATTTGGTATAGTTGCTTTACACACACTATCACACTTTCATGGTTTAATCATTTCAGGGAGAGGAAAAGCCTGAGATATCAATAGACCCTGATGAGTCTGGTCTGTCCAGTGCAGACCCTCTACTAGGGGTACAGGCTAACAAACCCAAGGATTTCCAAGTCTTTATAAACCTGGTAGACTTCTGCAAGTTAGTGGTTTTGTTTTCTGTATGTGGTGAATCATGTTTTGGGATAGTTAGAGATAAGTAGTAAACTATTGTCAGTTTATTTCAAATATATCTATTTTTTTAATATTTATTTGAAAGAAAAAGAGTGAAAAGTTATACTATTGTCAGTTAGTGTTCTAAAAGATGTTTTCTGCTGATAAATGGCACTGAATTTCAATTATTCCTAAACAAAATATTCACTCATCTGTTAACACTTCTGAGCAGTGTCAGTTATCTTCACTTGGAAATTTTTCCAGGGATCTCTTACCAGTGAAACATTACCAGAAGTTTGAATGTTGGGTGTTCACATTTACACACAGACTGATACTCATGTCTTCAGAGTAAGTGAATTATCAATTTCATTTGCAAACATTATTTATAAATGTTTTAAGTAGTAAACAAAGGAGCATATGTGACATTTTAATGGGGCTAGATTTGTGTCTATATCTATTTTGTGTTTTGCAGACAAGATAGTCAGACTATCTGATTCTTATCCACACTTCCAGAAACAGTTCAGCAGTATAAAGTGCCTATCCTGTTGTTTGTGATTGACAACTTGTCTTCATAAATCAATCATGCTATTTTTTTTCAGCAACTACAAAACCAAGGTTTAATTTGAATAAACTGTAAAACTTCATGGCCTATCCATGACCTGAGTCAATGATGGAAGTAATTTTTCATTTGTTTATCTCTGTTTCCAGCAATCCCTTGGCTAGTGGTTTCTACAAGCTATTGTCCATCAGTATGAAGATAGCCAACAAACTAAATTATTTTCAGGTGAGTATTTTACTGGAACTGTAATCATTTTCTTAGCATTTGTAGTGTTAGAGGACTTAACAAACTTAATGAATTCAGGAGCTATCTCTCCCAAAGATGCTATAACCACTGAGCTATTGGGTCATTAATAGTGAAGATCAAGTAAGACAGTAAATTGAAAAGTCTCAAATATTTTTAGCTCATTTGGGCAGAAGGCTCACAGGTGAACTTATAGGATAGGTAGGCACCCGACGATCTTCCGTTATCCGTCGTCCACCATTTTCAAAGTTCTTCTCTGAAACCGCTTGGCCAATCAAAGCCAAATTTTACATGAAACATCTATTGGAAGGGGGGGGGGTCAATCTGATAATAAATAATCCAGGTCAGGTGACCAAGATTGTTGTCATGCCCATATATGGTATAACCCCTGCTAAAATCTTCTCAGGAACCAATGGACTGATTTCAATGAGACTTGGCATGTAGCATATGGGACATGTTTATATGGGGAAAATTGTTAAAATGTTATTTGAAGGGCAAAACTTGCAAGAAATGGGCAAACAGAAGATTTAAGATTCTGAAAAGATTTGGACCCCAGGGATTGGTCTGCCCCAACCCCAGGGCAGTATACATGTTTATAATCAAAATATTCAATGGTCTTCTTCTCAGAAACTGCTTGGCCAATCAAACTCCAAAACAGATGTACTGATTTCAACAAAACTTGGCAAAGTCAAGATAGGTCGCCCATTCATTTGAATGGGGAGCATTCTTAAAATGTCATTTGAAAGGAAAACTTGCAGGAAATGGGCAGTAGGACTGAAGATTTATGATCCTGAAAAAATGTGGACCCCAGAGGTTGGTCTATCCCGGCCCCAGGATCCTATGTATGTATATTACCATAATATCCAAAGATCTTCTGCACTGAAGCCACTTGGCCAATCAAAGTCATTACATGAAACATCAGGAAGTGGGAAATAATGTGTTTATAAGTAATCCAGATCACATGATCAAGATGGCCACCATGCCAATATATGGTAAAAACCCTTCAAAAATCTTCTTCTCTGGAGTCGGTTGACTGATTTCAACAAAACTTGGCATGTAGCATTTGGGTCTAATTTATGACCCTGTGTTGACCTTCACATATTTTACAGCAAGGTCGGCTTATGTCGCATATGCAGTAAACTGTTAAAATGTCATTGAAGGAGAAAAATTCCAGGAAATGGGCAAATGGACAGAGAATATTTATGATTCTGAAAATAAAATTGACCCCAGAGATTCATTTGTCCCTGCTTCAGGGCTGGCTATTCATGAAAATGGCCATAATAGTCAAACAAGTTTATTGGTATATATCCCAGATCTCGGGTGAGCATTTTCAGCAAAATTAGTCCTCCGGTTGTAAAAAAATAACTTGCTTATCCTTACATTAAATGTTTTTTTGATAACATTGACATTCTTGCATTTGAGATACACTTTTCTTCAGAATCAGAATGTCTGGTTCCCAGTGAAAGTGAAGTCTGAAGTGAAGGAGGAACCAATGGAGATAGATACAGAACTACAGGAGGGGAACCAGCAGAAACATACTTGTTACCTACTCGTCAAGAAATTCTCTAAAGAGGTAAAAGATGCACAAACAGTAACACTACATGCTGGCTACCAAGCATATTAACTAAACTTAAACAAAGAAGCATTTGTGGCATAATACTACAGAAAAATTTAACCATGAAAAATTAAACTGGTTTGGTGTATGAACTCAGTAAAAATGTAAAAGAATCTGTAATGAGCATAATGGCACTGTTCAAGCCATCAAGCACCGTTGATAAGGAAATTCATAAGTGTAATATTGTCTAACTGAGTCATTTTTATGCCCCCAACTTTGAAAAAGTTGGTAGGGCATATTGCTTTGGGCTTGTCCGTGTGTCCGTGTTTCCGTGTGTCCGCACCACTTTTTCTTAACTTTTAAACGGTGGATGCTAGTGTCTTGAAATTTCATATATGGATTCCTCATGAAAAAAAAGATGACCCATATTTTTTTTCTTTTCTGAGTTATGCCCCCTTTCTGAATTATCTCCCTTTGAAAAAAAAATCTTGTGTGCAAGATATCTCAAAAAGTATTTGAGCTAGTGCTTTCATATTTGGTATGCTGATTGGGGCCAAGGAGTAGATCACCTGATTAACTTTTGAGAACTTTTTGTCAAATTTTGACAAAATTACGGAATTTTTAAAATTTATCAATTTTACTACTTTCGGATGAAATTTGAAACTTTTAAACAGTGGATGCTAGTGTCTTGAAATTTCATATATGGATTCCTCATGAAAAAAAGATGACCCGTATTTTTTTCTTTTCTGAGTTATGCCCCCTTTCTGAATTATCTCCCTTTGAAAAAGAATCTTGAAAATCTTGTGTGCAAGATATCTCAAAAAGTATTTGAGCTAGTGCTTTCATATTTGGTATGCTGATTGGGGCCAAGGAGTAGATCACCTGATTAACTTTTGAGAACTTTTTGTCAAATTTTGACAAAATTACGGAAATTTTGAAAATTTATCAATTTTACCACTTTCGGATGAAATTTGAAACTTTTAAACAGTGGATGCTAGTGTCTTGAAATTTCATATATGGATTCCTCATGAAAAAAAAGATGACCCGTATTTTTTTTTCTTTTCTGAGTTATGCCCCCTTTCTGAATTATCTCCCTTTGAAAAAAAATCTTGAAAATCTTGTGTGCAAGATATCTCAAAAAGTATTTGAGCTAGTGCTTTCATATTTGGTATGCTGATTGGGGCCAAGGAGTAGATCACCTGATTAACTTTTGAGAACTTTTTGTCAAATTTTGACAAAATTACGGAATTTTGAAAATTTATCAATTTTACCACTTTCGGATTTAAGTGTGCATCTGTTATCACTGTTAGTCCTCAAGTTTGCTATTTGTGCCCAGGTCAACTCTGTTTGCTTACATGATTTTAAAAAATAATGAAAAAACTGTGCCAGGTTAGTGGCAAGCATACAGTTGGGGGCATAGTGTTTTACAAACACTTATTTCTAGTTCAGTTCTGTCTTGAATAAAAAATCCCCAGTAAATCAGTAGTTCTCAAAATCCAGAACTTCCCTTTGATCTTTATAGGTGTTAGTTCGTATGAAGCAGTACCGAGATGAGCTGCTAGCCTCATGTCTGACCTTTATCCTGTCACTGCCAAAAGAAGTGATCTCAGAACAGATGGCAGATGTTGTTCCTGCAATACAGGTTTGTTACTAAGGATAAACTGAAATTTCTGATATCCTTTATAAATACAATTGAATGAAAGGGAAGGAAACAACACTTGTTTCGTCTGTAATCTTAAGTTCCCCATATGGGCCACAACGTGAGAAAATGTACCTTCGGACAATGTTTTGAGTGTAAGAAAAACAAAGTTACTTTGAATGTATGATGTTTCTATCGTCTGTTAGTCTTTATTTGACTAGATTATTTCAGTTATTTTGTGAGTTATTACCAATTTACTATATGTACCCTACAGACGTCATTGTCCTGAAAAATGACGTCAAAGTTACGTAATGCATTTCTGCATGTAAGTAGAGCTTACAAAACTCGATGCTTTGCTTCAAAATTGTTTAAGCACTGGTCAGAACCTATTGTTAAGATAGAAGCATCCTATCCTTACAGGTAATCTGGCGTAATTAATTTGTCTATTTTTATGATGATGCGGTTGCTATGGTAACCGTTTAACGATAAATATATGAAAAATATGCGTATTATTGGCTAAAACAAGGGCAGATAACTCCAAATATTGAAAAATAATATGTTTTAAAACTCATTCATTTGGTAGCCCAGTGTTCAGAGATTACAATACAGTCTCATTTCTAAAACGTATATTACATCATTTTTTTCGCTTTTTGCTGCCTTCTACTAGTAATGTCAGAATGTCCGAAGGTACATTTTGTCGCGTTGAGGTTCATATATGAATGATGAATTACTTTTAGAAGCGGGTATTTAAACAATGCTTATGTCTGAAAAAGTGTACCTTAGGAGATGCAAAAGTGTAAATAGACTTTCATACAGTTAGCATGGATATGGCTTACTTTCCAATTTAATAACAAAGTAACATAAAGTTTATACCTGTTATTTTTTCGTAAGTGCTAATGTCTGTGTTGTTGGTAACATACTTTATGCTTTTAGGTAACTCTGAATCTGGGTCTGAGTTACCTCCCCTTAGCAATGGTTGCTATGGACGCTCTGGAATGCTGGTCTAGCTCTCTACCTAGTCATGTGATGATGCCGTTCTATCCCAAAATACTACCATGTCTTGACAGCTTCCTGAAGACTTCAGATCAAGGTAAGATATATAAGATAATGTACTTGTAAAACGCTTTGAAATGGTGATTTTTTAAAGGACTGAAGGAGTTGCACAAGACAAGTGATCGCCTGTAGTGACAACTTTTCCTTTCTATTATATTGTCTCTTTCATAGGATCACTTCAAAAATATCAACTGACATCAGGCTATATTGACATTGTACCTGGGCTGGACAAATGAGCCGCCCCATGGGAAAACCAACAATCTGCATAGGCGAAAACAAAGGCGCAGATCAGCTTCGCGGTAACCACAAAGCTGATCAGCGCCTTTGTTTTCGCTACTCGGATAGTACAATTCTTCTTCTACTTAACTCCAAAATTTCAAGCTTCTAGCTCTTTTCTGTGACTGTACAAGCCGGTTTGTGTCGGACCTGTTTGGAAACCACATTGTTGGTTTTCCCACAAGGCGGCTCAAATGACTCCTGTCACATTAAACATGAAACTTTCATAGAATCTGCATAAAGGATCCTCTGGCTAGTAAATAAACTATAAGAAAATTGAGTGCTCCATCTTTGTTAGCCATATAAGAGACGTCAAAATGTTGTAGGTGCAGATGATGTTAGTGGCAGTGTGAACATCACCAAGAGTAAAACAAGTAAAGGCAGGAAGAAACTCTCAGTCAAGCTTATCAAAGGCAAGAAAGATACATCACCTGAGGTATGGAAAAATGAGCCGCCTCATGGGAAAACCAACAATCTGCATAGGCGAAAACAAAGACGCAGATCAGCTTCGCGGTAACCGCGCAGCTGATCAGCGCCTTTGTTTTCGCTTCACGGATAGTACACTTCCTCTTCTTCTTAAATCCGAAATTTCAAGCTTCTAGCCTGCTTCTGTGACTGTACAGCCTGATTTGTGTCAGACCTGTTTGGAAACCACATTGTTGGTTTTCCCACGAGGCGGCTCAGATGTAAAAAGAAAAATCACAATTGAAGAAAAGTCAATAAAAACTCCTTTTATTGTTTTTGTTTAGTTGGTTGCTTTTGTGTTTTACGTCATATTCAACTGCTTGAGACCAGACTAGTTTAAAGTCTTATCTGAAAGACTAGAGAAGCCAAGGATTGAACTTCTGGCCCTGTGCCCAGTTGTTCAAAACTAACGACGTCGTTAGTTAACGTTTCGTTAAAATTTCAAACATTAATATTACAAATACACTGTTATTTTTTGTTACTTTAGCTGATATTTGCTTAACAAATTTATGTCTTAACGATATCGTTAAGCTAACGATGCTTTGAACAACTGGGCCCTGATTTATAAGGCAAGTGGCTTAACCACTATGCCACATTTTATCAAAAGAGCTCATTAAGGGATCTGGAAGAAGGGCACTTATTTCATACACTGAAAAAATGTTATAAGAGGCCACTTTTCAAACTCATTTTATGTTTCTAAGCCATGTTCAAAATTGCAAGATTTTTTGCCCAAAGACGTGTCTTTCAACTACGTAAAGTTCCAAAGTGTTCAGAAATAAATTTCTGTCCATAAACGCATTTTTGGAGTAAAAATGCAAAAATCAATGTTTTTGAATAAAAAATTGGATAAAGCACAACATTTATTGAAATTAGGAACGGGTGTCATCAAAGGGGTTCTTCCGGCTTGGAAAAACATCAAACATTCGAATTTTCGCTACTGGTAGACTTTTTACTCATTTTTAAAAATCGCTATTTTTTAGATTTTTTGAAAAATTCATCAAATTGCCTCTTAAATGTGTTAATCCCTGTTAAATCCACTTGGTGAGGCCTGGAAATGAAAGATATAACTCAAATGAGCTATTCAAGACTATTTTCGAGGAAGAACAGGTCACGGCTGCCGCATACGTCCGGTTTCAATGCCAATTTTTAACGAACAAAATAACAAAATTGGTGGACGATTTTTTAAATTTTCAAAGTTTGTTAGAGTCTAGTATTAGACCTTAATAATCGCTGAAAATTTCAATTCCATAATGCTGATAATAATGCAACCATAGATGAACAAAGTTTGTATTCAAATTGCATGCAAAAAGCTGAATTCCTGTTATTCATGTTGCTGTCTTCTTGCATGTACAAAACAGAAACGAAGATTCTTATTGCAGCAACACATCTGCCTTAATTTTATCTGGCATTATGGCAGTCAGTAGCACTTTCAATAAAATCAAAATGTAGAACACAACGTCATAATAAGACACTTAATTTGATGTTAATAAAGTGTGACTTTTTGAAAAGAGGGTACCTTTACTCATGCTGCGTCTGTGTGAGATATATCGCACATTTTGGAATGCAGAAACTCACAGAGCCACTGTAAGACATTGGTTTATTTATTTGATCATGAATTTTAATTGATAGTATTTTATTTTCTGAATTAGAAGAAAAAATATGAGGTGGCCTCTTATAACTTTTTTTTTTCAGTGTAGAAAGATTGTGACTGTCTTCTTTACTCTTTTCATAAAAGATAGTTTCCGATAAATAGTTTTACACATGAAGTTTCAAATGACTTCTTGAGAAAGAGTGATTTTAGCTTTAATTTGATCAAATAAAGAAAATCTTTGAAATGCTATAACATGGGGTTGTTAGCCATTACTGATGACGAAATCTCATCTAGATATTTAACTTGAGAACTGGTTGTCTTCCAGAGTTACCAGTCGCAACTAACCACCATGAAGAAGAGAATTATGGCCTACCTCGGTCACCTGGGCGGTAGTGTTAACATGGGGCTGTTGGCCAATGCTGATGAGGAGATCTCACAGAAAGCTATAGCCTGGGACTCACTACAACATCTCAAGTTTGATGTACCTTTTGAAGACATGAAGCCCACCATTTACCTTGGTAAGTCTGCTGGGATTTAGAACTTGTTTTTCAATCAGCCTTAAATTATTCTATCTCAACAATCATAGGTTAATTGGTACTGAGTCCACTTCTGCCAGGGGTGTGTAGAATCCTAGTGGTTAGTGCACCAGATTCCGGATTCTGAAAGGCTTGGGGATCCTCCTAATGGCCGGGTTGTGTCTCTGAGAAAGACACATTTACTCCCTCATAGTACTGGTCAATACTCAAGAAACATGACACAGTCCTAATATGACTGAAAAATTGTCGACTGGGATGTTAAACCACAAAAACAAAATTTCTGCAGCCATTTAAAAATATTCTTGAAATGGGTGTTTTGTATGTTTATTTATGTTCTAAATTTGAGCCTGACCGTATCATGGTATTTTGAATATGTAGATAATCAGGTGTCAATTTAGAAATTAAGGTCCATATGAGCCGCATCGTGAGAAAACCGGATTTTTGCCTAGGCGAAAACAAAGGCGCAGATCAGCTTCGCGGTAACCGCGAAGCTGATCAGCGCCTTTGTTTTCGCTACTCGGATAGTACAATTCCTCTTCTACTTAAATCCGAAATTTCAAGCTTCTAGCTCTTTTCTGAGCTTGTACAGGCCGGTTTGTGTCGGACCTGGTCGGAAACCCCGAAGACCGGTTTTCTTGCGTCGAGGCTCATATAATTATTAATACTATTTGCATTTCTATTACAGATGCCTTCCTGCCTCACATAGTTGACCTAGCCACCAAGTCCAGTGACCGTCAGACCAAGGTGGCAGCATGTGAACTACTCCACTCCCTGATCATCTACTGCCTGGGCCGGAGTGCCCAACAGCCGGGTACTAGGGTAGAGCGGGCTTCCATGGCAGGGCTGTATGTGAAACTGTTCCCAGCAATGTTGAAGCTGGCTTGTGATGTTGAACAGGTTATATGTTATTTCTTTGTCAGGGTGTGGTCTTGAATCCTATGCCCAGGGCACTGTCATGTATTGCATTTTCTAAAAAATTGCGATCTTAAGGGGATGCCAGTTGTCAAAATCTAATACTTTGATCATTTTTACCTGTATAAATGAAACTAGACTAGAGTTAAATGGCGGATAAGTGTGCTAGAAAACACTTTTGTGGGCACTTTTGCGGCATGAGTTGCAACAATGCCTAAGTTACTCAGGGACGTGCCCTCTTTCAGAATCTGTCTGTTGCAAAAACGAAATATCAATATTAAGGTCAGTAATTAAGGTCAAAGGTCATCAGGTGCAAAAATACGTAAATATTCTTATACACAGTAAAAAGATGGAAAACTGTCCAATTTTCGCTGCATTACTTGCAACAATGCCTAAGTTACTCAGGGACGTGCCCTCTTTCAGAATCTGCCTATTGCAAAAACGAAATATCAATATTAAGGTCAGTTAATTAGGTTAAAGGTCATCAGGTGCAAAAATACGTAAATATTCTTATACACAGTATAAAGATGGAAAAATGTCCAATTTTCGCTGCAGAGTTTCACAAAAAAACATGAAGGAAGTCTTGTAATGTTTGTTTGTTTAATTACATATTTGTATGCATAATAATATATGTTTGTCCGTCTGTATGTTTGGATATACATATCATCAAGACTAGGACGCAAACGTTCATTTGCAGACGTTTTCAAAACAACTGAAGTGCTGTTGTGATTTATATGTGGAAATATACCAAATTTTTTCTTCGACATTGAAGGTGGGCAGCAAACGACCCGCCACAGACAGCTCATTTGTTTCAGCGAATTAATGTGCATTATTGAGGCTTGCCGAGTATAGGGTATTTTGGGATACGGGATAAGGACCTATTTTTAGCTCACCTGAGCCGAAGGCTCACAAGGTGAGCTTATAGTATAGTAGTCGAGCCGGCGTCCGTCCGTCCGTCCGTGCGTCTGTGCGTCCGTCCGTCCACATTTTAAAACTTGAATATCTCTAAGACAACAAGGCCAAACATGACCAAATTTTATCTAAAGCATCATTGAGGAGGGGGAAAGGTTGTATAAGGTTTTGGGCCAGGTCGGATCAGAACTCTGGTTTCCATGGCAACAGATAGCTCCCGTAGACTTACAATGGGAAAAACATATAAAAATCTTCTTCTCTGAAACCACAAGGCCAAGAGCTCTCATATTTTGTGTGTAGCAATGTCTAGTGGTCCTCTTTATAAATCCTGCCAACCGTGCCCCTGGGGTCCATACGGGCCCCGCCCCGGGGGCGTCTTTGGGAAAATATAAAAAATCTTCTTCTCTGAAACCACAAAGCCCAGAGCTTTCATATTTTGTGTGTAGCAGTGTTTAGTGGTCCTCTTTATAAATCCTGCCAACCATGGCCCTGGGGTCAAAAATGACCCCGCCCCGGGGGTCATTAGCTCCCATAGACTTACAATGGGAAAAACATAAAAAAATCTTCTTCTCCGAAACCAAAAAGCCCAGAGCTTTCATATTTTGTGTGTAGCAATGTCTAGTGGTCCTCTTTATAAATCCTGCCAACCGTGCCCCTGGGGTCCATACGGGCCCCGCCCCGGGGGCGTCATGGGGAAAATATAAAAAAATCTTCTTCTCCGAAACCACAAGGCCCAGAGCGTTCATATTTTGTGTGTAGCAGTGTATAGTGGTCCTCTTTATAAATCCTGCCAGCCGTGCCCCTGGGGTCCATACGGGCCCCGCCCCGGCGGCGTCATGGGAAAAACTTTAAAAAATCTTCTTCTCCAAAACCACAAGGCCTAGAGCTTTCATATTTTGTGTGTAGCAATGTATAATGGTCCTCTTTATAAATCCTGCCTACCGTGCCCCTGGGGTCTATACGGGCCTTGCCCAGGGGGTGTCATGGGAAAAACTTTAAAAAATCTTCTTCTCTAAAACCACAAGGCCCAAAGCTTTCATATTTTGTATGTAGCAGTGTTTAGTGGTCCTCTATATAAATTCTGCAAATCATGCCCCTGGGGTCAAAAATGGCCGCGCCCCGGGGCTCATTAGCTCCCATAGACTTACAATGGGAAAAACATAAAAAAATCTTCTTCTCCGAAACCACAAGGCCCAGAGCGTTCATATTTTGTGTGTAGCAGTGTATAGTGGTCCTCTTTATAAATCCTGCCAACTGTGCCCCTGGGGTCCATACGGGCCCTGCCCCGGGGGCGTCATGGGAAAAACTTTAAAAAATCTTTCTTCTCCGAAACCACAAGGCCCAAAGCTTTCATATTTTGTATTTAGCAATGTATAGTGGTCCTCTTTATAAATCCTGCCAACTGTGCCCCTGGGGTCCATACAGGCCCTGCCCCGGGGGCGTCATGGGAAAAACGAAAAAAAATCTTCTTCTCCGAAACCATATGGCCCAGAGCTTTCATATGTTGTGTGGACCAATGTATAATACTCTCCTTTATAAATGCTGCCAACGGTGCCCCTGGGGTCCATACAGGCCACACCCCAGGCATGTCATTATCTACCATAGACTTATAATGGAAATCTTCTCTGGAACAGCATGACACAAAGCTTGTATATTTGATATACAACATTGTCATGTGGAGCTCTACATAAATCCTGCCAATCTCGCCCCTGGGGTCAAATATGGCCCCACCACGGGGGTCATTATAGGACCCTGACCTTGTTAGATGATTTTTTTCAAGTGAACCAAAATGGCAGAAAAGAGGATACACAATCCAGACAAGAGCTCTTCTGCTGATTAAGTAGGGTTTCAAGGTCACATGACCAAAATGGCCACCATACCCATATATGGTAAAAACCCCAGTTACTTTGTCCAGTGACTGTACTTGTTGACTCTCAGGTGAGTGATCGTTGCCCCTGGGCTACTTGTTAAGTGATATTTTACTGGGATATTTGTGATTTTTTATTTTGGGATATGGGATATTTGATTTTTTGCGGGGATATGACATTTTTGAAAAAAAGTAAATAAACACAAGATCACTGCAGAATTGTTATTCCGTTCTATGGTCACAAGTTCAAATTTTCCTGTGAAACAAGCCAACCAGATCCCAAGTCAAGGCGCATTATAAGCCCAAAATCTATGGAAATCCTCTCCGCAACTCCGATGCAAGAAAGCAAATGAATTGCAACTTAGTCTATAGACCTATTAGTGTGAACTTTTCCCGGGGAGCATTCCCCCGCACCCACTAGCAAGGCTTCACGTAACTAGGAAATGTAATGCTCAATGCAGAATCTCAAAGAAAAGAGAAAAATAGCCTATAGGGTGTTTGTCGATACAAACCTGAAATCATAACAAGTAAGCTTTCATGATGCTATTCCTAAGTCCGTCACCAGCATTTAGGTCATTGTATGAGTCAAAGAAAACGCCGGTAACTGGCAAAGCAAAGGTGATAAAAGTCGACAGAAACCTTTTTCACCGACAGTTCGTTGCGAAAAGTTCAGGGCAAACTGTAGATTCGGCTGATATACTTCGGCATGAGTTGTTTCTGGTATCCCTTTCTCTCGCGGATACTGCAGGTGAGTTACACCACACTCAGAAAGCTGCACTCGGTCATATCTTAGAAAAGGGCGTAACGGTTAAAACATTGCTAGCATCTGAGGAAAACACATGTACGATCTTAAACGGTCAAGCTCTTGTACAAGCTATTGGAAAACCAAAATCCGCGAAGACATTTGGTGATTTTGCGCAAATTTTCAGCTCAACTTGTCTCATTTATCTGAAAAAGCCGTGTCATAGTCGATAGATACGAGAAAAACCCAATAAAAGCTGGAACTAGATCCTTTCGAAAAGGATCAGGCAGTGAACGACCGGTTCGACGGACCGTGAACAACACATACGTTCCCTTGCCTAGCAGCTGGAAACAGTTCATAGTTCTAGAGAAAAATAAAGCAGACTTAGCAAGGCTGTTAGCTTAAGTAGTAATGTTGTGGATGGAGATATCGTCACTGTTGGTGCCTTCGACAATTCAGAAGCGGTAAAATATTCACCTGAACGTGACCCCCACATATTAAGTGTTACACATGAGGAGGCAGAGACACGAATTCTGCTCCATTCCAAAGACGCATAGCTGCATGGATTCGAGCGCGTTGTTGTTTTATGTATAGATACTGATGTGTTGGTGCTATTAGTTCACTTCAAACACCATCTACCAAGGGAAATTCGGTTTATGTCTGGCACAAAGAAAGATCCCAAGTATGTACCTGTCCATGAAATAAAAGTGAATGATGAATTACGATCTATATCAATTACCTGCTTTCCATGCATTGACCGGCTGCGATACAATTAGCAGTTCGCTGAGCATGGCAAAGTAACATCATGGAAAGCTTTCGAGGATTATAGTCAGCTGCTGACAGATTTGGGGGGGGGGGGGGGGGGGTGGGGGTGAGAGCTTACACACGATGCACTCCTTGAAAGGATTGAAAAGTTTGTGTGTAAAATATGTCCAGATAGTCTTCCTCAGATGCATTAAGCCTTCACATGGGTCGAGCCCATTATCACACAATCATATGGCTGAATGCTACAATTCCGTCCCCAGAACGGCTTGACACCGAAGTGTACGGATGGGAGCGTTACCCTCACAGAAGTCAGTTAAAGCCAAAGCTGTTGCTTTTGGAATCTGTTCCTTAAGTTTCTACGAAATTGCTGCAGTGTAGTTGCAAAAGGTGTGCAGCAAGAAGGTGCAAATGTATGGCAAATAACCTCAAGTGTCTTCCATCGTGTGGCTGTAGTTCTACTACTTGTGGTAATCCAAAGAATGCAATGGAAGATTCTAATACAGATGATGAGCTGTAAAAGAGGCAAATTACTCATTTGGAAGGGCTCCTGGATTGACACATTTCCTTCAGTTTCTGTGCATCGATTATGTTAGAAATCATCAATTCAAATATGCACTTAATGACCTTTGACCCTGATTTGACCTCATTTGAGATACCTGACTATATGACAGGCAAGCTAATTTACTTACCTTTTACTGCTGTCTGCCAGACTAGATACATTTTGTCCCAAAATGTCGATTAACCCCTCAAATCACTTAAACAAGAAAACTAAACTTTATGACAATTTTACCTGACCCGACCTGATTGACCTTATGTGAGGTCGTAAGTATGTGGATAAAGATCAAATCAACTCATATATGGTATTTGATATCTACCAGTGATATCTATAGACCAATATGCAAATTATTTATAAGGATTCCTGCCCAAATTATTATATTTTATACGTCATTTTCCAATTTTCAAACGCACATAATGACCTTTTGACCCATTTTTGTGACCTTAAATGGGTTCTGATGCTTGGTTTATTGGTTTAAATCACTTTAGGCATATCTTCTGAAAATCCCCGGAAAATTTTGGGTAAATGGTGCAATTTCCTGCAATCTGGGCATTCCTGATGGGTGTAGAGAAGCCTTTTTTACACCCCACTTTTTATATGAGAACAATGAAAAAAAATCAAAAATCCCAGATTTTTTTTAATTTTATTAAATTATTTAATCGAACATTGTAAAATTTAATAAACTTTAAAAAAAATTAATTGAACACGAGTAAACAAATGCAATAAACAAATGAGCCGTGTGTAGAGAAAACCAACTGCTCAGTGCCTTTATTCTTGCTGCGTGGATAGTACTATCAACCCACTTTCTAAACACAGTCTCAAGCCTCTTGCCATCTTCAGCAGCTGTACAGTCCTGATTGGGCCGGACTGGGATGAAAACCACAATGTTGTTTTTCTCATGACGCTGCTCACATGTATCGACTAGATTTGAAGAACATTTTGCAAATATATTAGCAAAAACAAAGGCTCTTATCAGCTACACAGTACTTTGCCCACCTGATCAGCACCTTTGTTTTCTTGTGTTGGATAGTACTACCTCTCTTCTTTCTAAATCCCAAGTCTAAAGCCTCTTGCCATCTTCCTCAGCCGCTAGCCCGATTTGTGTCAGACCTGTTTTCTTTTGACATGGTTCACATGTATCTTCCTTTTTGTAAAGAATAGATTGGAAAAACCCAACATTTTGTATATGTGGAAAACACAACGTTTTGCATATGTGAAAACAATGGCACTGATCAGCTGCACAGTACTGTTTTCCCTCTGTGGATAGTATTATCCCCAACTTTCAAAACCAGAAATCTCAAGCCTCTTGCCATCCTGACTCTTCAGCAGCTGTACAGCCCGGTTTGTGTCAGACCTGTCAACAGTTCCAAAACCACAACTGTGCAGCTGATTAGCGCCTTTGTTTTTGCTCCTGACACACAATGGCATTTAACTCTGGAGGATAGCAACTTAGCAAGGACCTGTTATTGAATACACTGTAAATGCCAAGGAACTTATGTTTAAAGCAGGGCTCATACCAAACAGTACAAAAATAGATTCTAACAAGCCTCAGAAATAGGCTTACCGCACTCACTCAATTAAATAATTTCCTGTTGTTTTTCTCCTTCCACAGTGCTACGCATTCTTTAAAATCAACATTCTTGTGCAGTTTCACCCTCAGTAGCATGTCTTGGGTGCGTGCGGTAAGCCTGTTTCTCAGGCTTGTGAGAATCCGGTTTTGCGCAGAAAACCCCCTCTCACAACCAGCTGTGTTCACTGGAAGCGTCAAAGCTAGACTTGCCAATATGAGAAGGTTTGGATACTGATCCGCATGATAAGACTTTATGAGTAACCATAGGTTTTCCATTGAATTCCTTGGGTACATTTGAGCTATGACTTTTGGTTTAAAGACAGGGTTTTCATGCCGGGGGGGTCTGGTTCCCAGCATCAAAGAGAACAGGTAGCCAGACAGTAGCAGTGGGCGTGGCTTACACCAGGTAATCTGGCTACCTATAGGGGTCATAAAACTGATAAGGATCACAAATAGTTGATTGTAATAAACAGCCATAATTCATTTACAAATAATACCAATATAGCTGCATAAGACAGGAATAGGAAACAATAATAACCCAAAACATTTTTATTCACTTTTTTTTATACATTTAATAGTATAGTAAAATCCAGTTTTGTGCATGTTAAAAACAATCACATATTTGTATTAATTTATCATTAAAATGTTAAATTAAGATGATTTTCAATGCCTATGCATTTCAAGAATATAAGTTCTTATATTTTTTTTCTATTTTGCTTCTCAAAACCTTTATATACTACTGTAGTAAAATCTAGTTTTGTACATGGTAAACAGAATCACTATTTGTATTTATTTATTTAATTATCATTAAAATGTTTAAATATAATCATTTTAATATCCTTCCCTTTCAAGAATATAAGTCCATATTCCCACTTTAATTTTAATGTCTGACAGACAGAAATCACATGATTTATTTATTTATTATTTATTTATTTATTTATTGAAACAATATTAGTATTTTTTTGAAGAAAACCAAGAAACTAATTCTTCTGGACAAAACAGTTTTGACTGTCTATTGTAACCAGTTATGAAGTGTGCCTCCTGTTACATAATAAGAGATAATAAGGCTAGTTGCAGACAGGTAAGACCTGTCAATCATTTTGTGATGTCACAGTAGCCCTCAATTGAAAACCAATCAGAATCACAGAATTGATGTTAACCCTTCAACAGTCAGAGAAAGAATGACACAGGTATACCTGTGAGGCCTTTTATACCCCAGCCATGTCTTTAATGTCTTTCCACTCTGTACAAGTGGTATCAGGGTTGATTAGAGGTTCAGTGGTCTTGGACATAGTTTCTCCTTCTTCTTTCCATGTATGGGTCTGCGGCTGCCCATACTTCTCTATGAGTACTTCTAGCTGAACATTTCCCCACGTCTCCAGCTCCTGTGACCCCAGAAGGGAAATTGGCCTCATGGACAGGATGCCAAAAGCTGACAGCAAGTCTGTGTCAGGGAATCTGAAAATATATATTATTGCAAGAGTAAGCGAAATTGCTAGACAAGGGGAGTATTTCATTTTGATGATGTCAGATAAATAAGGCTTAGTTTTGCTTATATTTCTTCAATTTTAACCTGTTGATACTTAACAAATACTCCCTTTATCTCACCTTCTGACTATAGTGCGCCTGTGCCCAGTAGCATTTTGCTTTGTTAACATGCTTGTCCTTTAAATTAATTATGCTTACTAACTTATTATGCCCCCAACTTTGAAAAAGTTGGAAGGGCATATTGCTTTCGGCTTGTCTGTCTGTCTGTGTGTGCGTGTGTACGTCTGTTAACTTTTGAATGGTGAATGTTAGGGATTTGAAATTTCATGTGTGTATTCCTCATGAAAAAATAGTTGACCCGTATTTTTTTTCTTGTCCGAGTTATGCCCCTTTTCTGAGTTATTTCCCTTGGAAAACAAAATTTGAAAATCTTGTGTGCAAGATATCTCGAAAAGTATTTAAGCTAGAGCCTTCATATTTGGTATACTGGTTGGGGCTGAGGAGTAGATGACCTGATTAACTTTTGAGAACTTTCTGTTAAATTTTGACAAAAATACGGAATGTTGAAATTTTGATTAATTTTTCCACTTTTCGGTGAAATTTGAAACTTTTGAACGGTGAATGCTAGGGTTTTGAAATTTCATATAAAGATTCCTCATGAAAAAATAGTTGACCCGTATTTTTTTTCATGTCCAAGTTATGCCCCTTTTCTGAGTTATGTCCCTTTGAAAACAAAATTTGAAAATCTTGTTTGCAAGATATCTCAAAAAGTATTTGAGCTAGAGCCTTCATATTTGGTATACTGGTTGGGGCTGATGAGTAGATGACCTGATTAACTTTTGAGAACTTTTTGTCAAATTTTGACAAAAATACGGAATGTTGAAATTTTGATTAATTTTTCCACTTTTCGGTGAAATTTGAAACTTTTGAACGGAGAATGTTAGGGTTTTGAAATTTCATATACAAATTCCTCATGAAAAAAAAGTTGACCCGTATTTTTCTTTCATGTCCAAGTTAGGCGCCTTTTTGGAGTTATGCCCCTTTTAAAACAAAATTTTAAAATCTTGTGTGCAAGATATCTCAAAAAGTATTTAAGCTAGAGCCATCATATTTGGTATACTGGTTGGGGTTGAAAAGAAGATCACCTGATTAACTTTTTAGGACTTTCCGTCAAATTTTGATAAAATAACTCCATTTCGAAATTTTTACTCCATTTATTACTTGTCTACAAAAAGCTTTCATTCTGTTTCTGGATCGAGGTCAAAAACAGAGGCAACCGAACAGCTTCTTTAGGAAATTAAATTTCACTTCATTCAAATGAAATAAATGAATCATACAAGCTGCCAGTTTAGGGACAAGTATACAGTTGGGGGCATAGTGTTTTACAAACACGCATTTCTAGTTTCAAGATTCCATTACAGGATATGGTTCTGATTGTATCGTTTCTAAATTCTTGGGCATTTTTAACTTGCTTTTTGTCAAATATGATTTTTACATTGCCAAATGTAAAAAGCCTACCTGGACTGAATGTTCTCCATTAAGCTGTCAATGAACTTGGTGGCAGCTGATGTGATGTCCGACATTGGGCAAGCAGCCACTTGATGATCCTGCTTAAACAACCCATTAACTGTCAGAAGAAACAAAAATGAACCATCCTTTTACTCTAAGGTTGCATGTACTTTCTAGAAATAATACATGGAATCTATTATTTCCGGGGTGAGAGAGATGTTTGTGTATGACGTCAAGAGTTATTCATTGTAAAGTAGGTGTGCAAAAGGGAGAGTTCCAGAGGATGTCGCCTTATATGGATTGTGCGGGCAGATTTACTCATGAGGTGTGTTAGTTTGGGTGGGTGAGTGAATTACATAAATATGGACAATTTTTGGACATTGGCAGTTGAGTTTCAGAAGTTATGAGAAACGTTAATTTGGAGGAGGGAAAGTGAAATATCGGAATAATATATGAAATGGGACAATAAAAGGTTAGTGCTACATAGTCTGTGAAATCCTAGTTTCTTAAACTAGATGACAATCGTTAAGTACCAACGATTTGTTAAATTGCAAAAGCACATAAAAGAGACATCCTAGCAATTAGCTAGAAGATTATAAGTATCAACAATAAGATTCAAGACATTGTCATCGAGTATATGGGACATTGACATCATAGAAACGACGATTCGTTATTTATTGTTGCATCAAATTCAACAACTGACATACGCAGTAAAACGACGTTGGACAACAACGACGCGGTTAAAACGACGTTGGACAACAACGCTAACAACGAACTGACATTATAATACGGGGAACAACATCAGCAGAACAACATTGTGGGACTTACGAACATTTGTAACAAGTAAACTGCCATCAGAACATTTTAGACGATTAAGTGTGTGAGTTTGTTTAATTGATTTTTATCTTGCATGTATGTTTAAATGAATAATTCTATCTTTCTTTATTAAACATATTTTAGTTACAGCTAACTTGTTATTTTGCCCATCTGACCGAAACAGATAATCAAAGGCACTGCCACCGTACGAACAGATCCGACATAAACGACCATAGAAAGACGCTGGTAGCAATAACCTCAGGGTCTTTTTATGACATGTGGGGGCTCGCAGCCGGGATAAAATTGTTCAAACGGTAAACTTTCTGTTTCGAGCTGATGTGTGTTTATAGCAAGTTACTGTAGGAGTGTCTGATATTCAAGATAAGATCACTTTCTGAGTCAATGAGCATTAATGAGTTTAACATCTGTTATATGTTATCAAAACTTGAGTTCTGAGTAACAGGTCATGTTTATTTAATGATTTATTTACATTCCTGTCTAAGAATTTAACTACAAGGTTAAATTTACTATAAGTGTCTGACAAGTTCGAAAACAAAGCATCACTGAGACTAGCTGCAAGAATCTCACAGTATTTTCACTAAAACATAGATTTTTAGAGAGAAAAAAAAAAAAACAAAATTAAGAGTTTGTGGTCAAAATGTCTGACAATTTTGATAAATGGCTTGAGCGTGGGGAACGATTAGGTTATACTGGTACTGACCTTCAGGAATTTGTTAAGCAGCAGCAGCAAGAATCTTTTGATCGCGAAGAACGGGCATTTAGAAGGGCACAAGAAAGGGAAGAGTTGTTGAAATTGCAAGATGAAGAACGCGAGCGCAAAACAGCTCTGGCGGCTCAAACTGAATTAGAGCACGAAAGGGCATTGGCAGAAATTAAGCAGAAAGAATTAATGATGCAAAATGAGGCTAAGGAAAAAGAATTAATGTTGCAAAGGGAAGCAAAAGAAAGGGAATTTTTGTTTCAAAGGGAAGCTGAGGAAAGGGAGATTGAGAAATTAAGGTTGCAAGTGCAGATTAGGGAGATTGGCAATGATTCTCCGGTAACTCCATTAGATTTAGGGGTTAAGGCTTTACGACCAAAACTTCCAAAATTCGATGAAAATAAAGATGATATGGACGCATTTTTGGAACGTTTCGAAAGGTTTGCGATAAGCCAGTCATGGCCTGAAAATCAATGGGCTGTAAGTTTGAGTCCCTTATTGACAGGTAAAGGATTGCAGGTGTATTCTAGTATGCCAGCATCTGAGGCAAATGATTTTAAAAGTTTGAAAACAGCACTTTTAAAACGTTATCAGCTTACCGAAGATGGGTTTCGTAATAAATTTAGGACTTCGAAACCAGAGTCAGGGGAAACAGTGTTTCAGTTTGTGGCTAGACTAAAACGCTACTTTCAGAGGTGGGTTGATCTTACTGAAGTCACTCAAGATTATGACGGTTTGTCAGATCTTTTGGTCAGAGAGCAGTTTATAGGTACATGTAGCGAGGGCATGCGGCTTTTCCTACGAGAAAGAGTGCCTGGTACAGTAGATGAAATGACAAGGCTTGCAGAGCAGTACATGGAGGCACATGGGGGTAGTATAACCATGTCAAAGAAGCCACCGCACTTTGAAAAACAACCGCGGCCAGCAATCCCGCCAGTAAGACCTCCTGTTGTGCAACAAAATACAGGTAACAAGGACAAAACATGTTATTACTGCGGCAAAAAGAATCATGTAATAGCAGAATGTCGGGTACGAGAGCGCGATATGAGAAAACAGACTGCAGGGGCAGCCCAAGGTAGGTCTGATGCCAGTAATTGGCGTACGAATAGCCAAAAGAAGGAAGACAAGAAAGATGAAACGGTACCAAAGACGGGTGGACTGTGTACCATTGTGCCAAAAGACAAAGACTTTCTACTGAGTTGCATTGATCAAGGTAAGTTAACTCTTGAAAATGACGTAGCTATACCATATATAAGTGGAGCATGCAATGCAGACGGAAAAGTAAAATTATCAGAGGATAATATGCCAGTCTATGATGGCCTGGTAAATGGAGAGAAAGTAAGATTTCTTCAGGACACTGGGTGCAGTACTGCTGTGGTGAGGGAAAGTTTAGTACAACGCGAACAATATACAGGTAAGTCATCCTGGTGTGTTCTAATGGATGGAACCATTAAAAAGTGTTCGCTTGCAAAGATTCAGGTAGACTGCCCATTCTATACTGGTGAGATTGAAGCCATGGTGATGGAAAATCCAATTTATGATTTGGTTTTAGGCAATGCGCCTGGTGTACGAAAAACACCAGATCAAAACTGGGGCAAACAGAGTGATCATATAGGTGCAGTGGTTACAAGGGCTCAAGCGAAGCGTAATGAGGAGTCTATTAAACCATTGAATGTTGCGCACATTGATGTACCGTTTGTCAACGCTAGCAAATTAGAGGAAGCTCAGCGGAAAGACACTAGCCTAGGTAAATTGTGGGACCTAGCACAGAGTGGAGAAATACTGAAAACTAGAGGCAAACAGAATTACAGGTATGAGGTAAGAAATGGCATTTTATATAGAAATTATGAGCAGACACGGGGCTCAAACTCTGTTGAAATGAAACAAATTGTTGTGGGGCACATGGGGATCAGAAAGACATCTGACCGTATTACTTCTAGTTTCCATTGGCCAGGTATAATAAGTGACGTAACAAGGTTTTGCAGATCATGTGATGTCTGTCAAAGGACAGTGCCAAAAGGTAAGGTTTCAAAAGTACCTCTTGGTATCATGCCTATAATAGATGAACCATTCAAGCGTGTAAGTGTAGACCTGATCGGACCAGTAGCTCCTGTATCTGAGCATGGAAACAGATACATTTTGACAGTTGTCGACTTTGGAACTAGATACCCTGAGGCTGTTGCGTTGCCAAAGATTGAGACTGAAAGGGTAGCAGAGGCATTATTTGAGATTTTCTCTCGAGTAGGTTTTCCTAAGGAGATTCTGAGCGACAGGGGCGGACAATTCACTTCTGAAATGATGGCCGAGGTATGCCGGTTGGTAAGTATCAAGCAACTATTTACAACAGCTTGGCATCCCATGTGTAACGGCCTGTGTGAAAAAATGAATGGTACACTGAAGAGTATGTTGAAACGAATGTGTCAGGAAAGACCTAAAGACTGGGATAGGTACCTACCTGCAGTTTTATTTGCTTACAGGGAGGTACCACAGGTGAGTACAGGTTTTTCACCTTTTGAACTCTTGTACGGAAGGACAGTACGAGGTCCAATGCAAGTTCTTAAAGAACTGTGGACACAGCCCGAAGAGACGGAGCTTCAAACTACGTATCAGTATGTGTTCGACTTGAGAAATAAGCTTGAGGAAACATGTCAGATAGCAAGGAAAAGTTTAGAGGAAGCACAGGGCGTATACAAACAATATTATGACAGAAAAGGTAGGAACAGGAAATTTTCTGTGGGTCAGAAGGTTCTTGTGCTCTTGCCGACAGAGCACAACAAGTTGACTTTACAGTGGAAGGGCCCATATGAAATTACAGAAGTCATCAACAAGATGGACTACAAGATCAACATTGCAGGTAAGACTAAGATTTATCATGCAAATCTGTTGAAGCTATACTTAGAAAGACAAGAGGCTGCACCAGTACAAACGGTAGGTATTGCAGTTATTGAGGCAGAAGATCATCTTGATGAAGGTGCGGTTGATGATGAGCAGTTGTTGGACATTAGTAATTTGTCTGGAGATGAAACCTACCATGATGTGAAGTATAACCCTTTACTGACGGACAGACAGAAGAAAGAAGCTAAGGCACTGGTAAGAGAATTTCAGCATATCTTTACGGAGACCCCAGGAACTACACACCTGGCTGAGCACCATATCGAGACGACAACGAATGAGCCTGTTCGTGTGAAGCAGTACCCAGTGCCGTACGCTGTACAAAGTACAATAGATGAGGAGGTAAGTAAGATGCTTAAGGCTGACATAATAGAGCCAACTACCTCAGCATACAATGCACCTGTGCTGTTAGTACGTAAGAAAGATCAGACAAACAGATTTTGTGTTGACTTCAGGAGGTTAAATTGTGTAACAAAATTTGACACAGAACCTATGGGCAACATTGAGGAAATCCTCACAAAATTCGATAAGGATGTGTACTTTTCAAAAATAGATTTGTCTAAGGGATTTTGGCAAATTCCCGTAGCCAAGGACTGTAGACACATGACAGCATTCACTACAACAAAGGGTGCATATCAGTTTAAGAAAACCCCGTTTGGCTTAGTTAACTCCCCTGCAACCTTTAACAAAATGATGCGAAAATTACTTTCTGATGCAAAAGACATTGAACATTATGTTGATGACATCATGGCTCATACCTTGACATGGGAGGGTCATTTAGCGGCTTTGAGGGACTTATTCTCCAGAGTTAGCTCAGCAGGATTGACAATTAAGCCGTCGAAATGCATGATAGGGTTTCAAGAAATTGATTTTGTAGGGCATTTGGTAGGCAATGGTAAGCTTGAAATGGAAGAAGAGAAAATTGACAAAATACGGAATGCACCTCAGCCAAAAACAGAGAAGCAAGTGAGATCATTTCTTGGTCTCACTGGTTTCTATCGCAAGTTCATACCAGGTTATGCACAAATAGCTACACCGTTGACAGACCTGACAAAAAGAGGACTACCAAACAACGTCCATTGGGGCAGTAAGGAACAAAAGGCATTTGAAACATTGAAAGAAATGTTGACTCAGTCTCCTATTCTCAGACTACCTGATTTTACACGGAAGTTTTGGGTTCAATCTGATGCTTCAGAATCTGGGTTGGGTGCTTGTCTGTTACAAGAATTTGATGATGGTATGTTTCCTATTGCATATGCAAGCAAAAAGCTTTTGCAAAGGGAGAGAAACTATTCAACTATTGAAAGGGAATGTTTGGGGTTAGTTTTCGCAATAAAGAAATTTGAGATGTATTTGTATGGTAAGGAATTTGTCTTACATACAGACCACAGACCGCTAGCCTACATTCAAAAGTGCAAGGTAGAAAATTCTAGACTGATGCGCTGGTCTCTGTTTCTACAGAATTATAGGTTCAGAATAGAAGCAATTAAGGGTTCTGATAACGTAGGGGCTGACTATCTCAGTAGACTTTGAACTTTGTAAATAGTAAGAGCAATATTAAGATAATATGTTAATCAGTATGTGTTTTAATATTTGTATGAAATGTATAGTTATATTTTGTTCCTTCAAATTAGTTAGAAAAAAAACCTATATTTTTTCTTAAAAGAGGGGCATGTATGTCAGAAGAAACAAAAATGAACCATCCTTTTACTCTAAGGTTGCATGTACTTTCTAGAAATAATACATGGAATCTATTATTTCCGGGGTGAGAGAGATGTTTGTGTATGACGTCAAGAGTTATTCATTGTAAAGTAGGTGTGCAAAAGGGAGAGTTCCAGAGGATGTCGCCTTATATGGATTGTGCGGGCAGATTTACTCATGAGGTGTGTTAGTTTGGGTGGGTGAGTGAATTACATAAATATGGACAATTTTTGGACATTGGCAGTTGAGTTTCAGAAGTTATGAGAAACGTTAATTTGGAGGAGGGAAAGTGAAATATCGGAATAATATATGAAATGGGACAATAAAAGGTTAGTGCTACATAGTCTGTGAAATCCTAGTTTCTTAAACTAGATGACAATCGTTAAGTACCAACGATTTGTTAAATTGCAAAAGCACATAAAAGAGACATCCTAGCAATTAGCTAGAAGATTATAAGTATCAACAATAAGATTCAAGACATTGTCATCGAGTATATGGGACATTGACATCATAGAAACGACGATTCGTTATTTATTGTTGCATCAAATTCAACAACTGACATACGCAGTAAAACGACGTTGGACAACAACGACGCGGTTAAAACGACGTTGGACAACAACGCTAACAACGAACTGACATTATAATACGGGGAACAACATCAGCAGAACAACATTGTGGGACTTACGAACATTTGTAACAAGTAAACTGCCATCAGAACATTTTAGACGATTAAGTGTGTGAGTTTGTTTAATTGATTTTTATCTTGCATGTATGTTTAAATGAATAATTCTATCTTTCTTTATTAAACATATTTTAGTTACAGCTAACTTGTTATTTTGCCCATCTGACCGAAACAGATAATCAAAGGCACTGCCACCGTACGAACAGATCCGACATAAACGACCATAGAAAGACGCTGGTAGCAATAACCTCAGGGTCTTTTTATGACATTAACAAGACATTCTTTGAGTTTTTCTTGATGAGGACCTGGGGTGGTTTTCAGTTTCTCGAGATCTGCCAAGCAGTGGTCGATGTTAACCTGAAAAATTGTTTTCATTTAAAGCAAGCTTATTTGTTTTGATTGGAATATATGAACAAAGCCAAAGAAAAAAGTAACACTGTATCTGAACTTAACTAGATAACTGTACAAAACTTTTCATGATTTGATTACAGAAATTTTAGTAATTTACACAATGCAACAGCGACATAAAAGCCACGTCATGAGAAAATCAATAGCAGTTCAGTGCCTTTGTTTTCACCACATAGATACCACAATTCCTCATCTTTTAAAAACAAAAATTTCAAACCTCCAGCCATCTTCTGTTGCTGTACAGACTTGTCTGAGTTGGACCTAGTCGGACACCAGAATGTCAGCTTTTTTCGTGCCATGTCTCATATGGTGTCTCAAATTTGCATTTTTTTTCATAATACATGAAAATTAACAACAGTTCATTCAATTGTCTTTCATTTTTGGGGAAAATTTATCTTTTACTTCGCTCATTGCATCTATTCATTACCTTGATCAAAGCAACATCTGTGTTGTCCTTCTGGAAAAACAGACTTAACTTGGAGACAATTGGGATAATGTCCATCATCACATGGGTAAGACCTATGAACTTATATGTGGCAATCTGGAAAGAAGAAGGCAATCTAGGAAAAATAGTCAGTGGCATTTTTGACCGTAAGTAAACACTTCTCCTTTTGGCCTTAGGGAGTTCAGATTTAACCAGATTTACTTGGAAGAGAAATTGCAGAACTTCTTTCTTTCATCCTTAGTACAGTACATTAAGTTTGAAAATTATAGATATTCTAGTATTAAATGGCATTAGAAACACTTGTTTTTTCCATGTGAAAACAAAGGCCACGATCAGTTACTTGCAGCTAATCAGTCTTTGTGCTTGCTTGATAAATCAGACAGCTTAAATATCTACGAATGTCTGGTTTGTCTTGGACCGGGTCTGAAACCCTGATGGCAATCTTTAAAGGTCATTGACAAACAATTATGCAATTAACAGACCTGCCTGTCCAAACCTTTCTTTAGAAAAGAAGTGGTTTTTAACAGCAATTTATTTTACTGTTTATGAATTTACCTTTTTCTTCAAATATTTAGCTTTGGCATCCGACTCTGCAGCTTCCGCAATATAGGTCAAAAGTGGGTCTAGGGATCTGTAGATAACTTCAAGGGCATTGTAGAAAGACAACCACCGCACAGCATGAACTTCTTTGAACCGTAATTGGGGTGACTCTAGTATATCCTGGATTTCCTTCAGTCTGAAAAAGGGGTAGTATGTTTAAGGCCTGTTTTAGCCACAGATTTTGGTAATTATAAACTTTGCAGTTTGCCTCTACTTTAAAAATATTACAGATGTCATTGAACTAATATAGCAGCTTTTGCACTTTGTTCACAGTTGAACAAAATTTTATTAGGCTGATCTGCTCTTCTGTGTTTCGTTGTCAAGCTATTTCCCCAATGCTGCCTTTATCAGACAGATCTAAAATAACTGCAAAGATAATTGAGATATTAAATCAACACACCTGTAATTTCTGTTAGCTGACTGCTTGAAGTAGTAGTATAGGATAGTGAGTATTTCTTGATACTCCTTGAGTGGCGCTATCTTCTCTGCTGCTTGGCTTGTACATAACGCAAGTCGATGTGCAACACAGTGGATATTGGACATCATAGGATTCTTTCTGAGCATATGTCCTGTTGTGCCTTTGACTTTTCCTGAAACGAAAGCAAGCTTACACTTACAGAATTTGCTGAATACAAATGCATTTAGTTTGTTTGATAAAATTATTATATGTATATGAAATCTGATTAAGAATCATCTGTGCAGCTTTTCCCCTAAAAGTGGCCACTCAGCTGCCTTTTTTTAACTCAAATTAACTGAACCACATACCATAAATTGACATTCGTGGCCGAGTATTCTTAATCACTCGATCATCTCACCGCTGTGTCTGATGTGGGTTCGCATCAGGAAAACATGCCTGTGTTATATGTACCCCCTTATACCCCACTTTTATATAATAAAACTGGGGTATGCGGGGTATATCTATTTTTTTTATTTTTGCTCCAAAACATAGATTGCCTTGGCGAGGCGGTTCTAACGTGTACCCACAATCTATGTTTTGAACTAAAATAAGAAAAATATCACAAATTTCCAATGAAAATTTTCAAATTTTACAACTTGAAAAATCTCTATACATTGCATGGGCAAGTTTTTGTAATGGCGCCCCACTCTGGCCACATGTGAGGCAAGCCAAGTTCTGCTTGCAGGTGTGCCAGGTGGTTTTTCTCATGGGTTCTCTCGTTTAATAAAACTCAGGACTATCTTCTGATACTGAGTCTATCAATTTCTGAGCATCACCACAGGTCTGACATGATAAGTAATTTTTTGATTTCATTAAATTCTTCAATATTTTATTTTGGAGTATGGCTGACTTTCAAAGAGAAGTGTTGGTTGGTTACCTGTCATCACTGATGCTCCATCACACGCCGGGTAAACGGTCAATTTGTACACCGAAGGCGTACAATTAAGAAATAATTTGACCAGTTCCGGAGTACAAGTTGACCGGTATAAATAGGACGGAAACATCAGGACTATCGCAATCAAAGTAAGATAATTTCTTCTATTTTAGTTTTATACAAAATCCAAAAATGTCATATGATGGGCTATAAATTTGCGGCTTCTAAGACACCGAGGCTTCATGAAAAAGTCATTAGATTATGTAATTATCATTTTTGGCGTATACAATATTTTAATTTTAAAATCTAGACCGAGCTAAAATTGTCCGAGGAAAGCTTTTTTAACAGTCCCAAAAACATCTTAGCAACGAAATACCAAGATTTATGAAATCTCTTTCAATTCAAGGAATTAAATTTGAAAGGGTTGCCCTCAGTTTTGAGAATGGGTCCAAATTTTTGCGAGCGTACCAATTGACTAGTGGTGTACAATTTAACTTATGACATTTACAATGCTATTTGGCCTAGTTTAAATTCGGGTCATCAGTATTTTCGCTACGTTGTATTTCGTGTATGTTTATGATAAGCTACTTCTCTTACATACTGTCAGTTTCATACGTCTAGATATCATAAGATTTTCTTGCTTTTTTCTATTGCAAACTCATGGAAGTGACTGAATGGTGGTCAGTACAACCAGGTATCTAATATTAAGTGGTTGTCAGTATATTTACAATGTAGTATAGATGTGTATGCACGATAAATATGGGTATCAAGCGCGAGAAATTAGCATTCTTTAACTTTACGCTTAGATTTTATATGTGTGCTATTTGACAGTGGAGCGTCCAATTTGACTCGTATAAATCCAGCCACAATAACTGACGTGTCTCACTCTTCGACATTCTTTCTCATTTACACTGCCTTAAAGTGGGGTTTTGATTTTATTGGCCACCTTTGACTACTCCTAACTGACTGCGTTACACTATAGTAACGAGAACAAACTAACACTACAGCATTTAGTATGTAGTACTTCGAAATTAACAATTTTTATTTAAGTGTTTTCACGATTAGATATTCTTTATTCAGTTCGTACCTTTCAAGGTTATTTCTGCTATATAGAGATGAAACAATCGGTATAGGTTTGGCGAAACCTAAAGACACACCCACAAGCAGAACTTGGTTTTGCCACGTTTGAACCAGCGACAATGGTTAGATGATCGATGATCAAGACCGCTGTCGTCAGCCACCAAGGAAATTCGCCTGTCAACGTGTCAATATCTTATTCGGGCAAAAAGAACGTTGAAAAGATCAAAATAATTAAAAGGTACAAGTAGGCAAAGATCAGGAAAAGGCGCAATCAGAAAGAGATTCCCACTCCAAAAACCAAGGTGGGAAAAACTAAAAGAGCAATCAGGTACTCATACCATGAAAACATATAGTAAGCCGAATGAGCAGCTAATTTCCCAATAGGTGGCCACTCAGTTACCAAAAACTTAACTAAAATATGAAACACACATAAGGTGCAAACAGCATAAAAACTTTTAAACACCAATACATAAAACAATAAGAACCACCATCGCCTTGGAACGATCAGTAATATAAAATTACTGGCGGGCTTAAACCGGTTTAAGTCGATACTTCTGTGGTGGTTCTTTTTGTTTTATGTCTTGGTGTTTTTAAAAGAATTTTTTTGTGCTGTTGGCGCCTTATGTATGTTTTCATATTTTTAGTTAAGTTAAGGTAACTGAGTGGCCACCTATTGGGAAAATAGCTGCTCATTCGGCTTACGATATGTTTCATGGTATAAGTACCTGATTGTTAGTTTGGTTTTTTCCCACCTCGGTTTTTGGAGTGGGAATCTTTTTCTGATTGCGCATTTTCCTGATCTTTGCCTACTTGTACCTTTTTACATGGCCATAACCTCACCCTCAGCTTCTGCAGTGGTTCACAACATTAAGTAAGTTGTTCGGTCCTCGTGGTGAATCTCTAACTAGTCAATGAATCAACAGGGTCAAACAAATAAAGCATGTAATTCCCCGATACCATGATGCTCACGCTTATGCCCATCAACAAGCCATTTGAATGTAAATGTTTCACCACAGATGTCACAATCATACTTTTTCAGCCCAACATGTATAACGCGCTGATGTCTGTTCCTGTTAGAGAGATCTGAAAAGCCTTTCTCACAGAAGATGCATTTATATTTGGGGTTCTCGCCTCCATGTTCTATTCTGATATGCTGCTTCAGTCCACTGCGTCGGGTGTACTGCTTCCTGTGACACGTGTCGCATTCAAATGCGTTTCTCCTGACATTTTCCATCTTACAAAAAGCAAACAACGTCGATGAATGGATGTATTTTTGAATGATGGTTAGAGTAACAAGTATAAGCTTTTAAAAAAGCAAAATGATGCATTAAAAAAGCTACAAATCACCTGTTTTTTAGATTAAAAATATCCCATCAAAGAATCTGATTTATTATTCCTGCATAAATTCGAATGGCATCAGTACTAAACAAATCGTTAAAAATAAAGGAGTAAGTGTTTAAGAAGATACAAGTAGGCAAAGATCAGGAAAATGCGCAATCAGAAAAAGATTCCCACTCCAAAAACCGAAGCGGGAAAACACCAAACCAACAATCAGGTACTTATACCATGAAAACATTTCGTAAGCCGAAAGGGCAGCTATTTTCCCAAGAGCCGTTTTCCCCTCAGATTGTGGTAAAAAGATTTTTAGAATTTTGAATAGAATAAAATATATTCCCAGATGCATCTATCTACATAATATCTTCTTTTAAAATCAAGTACAATTGCTATACGTTCGACCAGTAGACGTTGTAGTAGCGCAAAGAAGAACCATAGAAATAGCATTCTTTGCATTTGTGGGGGTCTATTTTTATCATAAAACCCTATTTTCACATACCGGCCGACACGACAACCAATTATTTCATACTGTGAGCAAATGATTAAGTATAATCCAGACATTGCATTTATCGAAAAAAATAAACATTCCAATTTAGTAAAAGCAAAGACCGAAATTTGTAAACTATTTTTTATTTATGTTATTTCTCTGTTTTCCTGTGGATTGCCATTGAAATCGGTGTACTGGCAGTTTGAAAGAAGCCGCAGGCTAATCTACACTCTGGTTACTCAGTATCTCGTTCACTTACAGTTTGCAGAGTTCTGACGTCTGATTAAAAATATCTCAAGGTGCCGAGAGTTACTCATCAAATGAGCAAAAATGCGGTTTGGGCATTTTGACCAGATCAGGTTGTACAATCACAGAAGATGGCTATATATTGAGTACTTCTAATAAAGAAAGAAAACTAATTGGGCTACATGTCTGACACTACAGAAAGTGAAGTAATTGGACTTTCTTGTATCGAAAAAAGATATGCTGATCAGCTACGCTGCTGATCAGCTACGCTGAAAAAGGTTTTCTAACGAGACGGCTCATATTCCTTATCGCAATTGTATTTATTGGGCTCTTGCCCCCCACCAATAGTGTGGTACCAGCTGCACTTGCCAATCCGAACCTGGGAGGTACATATCAGCTATAATATTTTTCCATATGTCAAATTTTACACCAAGCTGTCAAATGGTACACAAATAAGTAAAAGATAAATTCCTGCAAGGATAGCATCTTTTCCCTCTTTTTTTCTCACCAAATTTCTTGCCTGATAAAATATGACACCTCCAGATATAAACATAAAGAGACATGCAGAGTCTCAAAGGGAAGTACAAATGAACGCTTCTCTTAAACGTTCGTGTCATTTTTCATTTCTTTTTTTATTTGAATTGTAACATATATTTAATAATCAAGAAAATTCAACTGTATTTCAGTTCTGGAGTTTGATATGTTTCATGAAAAATGCTTAAACATTTCAAACACATTTTTCTATTAGTTAAATTGGGCTCCGCTGGTCAATCAGTACGCTTTGGAAATACAGCCCCTCCGCAGATTACACAAACGCATGATTTCCAAAACTGCATGATTAATAATTATTTCCCAATATTCTTGGCATCCCTGGCATATAAAAACCTAGCCAGACTGTTTAGATTGGAATGCCAGGTTACATTTCATCTCGATGCAACATTTTTCACGTAGGTATTTTCCACGCCGAAAATGATTTTGGCAAAATGCATAAGCTTTTGGATGTGCTTTTGTGCGTGTATGATCTTTATTCAAATACCCATCATATGACATTCTCGGATTTTTAAACAAAAGTAAAATAACAAAATAAACTTACGTTAGTTTAACTCTCTCTCCTTTTTTGCGGTTTGTTTACCAGGTCAACTTTCACTCCGGAAATGGTCAAATTATATATACGATTCACTCCGACGGTGTACAAATTGACCGTTTAGTGGGTGTGCATCACTCCCAAGGCTCATTACTTTGCTTGAAGGAACGCCTCGCTTATCGAGCTCTGTATATATTTCTGATGCGATGGCAGCTCCGGTCGCTTCTTGAAGTTCTACATTGGTAATGTATATGGTGTTTGGAGACATACTTTTAGGATCCAAAACTTGGGCATAGATGACCAGTCTTTTACGCACAGAAATATCTGTGCTCTCATCTGCTAGCACAGATATGAAGGTGGAGGACTGAAGTTTTGAGGTATGCTCAGATTCAACATACTTAGACATAGCCTCAACAAATTCTAGAACTGATTCACTGGGTTCATAATTTATTGTCTCTGAAATTGTCAAATGGCCAATATTGGGCACATCCAAGTCCTTAAGAAGGCTCATCAGTGACTTGAATTTCATAAGTGCGACATCCTCTGAGCATAACCAGTGTACAGTTTTCATGGCAACCAGTATAGCCTGTTCTTTGTCGTCATTCATTTTTTCTATCAACCTCTTTTGTTTTTTCTGCAGGATGGGCACCTGTATGGCGTGTCTATGATCAGCTGTTTTGATATGATCTTTCATATTGCTGGTCCTAAAATTGGTCGACCCTTTAGTGAAAGAGTTTATTTGATTAGAGTCAATGCACACCTGGCAGAACATCTGCCCATCCTTGAAAACAAGCCATTGATATTCCAACAACCATTTGACTTGAAATGACCTCTCATATTGTTTACATTCGGTGTCTTTTGACTCCTTATCATCGCTTGACTCCTTATCACCGCTCGCACCGTCGCTGCTTTCATTCGTAGCTGCGAAACTGAAATCGTGCAGAGTTTTCTGAATGTTGATTCTGGGCCTCTTCGGTCGGGCTGCCATGTTGTTTAATCGCGCGCGACACAATTTACCTGGTTTCTGATTTATATGTTGATTTAAACGACATAATTACGAGATCGGGCACCAGAATCAACCAAATCAGTAACAAACGTTTTCATTGGTTTATCAAAATCAAGTCGCTTCGATCAGCAGTGTACCTAAAAACGGCAGATTTCATAAAAACCGGGACCGAACGACCGGTAAAATCGATCGGTCGTCGAGTCCGGTCCTAACATGCCACTTGGACATTTTGACCTCTCGGAACCGCATTTTTAGGTCAGATACTTTATTTTTCGGCTAATGACCGAAGGCCGACGCCAATCTGAAACACTGCACAGGTAAAAATTATACAAGTATTAAGTTTTGTCGATTGGCATCCCCTTAATTAATGGCTGCCTTAAACTTAATTTTTGCCTCTTTTTTCAACTCAGTTAGCCTTACCAATGGCTAAGTTCTATTTAGCTTTTATGGAGTCATAGCAAAGGTTGTTCACTTGTATCGCTAGGTCTTGGTCTAAAGACTTTTCAACATATAGCTTTTCTCTTATTAGGTTGCCAAGCAATTGTTTGAGCCTCTTACCATGCAGTTGATCCATTGGTTCACCAGTAGCAAACAGTCTGGCAATGAAGAGAGGGACGCTTTACTTGACTCCGTTTATGTGAGTACACAGGGATAGAAGTATCCCTAAAGATAGGTTAAGATAGTTGCAACATTAGACAAATAGTTCTAGAAAATGATCTTACATGTCTGAAGTATTTGGAATAGTTACAAACCTGCATTTCGTCAGTGTAACAGCCTGAGCCGCCTCGTGGGAAAACCAACAATGTGGTTTCCGAACAGGTCTGATACAAACGGACCTGTACAAGCACAGAAAAGAGCTAGAAGCTTGAAATTTCGGATTTAAGTAGAAGAGGAATTGTACTATCCGAGTAGTGAAAATAAAGGCGCTGATCAGCTTCGCGGTTACCGCGAAGCTGATCTGCATCTTTGTTTTCGCCTATGCATATTGTTGGTTTTCCCACGTGGCGGCTCATATATTATCTGTCTTCAAAGGTTCTATATATAACATTGTAGAAATGAGTCTAATGGATACTTTTGCATGTGATAAGAATAAATAAAACAAAAATCATAATAATTTGTTTGCATTACGTTTGTACAAATATAAGGCAAATGTGTTCCAGAGGACTGCCGAAGGAAAGGATAATGTTTCTTGAATAGACACTGAAATATGTTTGTTCTAATTGTATTTTTGTATAATGTTAAACATTGTAATAATATATTTTAGGATGGTATGATACAATCCTCAGACACTGCTTTGAGAGATTTCAGTGCCAGATGTCTCCATGAGTTCCTCAAGTGGGCCATCAAACAAACTTCTAAAAAGGTATGTGCTCCAACCCTCTCATTCACCATTCATAAGGCACGTCACACTTAAAAGACCCATACCGAATAGTCGCATTTGACGATTCTCTTGTCGTTAATATATCAACAACATGTTTCTTATTAGGCTAGAAAGTCAAATTTTCTAATGTTTTACACTTTGAACACCTTTTATCGAAAACAAAAATGCGCTTTACGCGGTGTCGGAAAAGGGCCGAAAAATCAAAGGGGAAAAACTCTAGCGAGACCAAACCGGAAGTGACGTTTAGTCGTACAAAATATCAGCCATTTAAATGAAAGACACACAAAGTAAATGCTGAATGCTTACACAAAACATTTATCACAAATTTTACACCATGCAACGCCGATGTTTTACTTTTTCTTGTTCTTTGATAATTATCAACATTATCGGAAACATTTTTTAAGCAAAACATAAAGGAAAATAAATTATGGTACACATTACTTGCATGTGAAAAATAGCATTTCCCATAAAGTCCCGCATTTGAACCAGCTTTTATCTCTGACAACTTCTCGTAGTTCATAATCTTTCTTTTGTTACGGCCGCTAAAACAACAAATTTGAATACCCGACACTTTTATTACCTTACCTTACGCGGTGTGTATGTCGGTGATCTATGATGTTTTTTATGTGACACACGCCGACACGCGCCGCTAGATTGAGGCATATATCACTCGGCGGCACGTGGCAGGTACTCAAAGACATTCTAATCTCATTGAGTAAACGAGTCTACCGACATTGACTTTTGTTCTAGATATCCTAATGCTTGAATTAAGAATAGACTACTATTATTTTGATCTTTCTTTCTACATTTAATAAAATGTACACGCATTTATTATGATATGATTTTTAAGTTAGCGACTTCATGAGAAGAATTGCATAAACCAAGATGGAATTCCTATGATTTTATGTGACGAATGTATAAGTTGTATTTAAAATGGTAGTAACCCCATACAGTCACGACGCATATGCGCATGAGATGTTCAAGCGCAGACACCCCTAATTAATTCATCCCGCCCTTCCTGACCTTTATGTATATTTTAAAAAAGGTAGAGATGAAGATGATGACCGGCTAGCTGTTAAGTACCGGTCCCACTGAATTGTAAGGAATCGTACGTCTAATTATAAGTTTATTGATAAGACTGCGTATGCAAAACATGTATTTTCTTTTCCAACGTGATTCTGCCTTCTTAATTTGCACATCGGTGTCAGAGGGGGGACGGACATGTTCCCCCTCGGACATTTGCCCCCTGTCCAAAAATGGCATGTAAGGACATTTACCCCCTAACTCATCTAAGGGTTTGGACATTTGCCCCCTCATCAAATGTATAAAGGTGGACAAAAGTAATATTAAGACAATCGTAGAGCAATCTTAAGCGCAGTAGGACGGGACTTTACGCGGCTGCATTAAAATATTAACAGAGAGAGAGAGAGAGAGAGAGAGAGAGAGAGAGAGAGAGAGAGAGAGAGAGAGAGAGAGAGAGATGTGGTTCGGAAAACACGGTATATGACTTACATGAACAAGTATATCGTAATGTTTTCTTATGAAAACATGATGAACGCTCATATATGCGGTTTTGCTTCTTGATCAAAACATTGTTGTCGATACGTGTAATTGTTAACTGAACTTCTGTATATAATGATGGTTGTTTTAACCTTTATTATTGTGCGTAACCCCCAAAATAAAGTACGGATTAAATCAAGTCCCTCGGGGCTTGTGTTTTATTTGTTAACCGCGTGACTGCACATGATTTGTATTTGTTGATTAACATTAATATTTGTGAATGTGTCCTTAAATGATGAAAGTGATTTGTACACTACAGAGAGAGAGAGAGAGAGAGAGAGAGAGAGAGAGAGAGAGAGAGAGAGAGAGAGAGAGAGAGAGAGAGAGAGAGAGAGAGAGAGAGAGAGAGAGAGAGAGAGTGAGTGAGAGAGTTTATTTTCGATTTGCAAAACTTAGTCGTCACATTGGCAAATGCATGTTATGAGATAATCTCTAATTTGCGAGTAACGGCGCTCACACTTAAAATACTTTCGTTCAGACGTTGATCTCTCTCGCACATGCGCATGCCGCCAATAAGAATATTATTTCGTGTATTCTTACGCAACATAATCAGCATAGCACGGACAATGGTATCAAAACAAGTTTGTGATCTCGCAAGTAATGAAAAATATGATAAAAAAAACGGATGTTTTATCCTTCGTGTCACATGTGAAACAATGAAAATTAAATAATTATTTTCCCGAGATTTTAATTTTATAAGAACGGGTAAAAACGGCATGTATTTCTTATTACTTTGATACTCGGATCTGAAATAACTGCCATTGGATTCAAACTTTGGTAAAGTGCTAAAGGCCTCATGTGCGTGAATGTAGAAAGTGTGTTATTTTTTGTCTAGATTTTTAAAACAGCATATAAAATCATTTCGTAATAAAACAAAACTACATAATGTATGGTCAAATGAACACAATCATGACACAAATGGCCTTGTTATTACGTTATCCAATGGTCTGACTTTATCGGACTTGTACGAGATGACGTCACAGATACTAAGCCACGCCCACATAGGTAAGACAGCGGAAAAACCCGGAAACAACCGATAATTTGGTTCCGTACTGCAATATTTAAAAAAGTCATTAATTTGTATAATCGCATATAAAATTTTGTTTTTTGGACATGGATCGATATATAAATATGATTTATTTTGATTTTTAATCGAAATATACTGAGCCAAACATATAACGCAACACGGTTATTGCATGTTTTTCGCATTTTAATGTAACGTATGCCGTTCTACCCGACATATAATGGTCAGCAATTACCAATGAATAAATTGGTTACAAAAAGTTTAGATTTCTGGGCATGGGTCACTGAGCTCGAATCTGATTGGTCAAAACGGCTATTTTGCTGGTATGCACCCCCTGAGAGATTCTGGAAATCAATTTGCACACAGATTGCTTTTTTATGGATCGCCCAGTGAGGTTTGATGAGGCAATTGCAATATGGGCTCCATTTGTACCCAAAATTTCAAATCAAAGTTTGCATCATTGAAAATTTGACTTTTAATACTGCGCATTCCATTGAACACAATAGAAAATGGAATTAGTGAAAAATTCTAACGGCGAATGTTTTTAACGAAACCTTTGTGAAAACATGTTCATTCCTTCATTCAGCATTGTTAGAAAACACAACAGCGTCCAATTGTTGGGACAGGAACGTCTGTAACAAATGTTAAAATGTGAGTAAACTTGAATGGTTGGGAGTAAAAATGAGTCTTCAACTCTGTTTAAAATTGAGCAAAATCGACCCTTTGACTGTAAAATTATTCATTGTCTAAAATAGGGCAGGGGTAACCTTGAAAATCGACAGTAATTTCTAGGGTACGAATACACGTCACATGTCGCATTCTGGAAAATCACAATCCATTTGCTTTTTTGCCAAGACCCTACCTCTGAAAAATGACTGATGTCTTGAGACGCATAACACAGAATGTCAAAAACAAGATCTTATGAGATGGTTCGATCGTCTGGCAATCTTATTCAGTGGAGGAAAAGTTTATTTGATACTGTTCTTGTGTATAACAATAAAAATAAATCGATGTTGCGTTATAAGTTTGGCTCAGTATAGTACATGGAATATCGTCTTTAACTTGGCATTCAGGAGGTAATGGTGAGGCATAATGACTTTAGGAAATTAAAAGTTTATAAGAACAAATTTTGATGAAAATTTGGCACTGCTTTCACAATATATGAGCCGCCCCATGGGAAAACCAACACTGCATAGGCGAAAACAAAGACGCAGATCAGCTTCGAGGTAACCGCGAAGCTGATCAGCGCCTTTTGTTTTCGCTATTCGGATAGTACAATTCCTCCTCTACTTAACTCCAAAATATCAAGCTTCTAGCCCGCTTCTGTAGCTGTACGGGTCGGTTTGTGTCAGACCTGTTCGGAAACCACATTGTTGGTTTTTCCACGAGGTGGCTCATATGGCAGTTATCAAGTACTCATGTTTATTCAGTTGGGACACAGCTAGAAATAATTATTACTGACTACAGTTTCAGCTAGCCTAACTGCTGCTTACAAAGAATTAAGCTAAGAGCAGAATCTTAGTAGTTAAAAAATAAGGCAAGCCCATTGTAGAGACAGGCAGGCCATTGCTTGGATATGAGCCACAGCAACAGAATAGCAACATTTTGCATATGCAAAAACAGCTTCGCAGTCACTGCGAAGCTGATCAGCGCCTTTGATTTTGCTACAGGGATAGTACCAGGCCTCTACTTTCTAAATCTAAAATTTCAAGCCTTTAGCCATTTTCTGTATTGTACAGCTTGGTTTGTGTCAGACCTGTTCATAATCAACTTTATTGGGTTTCTCATAACGGGGCTCATATGATGATGTCTACTTGGCTCGTAGTTGCAAAGGTTGGTTTAATGTCTGAAAACTTTTTCAAAGGATTTTATCATGATTCTGATTTATCAGGAACTAGAGACAAACCCCACCAATGTGAAGTCTGTTCTGAAGAGACTGTACAGCTATTCTCTGCACCCCAACCCCTTCAAAAGACTGGGGGCTGCTCTGGCATTTAATAACATTTACACAGTATTCAGGTATACAACAGTAGCATATCAGATTTGTATTGGTTTTGTAACAAAGCAGACCTGAGATTGATCCTAACGTCTTGCACAATTCTTACATGAAGATTTGGTTTCTATGGCCATTCTCTATCTTTTCCTTATTTTAGAAGAGCATTTGATATTTTTGGTAGAAATGTATGCACTATGCACCACTAATCTTCTCCAGGAGGCTTGCCCAGTAACAGTGTGCTTATGATAACTGACTCACGTAACATAGCCATTGACAGTGGGTGTAGACTCTTAAAACGTACAAACAGAAAACAGTATAGCTTTGAATAATTTAAATGTTAGTTAATTTGAAGACTCAATAACTTGAGATTATGGACAACTTTTACTCATTTGACTGTGATCATTTTCCAGAGAAGAAGATGCCTTAGTGAACCTGTTTACATTTGAACTGTTGGTACACTTTGTAGAGAGTTTGTCCATTGCTCATGGAGACGAAAAATCTCTAGGTAAATATGCTTTTTGTCTTATAATGATTACAAACATTTTGGCTGCACTTTAGGGCAAGCACACATACTGCTAGTCCCGACATGTCTGAAAATAATAAGTAGGATGTTAAGCCTTAGCCCAAACAAAAACATCCGCAGGCACCTAGAACTATATCTTCTGAAGTTATTGAACTCTAGCACAGGCTGTTTCTTCCATAGACATGCATGATGAACTTTCTCACTTCTACTATAGGAGCCGCGACGCAAGAAAACCAGTCTTCAGGGTTTCCGACCAGGTCCGACACCAGTCTGTGCAGTCACAGAAAATGACTAGAAGCTAGAAATTTTGGATTTAAAAAGAACAGAAATTATACTATCCATGTAGCGAAAACAAAGGCGCTGATCAGCTTCGCAGTTACTGCGAAGCTGATCTGCGTCTTTGTTTTCGCATAGGCAAAAAACCGGTTTTCTCATGATATGGCTCATATAGACTTGTACTTGTTTGTAGGCACCCAGGAGCAGTGTTGTAAGGCCCTAGAACACCTCGAAAAAATCATCCGACATAAAGCTGCTCTTCTGAGAAACCCTCATGATCTTAGAATAGAGCCAAAGTAAGACTTATAAGAATCTAACATCAGTGCAACATTGGCAAATATGCTTGTAATCATGAATTTTAAGAAAAGTTTACATCAAAATGGATTGATTGTTTTTAGTATTTAGTAATTAACAAAATGATTGTTAGAACTTGCATTATTATATAGCTATAAATATCAAATCATTAAAACTTGGGGATAAAAGCCGAGTAACAAGTGTGCAGATATCAGACGATATCTGCACACTTACTTGATATTGCACACTTGTTTAAAGCAAAAAATTCTTTTTATGAAACATTGCCAAATTCTTGACTTGAGGGTCATCGTGCAAAACTGTAAAATTGGGACGTCAACTCTAATGACGTCATCTACATCTGATGTCGCGTGGAAAATGACGTCATACAGGGCCAAAAAGTCAGCTGAAATTTGTCACTTTCAGATTTAAGCAATTTAAGCCGAAAAAAGAAAAGAATATGTCAGTAATATTGATTCAATTGTAAAATGTGCTTCCGAAAAGTAACAGTGCAAAAATGATATCATCTGATATTGCACTAGTGCAAAAATGATATCACTCATGGATATTATCGAGACCTTCGTGTAGATATTTCATTTTTTTACGCTAACTCTCAATAAAATATCAAATATGAGAAGCAGATATTTATAGCTATATAATAAAAGGGTTATTGCACTGATATCGGTGAATATTGTCCCTCGTTGGGATATCTACGGACGCTCGCAAGCTCGTGTCCTTCGATATCCCAACTCGGGACAATATTCGCCGATATCAGTGCGATAACCCTACAGTACCTTTCTAAATAAAAGTAACGGGGGTGTAACCTGATACATTATCCACTCCCAAACCTGTACGATTTTGGAGCAGTTGACACGGCCTGCTCACATGTAAAGATCGTGGCCTGAGGCAATTGTTTGGTGAAATGTGATTTCATTTCTGTGCTTGATTTTGTGGTTTATTAAATTAAATAGTGATTCCTATGGATTAGTTTTGGTGTCATCCTGTGGAACATAAGATGATCTATGTGATAGTGAAAAATCAGAATCTCATATATTGAATTAGTGAAGATATTTGGAAAAGAAGAAAATTCTTCATTGAACAAAGGATTATAGATTTTACCTGTCTTTCTACACAACAAAGGATTTATACTGAAGTTTTCATTTTGGAGATCTCCCCCTGAGATTATAACTGTGCATTACTAATATGCCAGCCACTGGGACAGTTAGTGCTCAAAGCAAGGGTGCAGAACAAAAGGAAAAGAGGCCACACACAGAGATGGCAGATAGCAGTATGGGTGACGAGTTCGCATCAATCCAGAAACAGTTAGATCAGATGAGTACTGAAATAAACCAGACAAGGGACGATCTCAAAAACTTGCTGTCAAAAACAGAGATGAGGGAATTCATAAGTAGAACTGTAGAGAAAATAACCAAGTCATTGAAGGCAGAGCTTGAGATACAGTTTGCTGCTAAAATAGAGACTGAGGTTGTCAAGCAGGTAGATGAAAAGCTTGAGGAAAAGATCAAAGATAAAGTTGGAGAGATGACTGACAGGATAGATACATTGACGCTAGAAAATGTAAACATGAGAGAGGAAATTGATAAACTAAAGACTCAAATCATAGAAAATGGTAATATTGCCAAGGGAGCCATGCAGAAAGCAAATATGAACGAACAATACTCTAGTAAGAATAACATCAAGATTATGGGGGTACCAGAAGATGGTGACGAGACAGAAGATAGACTGATTAGTAATGTTTGTCAAATCTTGGAACAGAAGGCAGGTGTTTTGCTCCATGGCAGTAAAATAATGGCGATACACCGCATTCCGGGGAAGGTTGGTATGCCAAAGCCTGTTCTGTTGAAACTCTTTAACAATAATGAGAAGGCAAAAATTATGCGGAAGAGAAAGGAGATGAAACACAGTGGCTATCGGTTGGTTGATGATGTGACCAAAGAAAATACCAAACTCATAAATAAACTGAATGAACACAAAGATATCGACTCTGCCTGGTATTTTAATGGCAGTGTATACGGGAAAACATCAGATGGCAAACGCTCACGTTTTGATCTCTACACAGACATTGACGATGTTGTTAATGGGTGGAAGAAAGTGAAGCCGGGAAGCAGTGCTGGTACCACAGCTGAACCAATGGACTCTGCTGAACCCCACTAGATGTTCGTGAAGTAAAACAGACAAAGTGCTGGACTTGATGCTACCATGGTTACCAAACAGACAAATGGTACAAAATTATTCTATGACTATTCATACATTGTGTGGATGTAAGTGTGAATGTGATTATCATATGGACATATTAGAAACTAAGGGAATTCTATGAAGGTGAGCAGCTCTTAAAATTACTTAAGATTTTAAGCTGAAAACATTAATACCATATAGCTACCTCTGACATACTGTGACCATAGAGGCATACAGAGTGGATCCTGGTCGGAATACATACAGTCTGTGCAATGTTTTAATTAGTATGTATAATTAGTAGACTTACGCTAAAAAATTGAAAAACTGTAACTGCCAAGAAAATCCTAGCAGTCATATTGGCATTCAGTGTGAATATCAGACTGTATAGATACCGATCAGACATCTTACTGTAGGTGGTCTTACATGAATCTGAAATGCAAAAAGAGAAACTAACTATAAAGAATTACTGGATATATGTTTTTATTATTATTTCATGTGCTGGTTCTTCTTCATTGTATGACATTAAAATGTGTGTAATGTTTGGCCTTGTCACGAAAAAGACTCAATTTCACATTACTCTGGAGCTGATCAGTTGTGCTGACACTGAGTCTTTATTCCCTTTTACTATACAAGATTGTATGACACTAGCATAATATAAGAGGGGAACTTAAGACAGACTTTTCCTTGACATGGCACATTACCAGGTTTTCTATCAATAATATTCCCAAATAGCTGGATAGTGTATAAAAATGGCCTTAGCATTTTACAGTAGGTGACTTTAAAACTGCTTTATAATCATACTAGGAATCTGTCTTTATATTGATATATATTGTAGAAATTAGACTTCATAGTTACTGATCAGACTGCATAAAATGTATGGTCTTTTTATAGGTTTGAAATACTGATAGAGACCAATTATTTAAGGTTGACTAGCAATAGGTTTTAACATGCTGGTTCAGTTTCAATTGTAAGCAAATGTGTGAAGATTTAGGCTATGTCACGAAAAAAACTATTTTACAATAGAAACAAAAATTGGCTGTTGATCAGGTGCACCGACACATCCACAGGCCTACTACTTCATAGTATTATACTAGCATAGACGTGGCCAAACAGAATGTGAGCTTATACTATTACTGTGGAAGATACATGTAGTATTTTGCCTGACACACCTGAGTTTTTTTTTCTTTCTTTTCAATATGAGCCAAGACACAAGAAAACTGATCTTAGGGGTTTCTTACCAGGTAACACATGAACTGTCATATACAGTCTCAGAAGATGGCTGGAAGCTTTTAATTTTGTATGTAAGAAGAGAAAAGATTGTACTACCAATATAGCTGAAACAAAGTGACTGATCAGCTGTGCAGTAACTGCACTACTGATCTGAATTTTTGTTTTAGTATAGGCTGAATTCCTGTTTTCTCGTGACTGCATTTTTGTTTTTTGTATAGGCTGAATTCATATTTTCTCATGACTGGGCTCATATACTGTTATTCACCACATTGAACAACAAAACTGAACAAAATATCTTTGCTTATGATAAATTAATAATTTAAAATTGTAGATAGATTTTGTGATTTACATGCCTGACTAGTCCAAAAACAAAGTCTTGAGCCTGCTATGTATGATTAATACATTTGAACCTATCTATCTGCCTGAGCCTAAGCATATGGCTTTTACATTGAAAAGATACTTGTGTATGAATGAAAAATTATTATTTATTACTTAAGCATTTTTTAAGCTTTTCTTGATTGTGTAGTATCAGTAAGATGAGGTGACTGGTCTGAAATACTACAAAAACTTATATCATGATAAGTTTGAAATTACAAATAGTTCTTGTCATGATAGAATACTATTAGTTAAATGTATCAAGACTTAATGCTACTTTCAATATTGTTCAACCTTTTTGTCTCATATTTCGTTTCGGTGAGGCAACAGGAAGAAAAAGAAGAAAAAAAGATACACTATAGTCACAACCCTACCCCTTTTCTTGGGTTCTAAACAAGAATTTGGAACAGGGAAGTGTGATATATATTATATATATATTTTTTCATGGTAGATATTTCTTCAACCCAGTAATGATAATCTTGTATTATGATTAAAAATTCAAGTATTTATTACAAAAAGTCAATTTTGTGACAAGATAACTCTATTACAGTATGTACTATACATTAATCTATAAAAACATATCTTTTACACAAATCTATCCATACTTTCAGTTACTATTAATGTAACTAGAATACTGTGAGTCAATTATGTTTTTATAATTCAAGATCCATGCAAAATCCTTCAAACTTGTTCTCGTTTTCATACAGAATCCATAGTTTTATGTAAACAATAAAATCAAATTGTATATTAAGCCCAACTTCAAGCTTGCGTTGAATTTTTTGATTTTTTCTTTCCTATTTTCTTAATTGTTCTATTGTTGTTTTTCTTTTTTTTTTTTCTCTCTTTTTTTTGTCTTTGTTGTTGTTGTTTTTTGAACTCTTGTAAGTATGTTGTATTGTATGTTTCCATGCTGTACTTGTATGTTTTTTTTCCTGACAGCTCCCTCACCCCACCTAATGCACAGTATATATGTTATTGTTTTTACTTTCATAAAAGATAGCTGATTTAAAAATCATCTCATACAACACACAAGGCCTTCAAGGAATCCAAAAGAGAGTAGATATTTCTGACTACCTGAAAAGTAAGGGATGCCACATATATTGCTTACAAGATACACATTTCACAAATGAAGATGAAGCTAATATTAGAGATCAATGGGGAAATAGTAATTGCATTTTTAGTAACTATAAATCAAATGCTAGAGGAGTTGCAATTCTATTTGGAAAAACATTAGATTATAAGATAAATAAACAATTAATAGATATTGATGGAAATTATATTATTCTCGACCTGACAATAAATGATAAAAAAATTACTTTGGTAAATTTGTATGGACCAAATACTGACAAACCAAACTTTTTTAACCACATCTCTAACTGCATTGATGACATTGATAATGATGAGAATATAATATGTGGAGATTTCAACTGTGTTTTGAATCCAGAACTTGATTATTACAATTACAAATCAGTCAATAACCCTAAAGCCAGAGAGAAAATTCTCGAAATTATGAATACCAAGTATCTAGTTGATCCTTTCAGAGAAAAGTACCCAACACACAAAAAATAACATGGAAAAAAAGAAACCCTTGTAAACAGGCACGATTAGATTTTTTTTTGATATCAGAAAGCCTAATGCAATATGTTCAAAATGTAAATATAGACTCGAGTTACAGATCAGACCACTGTATTATCACTTTATTGTTTAATTTATCCAAATTTAAACATTCTAAGTCTTTTTGGAAACACAATAACTCACTTCTTACGGATGCAACATATCTTAAGAAAATAAATAAAAAAATCAAAGACATAAAATTACAATATGCATTACCTGTATATAACTATGCAGAAATTAATGATATACCAAATGAGGAATTACAATTTGTGATAAATGACCAACTGTTCTTAGATACCCTATTGATGGAAATTCGAGGGGAATCCATATCATACGCAAGTTTCAAAAACAAACAAAGAAACAACAGGGAAAAATACTTAATAAAGCAAATTGAAGAATTAGACAATAGTATAGAAAATAATAACATAGATCAACTAGAAATCCTTAAGACAGAATTGTATGACATAAGACATGACAAACTCAAAGGCCACATGATACGATCTAAAGCACAGTATATTGACCAGGGAGAAAAACCCACAAAATATTTCTGTGGATTGGAAAAACATAACTATATTTGAAAAATAATAGGACAAGTTGAAAAAGAAGATGGTACAATAATTACTAATCAAACCGAAATACTGAATGAAATAGAAAGATACTACGCAAAATTGTATGAAAATAAAGATGATACACTGGATGAAATTAACTTAAATGAATACATGAAAGATATAGAGATAAAAAAACTAACAAATGAAGAAAGTGAAAAATTAGAGGGCCTATTAACATATAAAGAAATCTCAGAAGTCTTACTCAACATGAAATCAGATAAAAGTCCAGGTATAACAGGCTTCACCGCAGAATTTTTCAAAGTCTTTTGGAAACAAATAGGGCATTTTGTTTTAAGGTCTATAAATTGTAGTTATAAAAAGGGAGAATTATCAATAACACAGAAACAAGGTATCATAACTTGTATTCCAAAAGAAAACAAACCAAAACACCTTCTTAAAAATTGGAGACCTCTTACTCTTTTAGATACTGTATATAAAATTGCATCAGGTGCTATAGCCAACCGATTAAAACTAGTTTTAAATAATTTAATTGATAAAGATCAAACAGGTTTTATAAAAGGAAGATACATTGGGGAAAATATTCGCCTAATCTATGATTTGATGAACTACACAGAAGAAAATAACATTCCTGGCCTTCTTCTTTTGATAGATTTTGAAAAAGCCTTTGACTCTCTTTCATGGCAATTTATTCATAAAGCACTAAAATTTCTTAACTTTGGCCCATCTTTAATCAGATGGATTGATGTCTTTTACAAGAACACTACTTCTGCAGTATCCCAATGTGGCTTCTTATCTTCTTTTTTTAAAATTGGACGTGGCTGTCGTCAGGGAGATCCTCTTTCACCTTATTTATTCATCATATGTGCAGAATTTTTGTCAACTGTGATTAGGAAAAATAAGAAAATCAAAGGTATCTTTGCTAATGGTGAAGAATTTAAAGTTACACAATTTGCTGATGACACAACAGTATTTCTTGATGGATCTGAAGAATCTCTGAATAGTACTTTGGAAGAATTAGATAGATTTGCAAAAATATCAGGCCTAAAGATAAATTATGATAAAACACAGCTTGTATGGATAGGTTCCAAAAAACACAGCCAAGATTCAATAAAAACAAAATGGAAATTACTATGGGGTGAATATAAATTCAGAATACTAGGTATCAATTTTAATGTAGATTTAGAAGAAATGGTGGCTGAAAATTATGAAGTGAAACTGCAGGAATTAGAAAAATTGGCAAAACAATGGGAAAAACGATCGCTATCACCACTGGGTAAAGTAACAATTATCAAAACATTCATGATTTCTGCTTTTAACCATCTTTTTACCATGCTTCCCAACCCTAACAAATCCATAACTGAAAACATGATTAAAATAATTTATAGTTTTTTGTGGAATAAAAAACCAAGCAAGCTAAAACAAACAACAGTGATAAAATAATATGAAGAAGGTGGGTTAAAAATGGTTAATCTGATTGCCTTTATGGAATCTGGTAAATTAACCTGGATAAGAAGACTATTAGTAGATGATTGTAAATGGCAGGTTTTCATTAAGCAATACATACAAGTAGAAAAATTAACAGGTTGTAGTGCAAAATACTTAGAGAAAGTTTTATTACAGCTACCCAACCACTTTTGGCGAGATGTCATACAGTCTTTTATAAGCATCAATAAAAATATAACAAATACAGAGGACAACATTCTTAAAAGTTCCATATTTTATAATAACAACATTAAAATTGGGGGCTCTCATATCTTTTTAAAATCATGGTTTGATAGAGGTGTAAAATATATCAATGATCTAATAGATGAAAATGGTAAATTCTATCAACTTAACGAATTCAAAATGAAAACTGGAATTCAAACAAACTTTCTAGAATATAATGGTTTAATTAAATCAATAAGGCATTACCTACAAAGCATACATATAAAAATCACCCACAGAGAATCAACACCATTCATTCCAGCAAATATTTTACCAATATTAAAAAATAACAAGGGATCAAAATGTATGTATGATACTTTAAATAAGACGCAAGACACTCCAACTGGACAAGCTTCTTCGAACAAGATCTATAACTTAGATAAAGACCAATGGAAAAAGATATACACTTTTCCATTCAATGTCACTTCATACCCTGCATTATTATGGTTTCAAATCTGTATCAACCACAACATATTAGTCACAAATAAATTACTGTACCAAATGAAAATAAATGAAAATGGGCTGTGCTCCTTCTGTCAGACAAATAATGAAACTATCATACACCTTTTTTGGCAATGTAACAAAACACAACAGTTTATCACTAATGTTAAAGAGTGGCTAATGAAATACAACATTCAATGTGATATAAATGAAAAGTATTTTTTACTTGGCTTACAGGAGGAACACAGATACACAAAAGTTACAAATTTCATTTTACTTTATGCAAAATACTATATATATCTAGCTAGATGTAAGAAACAGAACTTAAATATGAATGTCTTTCAAAACAAACTGAAAGTGATGTATAAAGTCCATAAAGAAATAGCCTTTTCTCATCAAGAAGATGAAAACTTCAATAAAGACTGGAACCCTTTTTTATTACTTATTAATGACATTGTATAACTCTTTCATGCCAAACCTAAAAGAAACAACTTATCTTATGAATATTGAAATAAACAAAAAACAAGAAATTATATACTGTGTACTCCCCACTCCCCATCTATGGGCTGTCAGGCTCTTTTTTTTTTTTTTTTTATGTTGTTTTATATACATGTATCCTTCATTTATCTGAGGTGAACACTTTGTCATTCAAGTTAAGTTTTAACCCATTTATTAAACATGGCAGAATTACAGATTATTATACACAGCAAATTAAGATATATACGGGCCACAACATGAGAAAATGTACCTTCAGGCAATTTTTTTTGATTATTAAAAAAAAAACAATCTTATTTTGAATGTATAACGTCTCTAGAGTCTAATAGTCTCTATTTGGCTGGGTTACAAATACAGTGCTACTTCTTAAACATATATTTCATCATTTTTCAGCTTTTGAGCAGTTATCTATCAGTAACGTCAGAATGTCCGAAGGTGCACTTTGTCACGTTGAGGTTCATATAATTTCATGTCACTATGCCATTGTTGAACATACCACTGTTTTTGTTAATATTGCTATTGCAACATTTAAATGAAGAGTGAATGAAGAGTGGAGAACGATTGCACTTCTCTTATACGCAAATGCACCCTTGTAGTTTGTAAGATACTCAGGGGGGTGGTCCTCCCCGACCCTCTGTGTATCAAATGACGGGGAGAATAAATGGGTTGCCCCTCAGGTAACTGAACAAAAAAAAAAAAAAAAAAAAAAAAAAAAAAAAAATATTGTCCCTCGTTGGGATATCTACGGACCAGGCTTGGGGTCAATTACTTTGAAAAGTAATTAATTGAATTACAATTATATTGACATTTGTTCAATTAAATTACAATTACAATTACTAGGCATTTCAGATAAGTAATTCATTACATACAATTACTTAGCCCAATGTAATTCATTACATACAATTACTTTACATAGACTGTTTAGATGCATGAAACTTCTAAATGTAGATAAATGGAAATAAAATTCTACAACACTTGAGTGTTAATGACTGATAATTATCTGGCAGGAACCTTTTGTTTTCCTTTTCTTTTTGCCCCCATTGAACAGGAATGTTTGAAAATGCTAATGTTTATTGAACTATCCATTAAATGATATGGTTATAAGTTTGATATATGTATCACATCAAATGTCAAAATACTATTTGCAAAATATAACAACTCATAACACAGCCTGGTTTATTACACGGAAGCAGTATATACATGTATCTCTTCTAACATGACTGAAAAATTGTTATTAACTCTCAGGCTAAAGCACAATATAAGTATTAAAATTGAATAGTACCAAGATCATTTTGCTGACTATGCTGGCTTATTGATAAAAGAGAGGGCGAATGATCACTCCTGATTTCTAGCAAATGGCAAATGAATCACAAAAATATAATTTCAAGTGTAAAAGATCTAAAGGGTCAAATGTTTACATGCACTGTCCTTAAAACTCGTCAAAATGTAAAGAGGCATACCATAAATTAAAAGAGCCATAACAACAGCTTATTTATCTTACTGCACAGGTGACGCACAATAATAAAAAACATGAAAAAATTCACATTTTGAAAACATGATATTCAAGTTCACTCTTATCAGCAATACAAGATGGGTCTTAAAAAGAAGCAGTTTAAATGTGTGACCTTTTAGGTTAAAATGACTTCAAAATCTTTAAATAGCCTTAAACACTGCTATGTACAATGCATCTTATTCAATTATGAATCTGTCAGTGGGGTGTGAAAAATTACCATAATTAGTGACAATACACCAATCAAGGCTCAAAAGAAAAGATAATAATTGTTGAGTTTTCACACTTTCTTTGCTCAATCATAGTTTGGTGTCATTGTAAGATGAAAAAAGATCTTAGGGCATCAGTTAGGAAAGGCTTTAAAGTACCCAAAGCTTAATTTTGTCAGTAGATGAAGACACAGTTTTATAGATGAATAGACAAATAAATTTTAACTATTATTGTAAGTGAAGTATATGAGAAAATATTTTTATTTGAGTACAGTATAACTGACCAGATACTTCAGTTAGACATGCAAGGAAAAAAGATTCAACAGGATAATCTGCAGTGCCCTCTTACAATATTAATCTCTAAATATATTTTAGAGATATTTTTCTTTTAAAGTAATTCAAAGTAATTCAAAAGTAATTATTAATTACTCCCCTTTTTGGAACTGTAATTCATTACATTTCAATTATTGTAATTAAAGTAAAGACTGAATTACAATTATTTCCAATTATTTTGAAAAATGTAATTAAATTGCAATTAATTACAATTACAATTTTAATTACCCCAACCCTGCTACGGACGCTCGCAAGCTCGTGTCCTTCGATATCCCAACTCGGGACAATATTCGCCGATATCAGTGCGATAACCCTACATGTATATTCTCATTCCCAAAACATTGAAATTATTATCATACTACTTTTTTAGAATTCAAACACATACATCACATACAAGAACGCAAACATGACATACTAGAGTTCAAGTAACTTTTAGTATTTCAGCTGTATAACTGTAAGATATTTATAGTGTATCCTTATGACAACATCTAATAATCTTTTATTGTTCATTCTTTCTTCACTAGAGCCTGGTCGACACCTACTTTAGATATAGCAGTGCGTTGGTTGATGCGTCAGTGTGGACGACCCCAGACCGAGTGTCGTCATGCCTGCATGAAAATGTCCTATCAACTATGTACACTACTACCAGGTATATACACATACTATCAGATCATTTGAGAAATGAGCCACTGCATGGGAAACCAGCAATCTGCATACGCGAAAACAAAGGAGCAGATCAGCTTCGCAGTAACTGCGAAGCTGATCAGCGCCTTTGTTTTCGCTACACGGATAGTACAATTCTTCTACTTTCTAAATCCAAAATTTCCAGGCTCTAACCATCTTCTGTGACTGTACAGCCCCGTTTGTGTCAGACCTGGTTGGAACCCAAATTGTTGGTTTTCTCACGAACAGGCTCAAATTGAACCTGAAGTGAAGAAATACACTAAAACGAATGGAATTGAAAGATATGTGTTTTTCTAAACATCATATCTGACGTAAGCCCTACTTGTATTTCTTTCAGCTTACAAGACCAAGTATTAATTTCACGACTCCATTTGAATTTTGGACACCTTTGTTTCAGGTATAAAGACTCAGGTCAGGCTGTTCCAGTATTTTTGTAAAGACAGAGGGCCAGAATATTTCATCCAAAGGTAATGAAATAACATTACAATTTCTAATTTGCATTTGCATTAAAATAATCATCAGCTAACCATTTTGCTCTGAATTATAAATGTGCCTTGTATATGTATAAAAAGAGTGTAAAAAGAAACAAAAACAAAACACACAGACACACATTGAAAAATAAACTGTAAGATAAGTACTGTAGTAGAATTTTTTGGAATAAAGTTTGAAGGTGTTTAGCAGCAAACTTTTCAATGCAGATATATTTTACCCCAGATTTGAGGAAGGTGGCCACACAAGCATGGTATAGAGGGATTCCCCACCCTAGACAGGCTCACCCTGGGGTTCTCTCTGGAGATGTATCTGCCCTAGTTTCATATAGTCTACAATATTTAGATTATTCTGTTCTATTTCTCCCCAGATTTGAGGGTGGTGGCCACACAGGTACAGACAAGCATGGTATAGAGGGTTTCCCCACCCTAGATAGGCTCACCCTGGGGTTCTCACTGGAGACGTGCCTGTCCTGGTTTGATATGGTCCTGGCAGCACTAGACTGCTACACCTGGGTGTTTGGAGAAAATCTACTCAGTCCAGGGGATCTGTTTGGTAGTAAGTACTTGAAATTCAGCAATTAAAGGTTTTGTTTATATCCACCAATTGGTCATTATCATAAATGTTTTGGACTTTAAATAGTGCATATCCCTCTGAGACTCATTGACAAGGACACAGATACATTTATTTGGAGACCTTTGGTCAGGGTAGTTTCTATATAGCTTGCTTATGCCAAAGTTAATTTGTGGTTATGGAATTGTTTAGGTCCATGCTGTATTCGATGTTGCCAAGCTCTCATGTTATTGAACAAATAGTTATAAAGGTCAAATGAAGTAATCCATAAATCACCGTCCTCTTCCAGCCAAGTCTAAAGATGGCAGTAGGTTCCATGTGTTTGACTCCCTACAGTACTTCCTGTCTAACATAGCGATGGTTGACATGGAAACAGTCGCCGAGTTGTTTGAGAAGAAAGGGCAGGCTGATTACTTTACACCAAAGGAGAAAGATGACTTTAACAGGTAATCATAAGAATCTCTTGCAGGTAATTAAATTATTTGTTGGAAACAATAAGGGGGATTAGAGAAAAATTGCCTTATGCTTATGGATTTCAAGGCTTCAGCTTAACTTGTTTATCTGTTTAGAGCACGGTATTCAAGAATTGAGTCACTCATAACTATGTTTTGTTAAAAAAGCGAATCATCTCCATTTGCCTTACATACCAAGTGATGTCCAAGCTAAGGCTAATATAATTATCATTCAAGAAAATAAAGTTAGGTTGTCTATCCCAAAATCTGTTTTCCAGAGCCAAGTGTACAGTGATTGTGAGGTTATTCAGTTTCCTGACAATTATGTTGGCCAAGTACAAGAAAGAAACAGTCACTGTTAGTATGATGTCTTTGAAACAAATTAATTCTTCCTTTGTTTGTTTGTGAACAGTTTTATAGTCGTGAACCGAAACGGAACCATGAACCAGGACTTGTTTTGTGTAGAATTTTATAAACTAAAATGTTGAAATGTACAGTTTATTCTGAGAGAAAGGTGTTACAGTATCATTATTTGAATTATTGCATACTTTTGAAAACTTTACTCAAGAAGTTAACCATATGTATATTCATTTCTTCACAAGTACTTGGCAACTTTGGAAAGAAAGTGCCATACCTGGGAACCAAGCCTAGGACTCTCCACCACTTGCTGAGCTATGCTTCTGACTGGGCTAACCATATTAGTTTTACAATACCAGATATTGGTTAATAAAGTAAATATACATGTATACGAGATCTTATTGTTGTAGGTGGTACCTAAAGATCTGTAGAAGTCTGATCTATGGCAGTTGATCTCTACCTGTGTTGTAGAACCCTCTCCAGATGGAATAAACATGGGAGATGTGGAACTCATTGACAGAAAACTTACTTTTTACATATGCGAAAACAAAGAAGCAGATCAGCTGTGCAGTAACTGCCTAGCTGATCAGCGCCTTTGTTTTCACTACTTGGGACAGTACAATAATCCCTCAGCTTCTTAAATGGGTTCCAAGCTTCTAGCTATCTTCTGTTGTACAGGCTGCCTTGTTCCAAACCTGCTCAGGAATGGCTTAAATTTTATTTTTGTAGGTGGTACCTAAAGATCTGTGGAAGTCTGATCTATGGCAGTTGATCTGTGCCTGTGTAGTAGAACCCTCGGCTGTGGGCTTCAATATGGGAGACGTGGAAATCATGAAAAACCTGCCTCAAGAGGTTTGTTGCTTGGCATGAGATGCCTCAGTTGAATCTTGTGTACGACTATATCTGAATCAGTGTAGTTACGTAAATCAGTAATGTTACACAGTAGAATAAAAAAATGTATCACAATAGTCGAAGGGTAATAATTAGTGGTCTCTTCATATGAAGCTGAAGAAACATCTTAATAAATTTCTTTAAACATGCCTTAGCATTTCACAATATGTCTGAATTGCTCTAAATAATTGTTCTTCTCAGATTTTAAAGTTGATACAGCCCCTTTCACTAGAGTTTGTCGTTTGAGCATTTGCACCACACAAGATGACCATGTGTTCCGAAGATCTGAGTTTCTTTTCATGTTGTCCTCTAAGACATCTGGATTGATTGATCTGCTGATTTGAGTGACAGCTTCAAACTAAATGACCTTTAAAAACGGCAAACTCTAGAGAAATTTTTAACTTCCTATGTGGAATTTTTGCCATGTAGATACTGATCAGGTAACTGCTTAAATTGATAAAACTCTGCTTTTGTCTCTATCCTGTTACAGATGTGTGTTCTTAATATGCATTGTATATGTTGTGCAAAGAATTTTGAAATAAAAATGTGCTTTAACCAAGCAATTACAACGTTTTTATCAGAAGTGGTGACATCATTACCTAAAGATAAAAGCTGAATAGATTTTAAGAACACCTGGCACCTGGGACACTGTTTCAGTTCTAAAATAAAGTTACCTGATTTACAAACAAACGGCAAACTCGAGTGAACAAATTTGATTGACCTAAATGCACAAACGGCAAACTCGAGTGAAAGGGGCTGTAATTTAAGTTTAAAATTAGATTTGCAGTATTTGATTTAATAGAAATTCCCAAGACCTGTTTATACAAAGTAGCATTTGAACATCTAATTAAGTGTACAAATCTCCAAAGCTACCAACAAAGCTCTAGGATTATTAGAAAACTTAAAATCAAACTAAAAATGGTGCTTATGTTTCAGATGACTCAGACTCTAGCAGTTATGTCTAAAACCTTTAAGACTGAGATGGCCAACAGCCTCAATACAGCTCTGACAGGAAAAAGGTTGTTACCAAAATTGTAGTTTCTCTCAATCCATTATTTTATCCAATACATAGAATGGCACTGGGACTGTAAACACTATTAGATGATGGCTTGGAACTATATATGGCAATTTGATTTTAATGTTTTTGTAAAAGTGCATAGGAATTGTTAGATTATACATATTAAGAAATTATTCCCATTTTTTAATCAATCAGTTTTTTGGTTGTTTTTTTTTTTTGTTTTTTTTTTTTTTGTTTTTTTTTGTTCAAAATACTTCGGGTCAGTGTCATGTAAACATACATTTTTGTTTCTAGGGATTTAGTGACAAGACTCCCCATTTCTCTGGATGACCCTGCTCTGGACCATCTAGGTCTGCAACAGTTACTGGCTGGCTACGGGCAGTTACACAATGTGGGGTTGCTGGTACCCTGTCTACAGAAAACAAAACAGGACACCTTCTGCCAACAACTGTTTGATAATGTCTACCAGGTACAGTCTGATTGGTTTCTCTCCATCTCCTCCACCTCTAGGCCCTTCATTGTAACTCTTCCTTTGGAGTCCATACAAGCAATCTGTTCTACAAGTGAAACCGTGTTAGTACATGTATTTACAATAGACATATAGCATAAAAAATTTGGGAGCCATGACGTAGCTGTGTTATATTGAAAATTGCATGATAGTGAGTGTGTTATAACGAGGCAGAACTGTATAACATAAAATAGTCTGAAGCTTTTGTAATTTATTTTCACAGGGTATCTCAGTGAAGACATTGGGCAATGTGACCTCAGTGACCTTGACTCCTACAGCCCTGGGGGTTGCCAAGGAGATGTTGAAGTTGGCTTTTGCTCTGGGATTGCCTGTAAGTAAAAACATATAGGAGTTTCATTCAACTTCGAGGATAAAATTAGTTCGGTGATGTCATTTGTTTTCATATAATCGGAATACCTGTGTTGCCATCTGCTCCAAAAACGTGTTAGAAAGTCGAAAGTCAAGTCTTTCTTTTTGAAAAGTCAGTCACTAAAGTTCCAATCAGTGGCAAAACTATTGATCAAAATATTTAAAGGTATTAAAAATGAGCCATTTTCACTAAAACTTTCTTACCCCATGTCTAAGCCAATATTTCCAAATCATTTGATTTCCAAACTCATGCCTACTGATCGTCTGCTTCAGCCATTGTGACCCAGTTTCAAGGTGAGCTACCATTGGATATTCTTTTTAGGCCTCAAATGGGGAATTAGAAGCCTCTGTGGTGCAGTGGTTATGTCACTTGCCTTGTAAACCAGGGGTCGCAGGTTCGATCCCGAGCTTCTCCGGTCCGTCGGATGGGACTATAAACCTAGGTCCCGTCTCCATATGACCTTAGCTGTTGGTGGGACGTAAAACCCTAATCAACCAACCAACCATCAAATGGGGAATTAATTTTCTTTTTAAAGGAAACTGTTCTTATGAAACTTAAGGTAAATTTGTAAAGACATATTACTACACCCAAGTTGAGATTTTGTCCCTACTGTAGGGTACAGAATGGCCCAGGCACATCAAGCTATTGTTACAGCTTTTTTGAAGGTGAGCAGATCATGAGGTCAGACTGGTCCTTACATTTAGAAAAAAAATCCCTTCATTTCAGCCATCCAATGTAAACTATTATCTTTCAGTTACATGTACGATCTTTGAAAAGAAATTAGCAGGTACCAGTAAATAACAGAAAACTGACACTTGTAGAAGTTATGAAATGTATAAAAAAAGTTGCTATATTCAAATTTAACTGTTTGATATGTTGCTATTAATTGTTCACCATAATTTTCTTTCTACCCCATATGGTGCCTCTTTAAAGATCAATACATCCGGGTCCTTGAACTTTTTGTGTGTTTACAAAATGGCAGATAAATTAGGTCACTGGAAAAATTGATAAGGTCTGGTTACAGTTTAAAAGTTGTTTTTTATTAGCTCACCTGAGCCGTTAGGCTCACAAGGTGAGCTTATAGGATGGCCATGATCCGGCGTCCGTTGTCGTCCGTCCGTCCGTTGTTGTCGTCGTCGTCCACCATTTTCAAAGATCTTCTTCTCTGAAACCGCTTGGCAAATTAAACCCAAATTTTATATGAAGCATCTATGGGAAGGGGAAACCAATGTGTTTATAAATAATCCAGGTCACATGACCAAGATGGCCACCATGCCCATATATGGTAAAAACCCTTCAAAATTCTTCTTCTCCGGAACCACTGGACCGATTTCAACGAAACTTGGCATGAAGCATCGGGGCCTGGAGTACTACAATGTGTTTATAAATTATGACCTTTGGATGACCTTGACCTATTTTACGGCAAGGTCAACATAGGTCGCCCATGCATTTGAATGGGGAAAATTGTTAAAATGTTATTTGAAAGGCAAAACTTGCAGGAAATGGGCAAATGGACTGAAGGTAGGTAATTTTGAAAAAAAAAAAAAATGGACCACAGGGGTTGGTCTGCCCCCACCCCGGGGCAATATACATGTATATTACAAAAATATTCAAAGATCTTCTTCTCTGAAACCACTTGGCCAATCAAAGCCAAATTTTATAGGAAGCATCTATGGGAAAGGGGAATCAATGTGTTTATAAATAGTCCAGGTCACATGATCAAGATGGCCGCCATACCTATATATGGTAAAAAACCCTTCAAAAATCTTCTTCTCCTGAACCAATGGACCGATTTCAACGAAACTTGGCATGAAGCATCGGGTACTGAAGTACTACAATGTGTTTATAAATTATGACCTTTGGATGACCTTGACCTATTTTATGGCAAGGTCAACTTAGGTCGCCAATGCATTTGAATGGGGAAAACCTTTCAAATGTCATTTAAAGTGAAAGTCTTGCAGAAAATGGGCAGTAGGACTGACTATTAATGATTCTGAAAATAATTGAACCCCAGGGGCATATTTGCCCCAACCCTGGGGCATTATACATGTATATTACCATACTATTCAAACATCTTCTCTGAAACCGCTTGGCCAATCAAAGCCAAATTTCATGTGAAGCATCTATAGAATGGGGGAATCAATGTATATATAAATAATCAAGGTCACATGACGAAGATGGCCGCCATGCCCATATATGGTAAAAACCCTTCAAAAATCTTCTTCTCCGGAACCGGTGGACCTATTTCAAAGAAACTTGGTGTGAAGCATCTATGGCTTAAGTACTACAATGTATACATAAATCATGACCCTGTGATGACCTTGACCCAGTTTATGGCAAGGTCAACATGGGTTGACCATGCATTTAAATGGGGAAAATTGTTACAATGTCATTTGAAGGGAAAAGCCAGCAGGAAATTGGCAAATGGACAGAATATTAATTATTCTGAAAAAAAAGAAGAAAATGGCCCAAGGGCTTCATCTGCCCCTGCACTGGGGTTAAATACCATAATATTCAAACATGTTTATTGGTATATGCAGCAGATCTCAGGTGAGCGTTTACAGGACCATTGGTCCTCTTGTTTTTTTGTGGGTATCTTATTCCTTTGATGTTAAAAATTATTTTATCCTAAATTTATATTTTTTTTATGTTATTTATACAAATCAGGGAGACCTAATGCGGTTACGTCCTCAAACTTCGGTTACACCAGTATAGTAACACTATCTGCCCTGTCCTCAAGACTTATACCCATGTCTGATGTAAAAACCAATATTCACCTTAAAGCTAAAGGAAATAAATCATGGAATGAAGGCGGGTTGGAACTTAGGACCACACTGTCAGAACAAAAATTAATCACAGAGCCAAAGACTGTTCTTTGACTCAATTTTTAAAGAGGTACCATATTCTATTGTAACATATTGCAAGCTGTAATACAGGGCGAATGATTTGGTTACATCTTGTAAATCTTACCAACAATTCTGGCATGTAATCCTTTGGTTCAACATGGGATACTGGCTTGCCTCACAGGGACAATCCGTGCAGCGAGTTTTACAACTTAAAATGAAGTAGCCTGTAGTAAAATCTACAGTGTTGTTAAAGCTAAGATATTTTAAGCAACAAGTTTCCTTGTATTCATCAGGCTAAGAGACTGGTAGAAGCTGTATTAGACAAAATGAAAGTTGGCAGTGCGACCCAGGGCTCGGAGCAGGCCTATGGTGATATGTTTTTCTCCCTATTCCGAACCACTATCTCCCAGTATTGTGTGACGTGTATCAATGATGTGGTGCCCCTGCTGATCAGGCGGGCAGAGTCCGACCCCAGGAGGGTGTGTACCATACTGACCTCTACTGTGGACCTGGTGTGCAGGGACAGGGAACTCAGGAAGAAGTAAGTGGATGCAACTTTCATGTTTTACTTGTTAAAGTGGTGGTATGCTGATAACTAGATCTCAATTTGTCATATGAGCTGCGTCATGAGAAAACCGGACTTTTGTGTATGCAAATACAAAGACGCAGATCAGCTTCGCAGTAACTGCGAAGCTGATCAGTACCTTTGTTTTTGCTACTCAGATAGTACAATCCCTTTTCTACTTATATCCAAAATTTCAAGCTTGTAGCCATCTTCTGAGACTGTACAGGCCGGTTTGTGTTAAACCTGGTCGGAAACCCCGAAGACTGGTTTTCTCACATCGCGGCTCATATGTTGTATCCACTCCTGTCATAATAAATTTTATCTTCAGTATTTAGTTTATAGGTAGTGGTAACAAATGGATATATTTATTAATGTATTAGCTGGTGTTTGTGTATAAGTGGTGTGTGGGGGGGGGGAGAGGACAATGATGAATTTTAAACAATTGGTAGAAGAAAATGGACATAAAAATGGGTTTAATTTTACAGAGAGGGCTCAGGTGTACTGGAATGCATCCTGTTTCACTGGAAATCACTATCCCACTGGTGGGAGAAGAAAGGTTCTGCTGAACTCCAGGGTCTGGCACTGCTACTGTTGACCAAATTACTGTTGATTGATAGCAAGGTACATGTAGGTTATCTGAACTGAACCACATCATTTATAAGATTCTAGTCGAAGTTCAGACACAAACAGGCTGTGTAGCTACAAAAATGGCCAGGCCCTTGAGGTTTGAAGGTAAAAGATGGTACCAAGAATTGAAGTTTGATATGACTAAAAAAAAAATGGTTTTATAGGAAACAAGTGACCTAAACTAATTGTCTCTTGGAGTATGGTTTTGAGCTGAATATTTAAGGATAAGTGGACGCTTGTATTTGACTGTATTGAAAATTACAAGAAACAATGTTTTTTCTTAGTCTTCATTAGACCAGTCTTAATGAGTTTTATTTATCATTTCAGTTTGCCTGTACACCCAGTCATGGAGCCTTTGAAGATGTGTTTACAATGTATCAGATCCTGCTGACAGACACAAAGACTCCACTATCATTCAAGGTAGAAACTGTACTACATCTAAAAGTTCCATCAGGGAAGATAGATTGACTTGTAGCAACATACTATAACACATGGGGTTAATGGCTTAGATATTTGTTAGCTTGTCCTAATTTTTTGGTAGAGCTACATGTATGCTATGCTGAATATAAATGTCCTGATCATGCTTTGACAACATTTTCTTCCTATAAAAATTTGTTATTTCAGATTCGTGTTTTAGAGTTACTTCCTTTCTTTGCCACCGCCCCAGAACCACACACAGGAAAACTGAGGTGAGCGGATGATATGTTACCAGTCTTTAGTTGTCATGCATGATGAGTATAGGGAATGCGTCACACAATACATGTAGTTACTTGCAAGTGTTTACAAATTATACTTTTGAAAACCCAAGAAGCAATATAATTTCTTTTCTTGTATGGTACATTAGAACCCTAAAGCCATCTTATTGTATTTCCTAACTGATTTCGTCACAGATGTCACAAAGTGGGAACTGGTATTGATGATGTTCAGTTTGAATGAGAATTACCTGGAAAATTGTTTTATTTGAACCACTCAACTTCAATTATAGCTACCTGTACACTACAAACACTCACCAAGCAGAAATCTGCCACTGGGAAGACAGAGGAATGGAACTGAGTCAAAAAGCCATTTTGAATATTTATGGTTTATCTGTCTCTCGATCTAATCTACAACTTTGCCAGTCTGAAAATCTTGTTTACAGGACAAGTCTAAACAGCCTGAGTGCCAACAACTTTCCTCTTAGAAGTACAGAGTTTCCAAAGGGCAGCCCTAAATATCAGGACTACATTACTGCTATTGATAGAGTAGGGGAATGTTACTTGTTGTCAAGTATACATAAAGAAAAAAGCGGAACTAACAGTTTGTTATCAAGTTCTGACTGTTACAATCAATCAGAATTAGAAGCAGAAAAATTGATTTTAATCATAATGATGCTGATGTCCAAAGACATTGATTGGGTCTAGTGTTAAAGTTGAGTTTGGATGTGATTTTTATTTCATCAGTTTTCTTTATCTCAATTATAAGCAAGTTCATAAATTGTGAGTGTATGCTTGTGCATTCTACAGTAACCTAACCTAAATCCAAGTATGAAACTGAAGGCTTTTATGCCAGCTGTTTTATAAGAAATCTTTCATAACGTCTTATTTGACCAAAAATGGTGCAAGCTACATTAGATATGGTTTTGTACTGAATTAGCCAAGTGTACATAATAGGATGACACAAAGTGTGATTTATCATGATTTAATTTACCAGTTTAAATTCATATTTCCAGATCCTGAGTGCCCTCCAGTTGTCTGGCAGTCTGATGTTACTGGAGTTCCTAATCACCATCTTCTGTAGAGAAACACAACATGTACATGAGGATGAGATACAGAATGCTCTAGCCAAATTTACCAGAAGGTGGGTAGCATTCTGGTATGCTCATATGTCCTACTTTGATACTCTAGTCTATACTGAAAAGGGACTTTATAGTATAGGAAATTTCCAGGGCACCATGGTGGCCTTGTGTTAGAGCTCAGGATTTAGGAGTGAGAGGTCCTAAGTTTGATGCCTACCTCTGCTGTGTAGAGTCCTTGAGCAAGACATTTTATGATCCTGATAATACTGGTTAATACCTAGGAAGTGATGGTTCCATCCTGACATGACTGGAAAATTGTTGGTTGGGATGTTGAGTTGTAACCAAACCAAACCTAAAGACGACAATCAAATACTGTATACGCAGTTTAAAGTGTCAAAGAGAGCATAGGGGTTGAATATTGTTCTATCCTATATTGGTATGAGCTAAGCGAAGAGGTTTTGAGAAACTTTGTAAGAACTGTTGTTTGTATTTGGAGTAAACTTTAACTTATCCTTTCACCTCTACCTTCAGACTAGGTAGAGATAAGCAGAAGGCCGCCATGGACGTACCCTGGAACATCTTTGTGAAGACGACTGGCTACCCGGCTGAGATCCGACGAGCCACAATAGAGAGGGTGTGTCTGTCTATGCTGAGAATCTGCAACAAGTTGGCCCTGTTAGAGTTCTTCCTCGATCATATTGTACAGATCAAGGAACTGCTGGAGACCAAACTGGCTAAGGTAAAGCTTATCAGTCTAATCATTCATCTTAACCACATCAATTCTATTTCCAAATTTTCTTATGAAAATTATTGGAACATCAAGCAACAAAAACCCCAACCCCAGCCTAACTATTCCAATAATTCTGCTTGTTACCTGGTATATTGGGTTTATGGTATGTCCCTGTAATATTTTATATTATAAAAACAGCACAATGAAAGCAGACTTTGAGTTTTCTATCACATCTCTATCCTCATGTTCTCTAAATGTGGTATCATAAATATGCTTCTACTTCTTTTTTCTCTACAGAGTTCTGAGGCCATACTTGAAGGTCAGTTGGTGACACGCCTGTGTTGTTTCCAACTTCTAGAAGTCCTGTATTCCCGCTGTTCTAAGGATGAGGTTGTAGGAACGGGATCAACTATCGTCAGAACTTTTGCTGGTGGCAAAGTAGAGACAGGGAAGGAATTGACTGTGTTCATCTCAAAGTAAGAACCGTTCAACCTCATTATAACATAATCTTTGGGTTCCATAGAAGCAAAACATGTTATGTATGACATTTAGTAAAATGTGTTAACCTACAACAGATATATTGGAAAATAATCAATTCTGGAGTCATGGCATGGCTGTGTTATATTTAAAACCACATTAATAGTAAGGTGCCTTATAATGAGGTTGACAGGTATCAGACTTTCTGTCCTTGCAGCAACTGTAGAGCTGCTGGACATTCATCAAATCACCATTAAATATTGGCTCTACAGGAAAAAATACTTTATTATGCCCCCAACTTCGAAGTTGAGGGGGCATATTGGTTTGGGTCTGTCCGTCCAGTCCAGTCCAGTGGTGTCCAGTGCAGTCAGTCTATGATGCGTGAGTAACACTTAGCACTTGTTCAGGAACCGTTAAGAGCTAGGATCTTGAAATTTGGTATGTAGTTTGTATATGAAAATTAAGAGGACCCATATTTTTTCTTTCAGGTAAATTCAAGGGGCTAGGGGTCCATTCTGTGAGAGTTATTTCCCTTTTTAATTCTTGATAAAGTGAATAGATAGTGGGTATCTTGTGTGCGCAACTCCTCCTACAGTTTTATTCCGATTCTCTTGAAACTTTACAGATGTTGTGACCATGCTTTGAAGCTATGCATGCGATTTGGATATAATCCTCAGATTAATTTTTGTCACTTTTTTTGCAATTTGAACTTAGCCATTTTTCGGGCATTTTCACAATGAAAATGAATGGGCAGTGGTTACCTTGTGTGCGCAACTCCTACAGTTTCATGCCAATTCATTTAAAACTTTACATGTGTTATGGGCATGGTCTGAAGATATGCATGTGGTTTGGATATAATCCTTGGATTATTTTTTGTCATTTTTTTCACAATTTGAACTAAGTCATTTTTTCGGGCATTTTAGTGAATGGATAGAGGGTACCTTGTGTGCGCAACTCCTCCTACAATTTGATACCGATACTTTTGAAACTTTGCAGACATTGTGACCATGCTTTGAAGATATGCATGTGGTTGGGATATACTCCTCAGATTAATTTTTGTCACTTTTTTTACAATTTGAACTTAGTCATTTTTTGGACATTTTTACATCTTGAAAGTGACTTACCAGTTGGGGGCATAGTGTTTCATAAACACATTTTCTAGTTTAGTTGAAAATAGGCCTCATTTTCTGATGCTTTAATAAAGTAATGTTACTTTTCATCACTTGCTACTCAAAACTGTTTCTTCATTCAATAAACAAGAGTCATGTTATTACAGACTGGCTCAGGAAGCTAAGAGTGAGGACATACGAGATGAGACAATGTTGTTAGAACTCCGTCGACAGTACCACTGTGCTGCCTACAATCTCATGATAGCGTTCATATCTCGTACACAGTCTGAACTCAAGTTCTATACTTCATTCCTGTTTGAGGAGAAAATGTCCAAGGTATAGTATTATCTGAAAAACATATGTCAAATTAGTTAGTAGTGAATGGTGGTTCAGTGATGTTGATATCTTGGCATTTTTAGTACAATTGAAAGTTTCTTTGTCAATTGAAGTGTTCATTACGAAAACATGCCCATGTAATATACAGAGATTTTTTAAGTTGTAAAAATTGAAAAATTTCAGTAGAAAATTTTTGATATTTTTCTTATGTTTGCTCAAAACATAGATTGTGGGTACACGTTAGAACCGCCTCGCCGAGGAGGTTCTAACGAGTACCCACAATCTATGTTTAGGAGCAAAAATAAGAAAAATAGGTATACCCCTGCATACCCCAGTTTTACTATATAAAAGTGGGGTTTAAGGGGGTATACATTACACGGACATGTTTTCCTGATGTTGGTTTTTTGCCTTCGTTTCAAAGTCTTGGTCGTATGTTACATATTTCAAAAGTGTTTTTTCATGTTTTAAATGTTAGAAGATTCCAATGTTTGTTCCAGGGTCAGTTTTTGTTGGACAATTTCATAGACAAGGACAAAACTTATGAGTTCCCAGTTGAACTGATGGTAAGAATTTGATGTTTCTCATTTCCTGATTCTACTCATTTTTTAAAGTTAGAGTCTGGGTCCAACAAAATGTCTTTTACAAGAGCGCAGTTTAAGCTAAAATATATTTGTATATGATAACTACTAGAAGTTTCCAGTTAATGATTGGTATATTATTGAGAGATGATAAGCAGACTGTGGGGTTTGTCCAAGGACAGTTAGGAAAAAATGTACTCCCTTTACACCTATGATATAGATGTTGCTTAAATGATTCAAGAACAACCTATTTCATGTTTATCTTATGAATTTTCTGTAAATTCTTCAGTCCCCCATGGAGAGGAAGAAGCGATTTGTATCAATACACCAGGAAGTTAAGGAGCAACGTCGTAGTGAGGATGATGACAGTTATGAGGACATGACACCATCGTTTCACCTGGCCACACAATACCTGGCGGACAGTAGTCTTAGTGAAGATATATCTCAGTACAACTTTTCTATCTCTGGAACTGCTAGTGTAAGATCACATTTATGTCCTAGGGGTTAGGCATTCAAAAGAGTTTGTTGTAATCATCAGAAATTTGAGCATCAATGTGCTGCCTTAATAGGAGGAAAAGTAATACCAAACCATGAAAAAGGAATGAGAATTAGCTCTGACATACAGAAGCATTGTTTGGGAGGCGGTGGGGTAATCTTGAGCCTTGATAGCACAGTGGTTGACACACACTTAAGCCTCTACAGTCTTCTTTGTTCAAATCTTGGTCAAGACATGGCAGGGTGGTTGTTGCCCAACCAAGGTTGTTTCCTCCACCAAGTATGACCACATAACATGTTTGCATCTTCAAGAATAAGTTCCATAAGCTTTCTATGTGACTGAAGTAAAATAAAGTGTCCTGTACAATGATTTATTCCACAGTCATGGTCAAGTCAAGCTGGTAGAAGACGAAACAGAAGCAGGGTACAAAACCCAGAGGCTGATCAGGTAGGAGCTAAAGTCCAATTGTGTCTTTAATCCATATTTTCTTTCAGGCTGTTGGATGATTTTGTAGGCTTCACGAGTGGGCAGTTCCCACAGCTGGGCTGACTTTTTATCATCATTTCCAATAACAGGCTGATTGCAAGTAAAAGAATGACATACTCATGTAAATTTAGTAGTGAAATATGTTTGTCAATTGTGCAGACATTGAGCAAAAAAGCATGTGAACCGTATTTGAAGAGACTGATAATACCTCTGAAAACACAAGAACTTAATGCTTATTATTTTATTGAACGGAACTTTATACAAGATGCAGAATGTAATCAAGCTTTACTTGTGAAGAATACACGAGTATTAGATATTGTAGTTCAAGAGATTTTTTTCTTTACAAAATATTCAGAGTGAAAATGGTCCTGTAAGTATATTTCTTGAAGAATATCTTTAGTCTTTGTGTTTACATTAATTTCAGTGATCCTAAAACTTTTTCACATCCCTGCAAAATATTCACCTTGCTAACTTGATATTGTGTGTTCACGGTATGCTACATGCATGTCTACCTTACACCAACTCTAAACCATCAGTTACATTTCCTCATCCCCACACTTTTAGAACGACTGAACTAGGGATTTGTTTTATGTAGTGTGATGCACAAGCACATTCCACCTCATTTCAAATATTTTCTCTTACACATTTACATCACTGATCTCTTAATTTTATGTTACACTTTCTTTTTTTTTTCCCTTGATTTCTGTAGTAGTCACTAGACAAATCATTTAGTTAGCTTCCATACCAATCAACCCACTGTGTATTGCCCCTTAAATGACCTTATTATATAAGTTACTGAAAATCTCGCTTTTCATTGGCCCAAAGCGCCCACGTGGCAAGTCTTCAAATTGTCATATTAACTGGCTAGCGCGTGCTGGCAGGTCTATATTAGTTACTAAATTTAGAGCTGATTGGAAATGACAAAAGAACGGCAAGTTTCCAATCAGCTCTAAATTTAGAAACTAATATAGACCTGCCAGCACGTGCTAGCCAGTTAATATGACAATTTGAAGACTTCAAATATAATAAAACAATTAATTACTATTGAGGCATTGGATATGATGTGATATCGACCCGAGAATATAAATATTGACCTTCGCCTCGGTCAATATTTATATTCTCGGGTCGATGTCACATCATATCCAATGCCTCAATAGTCATTAATTGTATATTATTCATCATCATGTTTCTCTACATTACAGATTGGCCTCATATATTTTTGTTTGTTGTTTTGAATTATACTTTCAATTTAAGCATTTCTTGTGTAATGGAGCCTTTGTTTGTTTCTTCAATTTTGATGAGACTGTTTTGCAATGCATTACCATGCTTTCAAACAATATCATGTGTTTTTATAAATTGAACGTTTGTTATTAGCTCACCTGAGCCGTTAGGCTCACAAGGTGAGCTTATAGGATGGCCATGATCCGGCGTCCGTCCGTCGTCCGTCCGTCGTCTGTCCGTCCGTCCGTCCACAATTTCAAAGATCTTCTTCTCTGAAACCGCTTGACCAACCAAAGCCAAATTTTATATGAAGCATCTATAGGAAGGGGGAACCAATGTGTCTATAAGAAATCCAGGTCACATGACCAAGATGGCCGCCATGCCCATATATGGTAAAAACCCTTCAAAAATCTTCTTCTCCAGAACCGGTGGACTGATTTCAACGAAACTTGGCATGAAGCATTGATGGCTCAAGCACTACAATGTGTATATAAATCATGACCCTGTGATGACCTTGACTTATTTTACGGCAAGGTCAACATAGGTCGCCAATGCATTTGAATGGGGAAAACTTTTAAAATGTCATTTAAAGTCATTTAAAGTGAAATTCTTGCAGGAAATGGGCAGTAGGACTGAATATTAATGATTCTGAAAAAAATTGGACCCCAGGGGCTCATATGCCCCCACCCCGGGGCAATATACATGTATATTACCATAATATTCAAACATCATCTCCTCTGAAACCGCATGGCCAATCAAAGCCAAATTTTATGTGAAGCATCAATAGGAAGGGGTAATCAATGTGTATATAAATAATCCAGGTCACATGACCAAGATGGCCGCGATGCCCATATATGGTAAAAACCCTTCAAAAATCTTCTTCTCCAGAACAGGTGGATCGATTTCAAAGAAACTTGGCATGAAGCATCGATGGCTCAAGCACTACAATGTATATATAAATCATGACCCTGTGATGACCTTGACTTATTTTACGGCAAGGTCAACATAGGTCGCCAATGCATTTGAATGGGGAAAATTTTTAAAATGTCATTTAAAGTCATTTAAAGTGAAAGTCTTGCAGGAAATGGGCAGTAGGACTTGAATATTAATGATTCTGAAAAAAATTGGACCCCAGGGGCTCATATGCCCCCACCCCGGGGCAATATACATGTATATTACCATAATATTCAAATATCATCTCCTCTGAAACCGCATGGCCAATCAAAGCCAAATTTTATGTGAAGCATCAATAGGAAGGGGTAATCAATGTGTATATAAATAATCCAGGTCACATGACCAAGATGGCCGCGATGCCCATATATGGTAAAAACCCTTCAAAAATCTTCTTCTCCAGAACAGGTGGATCGATTTCAAAGAAACTTGGCATGAAGCATCGATGGCTCAAGCACTACAATGTATATATAAATCATGACCCTGTGATGACCTTGACTTATTTTACGGCAAGGTCAACATAGGTCGCCAATGCATTTGAATGGGGAAAATTTTTAAAATGTCATTTAAAGTCATTTAAAGTGAAAGTCTTGCAGGAAATGGGCAGTAGGACTGAATATTAATGATTCTGAAAAAAATTTGGACCCCAGCCAGGGGCTCATATGCCCCCACCCCGGGGCAATATACATGTACATTACCATAATATTCAAACATCATCTCCTCTGAAACCGCTTGGCCAATCAAAGCCAAATTTTATGTGAAGCATCAATAGGAAGGGGTAATCAATGTGTATATAAATAATCCAGGTCACATGACCAAGATGGCCGCGATGCCCATATATGGTAAAAACCCTTCAAAAATCTTCTTCTCCAGAACAGGTGGATCGATTTCAAAGAAACTTGGCATGAAGCATCGATGGCTGAAGTACTACAATGTGCATATAAATCATGACCCTGTGATGACCTTGACCTTTTTTTACGGCAAGGTCAACATAGGTCGCCAATGCATTTGAATGGGGAAAACTTTTAAAATGTTATTTAAAGTGAAAGTCTTGCAGGAAATGGGTAGTAGGACTGAATATTAATGATTCTGAAAAAAATTGGACCCCAGGGGCTCATCTGCCCCCACCCCGGGGCAATATACATGTATATTACCATAATATTCAAACATCTTCTCCTCTGAAACCGCTTGGCGAATCAAAGCCAAATTGTATGTGAAGCATCTATGGAATGGGGGAATTAATGTATATATAAATTATCTAGTTCACATTTAACCAAGATGGCTGCCATGCCCATATATGGTAAAAACCCTTCAAAAATCTTCTTCTCCGAATTTTGAGGACCGATTTCAAAGAAACTTATGAAGCACCAATGGCTGAAGTACTACAATGTATATATAAATCATGACCCTGTGGTGACCTTGACCTATTTTACGACAAGGTCAACATAGGTCGCCAATGCATTGGAATGGGGAAAACGGGGGGAACCAATGTGTATATTAATAATCTAAGTCACATGACCAAGATGGCCACCATGCCCATACATGGTAAAAACCCTTCAAATATCTTCTTCTCTGAAACCACTCGATTGATTTTAATGATTTCACTTGGCGTGAAGCATCCATGGACAGAATATTGATTAGTCTGAAAAAAGAAAACGGCCCAAGGGCTTCATCTGCCCCTGCACTGGGGTTAAATACCATAATATTCAAACATGTTTATTGGTATATGCAGCAGACTCAGGTGAGCGTTTACAGGACCATTGGTCCTCTGGTTTAAGAATAGACCCTACTTTAAAAGTTAATTTTTCAAAAACCATTGAAAGTAGCTGGACACAATATTCTGTAAAAGGCTCTGAGTTTGATCAAATGTTCAGTCAGGAATAATTTGAGCTGCCTCATGGGAAAACCAACAATGTGGTTTCCGAACAGGTCTGACACAAACTGGGCTGTACAAGCACAGAAGATTTAAGAAGAAGAGGGATTGTTCTTTCCCAGTATGTTTTCGCATATGCAGATTGTTGGTTTTCTTATGAGGCCGCTCATTTGTTGTCAGGAATGATTTATTGTCATGTTAACTTCTATTGCTCTGTCAACAGGACGTGGAAGTTGCAGTAGAGGAAGATTATGTTGAACTAGAAATGGACGCCCTCAACCAACATGAGTGCATGGCGGCCATGATAGCTGTTATTAAACATATGCATAGAACAAAGATAACACCTGAAGTCACAGCAGTAAGTACCCCACCCACCAACACGAGGGTGTCAACCAACACGAGTGTATTGCGGCCATGATAGCTGTTATTAAACATATGCATAGAACAAAGATAACACCTGAGGTCACAGCAGTAAGTACCCCACCCACCAACACGAGGGTGTCAACCAACACGAGTGTATTGTGGCCACGATAGCTGTTATTAAACATATGCATAGAACAAAGATAACACCTGAAGTCACAGCAGTAAGTACCCCACCCACCAACACGAGGGTGTCAACCAACACGAGTGTATGGCAGCCATGATAGCTGTTATTAAACATATGCATAGAACAAAGATTACACCTGAAGTCACAGCAGTAAATACCCCACCCACAAACACGAGGGTGTCAACCAACACGAGTGTATGGCAGCAATGATAACTGTTATCAAACATATGCATAGAACAAAGATTACACCTGAGGTCACAGCACTAAGTACCCCACCCACCAACACGAGGGTGTCAACCAACTCGAGTGCATGGCAGCCATGATAGCTGTTATCAAACATATGCATAGAACAAAGATTACACCTGAAGTCACAGCAGTAAGTACCCCACCCACCAACACGAGGGTGTCAACCAGCACGAGTGTATGGCAGCAATGTTAACTGTTATCAAACATATGCATAGATCAAAGATTACACCTGAGGTCACAGCAGTGAGTACTCCAAACATTGCACAAGTGATGCAGGTGATTTGATGTGTGACAGACTCCTTTCATCACTGGTTAATGTCTCTTTCATTCAAACAAGCTTCAACTTAATGGTTAGTTCAGCTCAAAATGACAGTGCATGGTTAAACATGTAATTTAGATCAAAGTCCAGTGTCTAGCTCAGTTGTATCAAGTTTGAAGTATGTGGAAGTTTTTTGCTGGAACCAGTTAACAGTCAAAAGTTTACAAAATTCTGGTTTAGAAGCTTCTGTAGTATAGTGGTTAAGCCACTGACCTTGTAAACCAGGGGTTGTGGGATCAATCTCCGGCTTCTCCAGCCATTTCGACAAGACTTTGGTTGCACTTGTCTCTACATGATCTAAGCTGTTGTGTGGGATGAAAAACACAAAGTCAGTCAATCAAAATGTGTTTCCAGGGGACCAAGCCTAAGATGCCATCATGGATGGAGAAACTCCATGACAAGATGACAAGCTCCAGTACTCAGTATAATGTCAAACTGTTCATAGCAAAACTCATAGGAAATACTGCGGATGTGAGTATAGTTTTGCCTCATAGTAATGAGAAAGGTCAACTTTATTTTTTTAATTTCAGTCATTTATGTGTTCTGAGGAGTTTTTGAAGGCTGGCTATGATAATTTTAGCTCTAAATTCTTGTTTGCTAGTAGAGCAAGTCGATGTTGAAGCTAAACTGTTATGCTATATAGCATTTTTATAGCCAAGTTCATTATTATACGGCCAGTGATAGGCACAACAACCATATTTGATACATGTTCTACCAAATAGATTGGTATAGATCCTGTGGGGAGCATGATGGCCTAGTGGTAGAGTACAGGACTCTTGAGCAAGGTCCTGGGTTTGATACCTACCTCCAGTGTCCTTCAGCAAGATACTGAATGCTCTCCAGAGTAATTGTTGATACCGAGGAAGCAGTGGCTTTGTTACGACATGACTAGAAAATTGTTTGACTGGGTTGCTAAGCTATAACTAACTAACCAAAATTATTTTTCCCAGGTTTTCCAGCCGTATGCTAGTTACTGGATCCGACCATTCTGTCAGCTTGTGATCAGTGGCCCACTGAGTGGGGGCAGTATCAACTATTTCATAGTGGACCTGGTGGTGACCATGCTGGGCTGGCATAAGACTGCAATACCACAGGTACAATAAATGATTTCTTAGTCAAAAAGATCCGACCATTCTGTCAGCTTGTTATCAGTGGCCCACTGAGTGGGGGTAGTATCAACTATTTCATTGTGGACCTGGTGGTGACTATGTTGGGCTGGCACAAGACGGCAATACCCCAGGTACACAGTGTTCTTTTTAAAACAATGATTTCTTAGCAGTAGAGACAGTTGCTTTTAGTCTTCACAAATGTCTTCCTAATCTTTAGCCTGACTCTACATGTACATCATACTAAGAAAATCCCTCTTATCATGATTATGTTCCAAAAAAAAGGCATATTCCATGTCTTATAGCTAACTATCAGTAGATGAATGTTTGTACATGTATAAGGGCATTGTCATGTTATTTCTTTGAAAGACATATGAATTATCGTTATGCTTATGTATTCTTACACATGCTTCAACAAACTTTGAACTGATGCAAGTCTCTCTCCATGTTAGCATACTCTATATGAGCCGCGACGCGAGAAAACCTTGCTTCGGGGTTTCCGACCAGGTCCGACACAAACCGACCTGTACAGTCACAGAAGCAGGCTAGAAGCTCAAAATTTTGGATTTTAGAAGAAGAGAAATTGTACTATCCGTGTAGCGAAAACAAAGGCGCTGATCAGCTTCGCAGTTACTGCGAAGCTGATCTGCGCCTTTGTTTTCACATAGGCAAAAATCCGGTTTTCTCACGATGGGGCTCATATTAATTTGTCAAAGTGAAATGTTGCTTTAATGAAATGGTATGTCACAATTTCCAGGACTCATTAGAAGAGAAAGCCATGGCATCTAGGCTGGTACATTTTATCATCAAGAATATCTATCACGAGACGAGACCTGTGTTCAGAAACAACCTAGAGATGCTGAAAACGTTACTAGAGTGTTGGAAAGATAGGGTCGAGATACCATATCAGTGAGTCGTGGAATTTCAATAAATACCAAACAATATGTGTGAACTTGCTGTTTATCATCTCAGTGGATTAACCATTAACCTTCCTTAAAAACTAGATTTCCTGCCAAAAGTTCCATGTTTTTCCAGCATTTAGCTTTATGAAAGCCATCCAGTTATTACAATATGGTGGGGTTTTGAAATTCGAAATAAGGCTTAAACTTGTGACATAAAAACTTGCAATTTTAAAACTGAAATCATAGCCATTTATTTATTCTATATATGTCCCCTTTAATCACTTTGCAGTGGTTGAGTTGTTTAATGTGAAACTTTTTGCATTGTACTGCTTATGAACATGTAATCATATGACTTTTAGAGAGATCTACAACCATCTCCAGGCTGTTGACCCCAAGTCTAAAGATAACAGTGTGGGGATTCAGGTCCTAGGGGTGGTAATAGCCTGCAAGTTCCCTCCCTACGGACCCTCTGCCCCTGTAGACAGAGAGAAGTATGACATATCTTAATTATACATCACGTCTGCCAATGCTTTAGTTTGATACTTAGAAACTTTAAATAGAATCAGATTTTGTGTAACAGTGAATACAAGCCATTTCCTGACAAATAAAGCTGAACCACATAATGCATTTTGACATGCCTAGCCAGAACATAGTTTTCTGTATAACACAACCATGTCATTACTTTCAAAAAAAATGTTAAGTTTCCTATGCTTCCTATAACTCATTATAATGTTGTTTCACTTGTAACATGGTCCCTTTTTATAGATACCAAAGCATTATAATGAGGTTGTACTGTAATTGTTACTTCTACAGATTTTTTGCCAAGGTAGCGAACAACATGGGTTCGTCTCATAAGACGATTTTTGCCCCGACTGCTGAAGTGGTCGGCATGATATTCCACTACCTCGCTGAGAAGGAGGATGAGAGGGACGGCTCATTCCACTCCTACGTGTCTAACCTAATGACGACGCTACACAAGGCTAAACCTGACAACTTTATCATTAGTGTTCACAGAATGCAGAAACATCACCCTCCAATAGCTGATAGGTAGATGGGCCTGTGGTGAGAAAACCAACAATTAGGGTTCTGACCAGGTCTGACACGAACCGGACTGTTCAGTCATAGAAGATGGTTAGAGGCTGGAAATTTTGGATTTAGAAAGTAGAGGAATTGTACTATCCGTGTAGCGAAAACAAAGGCGCTGATCAGCTTAGCAGTTACTGCGAAGCTGATCTGCGCCTTTGTTTTCGCCTATGCAGATTGTTGGTTTTCCCATGCGGCTCATGTGATGTTGCTATATCCACTACAAAATGTAGTTTTAGGGTGGTATACTATTTTCAGAATCAAAAAGTTCCATAAATTTCGGTCTAGTATGATCCAAGAAAAAGCCTTTGAAGGCTTCCTTGAATCATATTTCAAATAACTCACAATTATCTGCCAGTGAGCAAATAGATCTTATGGTGGAGCACATGTCTTCCACGCTTCATGGGGCCACATCGATAGACCAAAAGAGTAATTTAGCTTTTAAAAAGAAAAATAAAAAGCGAAAACCTAAGAAAAAATGGTATGATGCTGACTGTGATTTCAAGTATAGGAATTTAAAACAGTTATCACGTAAACTGGCATCTGATCCTTTTAACCGTACTCTGCGTAGTAAAGTTTATTTCGAACGTAAAGAATACAATAGATTGATTAGAAAGAAACATAGAATTTTCAAAGGAAAATTATTGAGTGGCCTCATGGAGAGTGAGAAAAGGAATCCAAAAGAGTTCTGGAATTGTGTTAATGATTTAATGGAAAAACAGAAAGTTGACCCGTCAGCCGATATATCCTCTAGCACATGGACTGAATATTTCAAATCTCTCATGAATATTGACTACACAAATAATTTTGATGAGCAAGCACTACCAGAATATAGTAGGTTTGCCTTTATAGATAATTCTGTTCTTAACAGAGATATTTCGGTTGATGAGGTTCTTAAAGCAGCCAAAAATTTGAAAAATGGCAAGTCTTGTGGCATAGATGAGATTTCTAATGAAATGTTACGTATATCTGTACCTTTACTTTTAGAACATTTCACATTGCTGTTTAATCATATTTTACAAAAGGGTACATATCCTTCGTTTTGGAGAGAAAATATTATTAAGCCCATTTATAAAGGTGGAGGGACAACTACTCCAACTAATTATAGAGGCATTTCAATTTCTAGTTGTTTCAGTAAGCTTTTCAGCAGGATATTGTTTAATCGCTTAGATGATTATCTGGAATGTAATCATATTATTGGTCCTGAACAAATTGGTTTTCGCAAGAATTGTCGTACTAGTGATCATATTCTGACTCTGAAAACTTTAATAGATAAGGCATTTAAGTCTTCCAAATATTTGTATGCCTGTTTTGTAGATTTAAGTAAAGCTTTTGACACAGTTAATAGATGTGCTCTTTTTCATAAGCTGTTTAAATATAATATTAGAGGTCCTTTTTTAAACATATTGAAGGATATGTACGCCTCTTTAGTATGTTGTGTGAAGACTGATGCTGGGTTAAGTTCAAGTTTTGACACTAAAATTGGAGTGAAGCAAGGGTGTATTTTGAGCCCTACATTGTTTTCAATATATTTGAATGATTTAAATGATTGTTTCGATCATTTATGTGATCCTATTAAGATCCATAATACTAGCATTTCTAGTCTTCTTTACGCTGATGACATTGTACTCATCTCTAATAGTGCCGAAGGATTGCAAAGAGCTATGAATAAGTTAGGAAATTTTTGTCAAGTCTGGAATTTGACTGTTAATATATCAAAAACAAAAGTGATTGTCTTTAACAAATCAGGTAGAATTTTAAAAGGGTTTGCTTTTAACTTTCTGCAAACCAATGTAGAGGTAGTTCAAGAATATAAATATCTTGGTATAGTTTTTAGAGCCTCAGGTGTATTTTCAAATGCAGTTAAGTACTTGTGTAACAAAGCCTTGAAGGCAGTTTTTTGTATTAGAAAAGCACTAATGTCAGAAAGTATGAACACTGAATTATATCTTACAATATATCAACATTGTGTTAAACCTATACTTCTTTACTGTAGTGAAATTTGGTCACTAGATTTCATAGTTAATAAGAATGACTTAACTCAGATAGAACAAAGATATGAGTTACTACAATCTGAAAAAATCCAGGTACGCTTTTTGAAGTCGGTAATGGGAGTACATAAGTATGCGAGCAATAATGCAGTAAGATCAGAATTTGGAATCTTCCCACTGGCTGTTTATGGTCTAAAAAGCTCTCTGAGTTTTTGGACTCATCTGGTGAATCTAGATCAAAGTACATACGCTTATCAAAGCTATAGTGATAGTTTGTCTTATTCCAAAGGGTTTGCTAGTAAATTTAAACTGTTTATGAGTATAATTGGATTTGAACATGTATGGATTAATCGTTCAACATTTTCCAAGAATAAATTGAAATATGCTGTTTGTAACAAGTTGAAGGAATTATACATACAATACTGGAAAAAAAGTATTTTTGACGATTCTGGCTCTATAAATGGTAATAAACTTAGAACATTTAGAACTTTTAAAGTGAAGTATGATAAAGAAATGTATTTGCAAATAAATGATTTACCTAAGGAATATATTACATCTTTTGCAAAATTACGTGTTAGTGCACATAGTCTCCAAATTGAAAAGGGTAGACACAAAAATAAAGCTGTTAACGAGCGATTATGTCCTTTGTGTAAAGCTGATATAGAAACAGAATCTCATTTTTTACTACAGTGCCAATCTTTAAATGACCAAAGAATACTATTTTTCACAGAGTTGGAAAAGGCTATTCCATCTTTCATAAATATGGATGAATCTGAAAAATTTAGATTCATTTTACAGAATAAAGAATATGACATACTTAGTATATGCATTTCCCATATTCACAAGATGTTCAAAATCAGAGAAGATTTAATAGATAATGTTACTATCTCTAATTGATACAATTTGTTCATTGCTGGTATTGCCTTGTCATAGGCAATTTAGATTTCCTACAGGTTAAATTGGTACGGCTAGTTTTATTGAAATATTCTGTCTTATAGATATCATTCCACAATTTTAGTGTTATTACTTCTGTGATAGATATATTTTTTTTCTTCTAGTCACACATCTGTTCATAGATATCATGGAAATGTAATCATGTGAATTTTAATGATTGATCCAATTGTTCAGATATACCAGTTACTTACATTGGCATTAATAATGTTTGCTTCTTTTAAGGATAATTTGTTAAATCCTAGTCTGAGTTGTATTATTATTAAGGTCATAGATACCATTCCAGTCATAAATTTGGTCATAGATACCATAAAATGTTGTATTAAGTTGGTCATAGATACCTTTTATAGTCCTTGTCTGAGTTGTATATTATTAAGGTCATAGATACCATTCTAGTCATAAATTTTCTCAAGTGTTGTATTAAGTTGGTCATAGATACGTTATATAGTCCTAGTCTGAGTTGCCAGTCATAAATTTGGTCATAGATACCATAAAATGTTGTATTAAGTTGGTCATAGATACCTTTTATAGTCCTTGTCTGAGTTGTATATTATTAAGGTCATAGATACCATACTTGTAATACATATTTAAATCGTTTGCTGTTTGTATGTTTAGTATTATGTATGTATGTTTGTATGTAGTTGGTAACAATCCTGTTTCTGGATTTCAAACCAATAAAGATATTTGATTTGATTTGATTTGAATCAATGTTTGTGTGAAGTAAGCTCTGTATTCAGCAATTCTTTGCCAATCCTGGTAACAGGTTAGAATGACACAAGTTTCATACAATTTTCAAAATAATTATTTCCCATTGTTTGAACTGGAAAATATCCAATGGAGTTCACAAAAATGCAGAGTGTGTTTTGTCCAACTACCCAATTACCAGTACATTTCACAAACAAAGTCCAGATATCTGGTACATGAACTGAGTGCCCAGGTTCCTGTTCTAGCATTGAAGACAACACAGTGTGGTGTGTGTCTACCCCAGTTAGCGTACACCATCTCCTCACCCTCATAGTTGACAAGCTGAATATCCCCTGTCAGTCTGCCATCAATGTATACATCAATGTTTCTGGAACTTGTGTATCTTCTTAATAGTTTCCATAGGGCCTCATTCTTGTGCTGGCTGTCGATGTAAACTAGGTGCCCCTGGTTACGCTCACATACTCTTTTAGCAAAGTATACTGTAGTTCGCTGACTGTCAAATACTTGCAAACAGTAGCCATCAGTATTGCTGTAATTCCCAGAGCAGAAATCATCTTCTCCAAACAGGGTTTTTGCAGTAGAGGCTGTTTCCAAGATAAGGATGTGAAATAAGACCAAGCTCTTTAGTGGTACCATTGTTATCTGAGAATCAAATAAAACGAAAAGGAACTAAATATCTTAAAATGCAGAAAATAGAAAATGTTATTACTAGTTGTTTTTCCACTAATGGGTGCTTAAGTTCAACATTTTCCTTTACTTAACCTAAGAGACATCAGGAAAGCATGTTCTTGAAATGTATACCCCTGATATACCCCACATTTATATAGTAAAACTCGGGTTTACAGGGGTATTCCAATATTTCTTATTTTTGCTTCAAAACATAGATTGTGGGTATTGTTGGCGATGCGGTTCTAACGTGTACCCACAATCTATGTTTTGAGCAAAAATATTAAAAATATCAAAATTTTTCCATAATGATTTCAATTTGCTTTTCCACAGTCTTGGTAGAGGAAAATAAGAAGAAAAAAAAACACATTTACCAATACCTTATGCTGTGTTTTCTAACTTTGCATCATCAAAACTTCCAGGGACTATCAACTTGGTATGACTGACTCTGCTCTTTCACAAATGAAATAATTCTGTCATAAAAACTCTAACATTGTTACTTTGACCTTTTGTACAGGACTTATTAGCTTGATAATATACTAGATTATGTTAAATGCTTGGTATGGCTCATTTCACCTAAATTGTCACCATTTAGAATGGACTGAACAAAAAAAAGAAACACAACAATTATATTCTACTAAATTTTGAGCAAACTATGATACCATCAGAAATTATTTCATTTTCTACTTCGGCATGAGATATTAGGCTTCTTAATGCAACAAACCGATTTTCATTTTGATGAGTATTTGCGGAGTTATTCGATGCCGACCATAGACATGCTGAAAGTAGTATACCACACAGTGCGCATGCGCAAGCATTAAAGTTATGGTACGATTTAAATCCGCTATGAACCCCCATTCAAAATCGCAATGTACCACTCAGCAGATGACTCACACGATAAAGAAATAAAGCAAATAAAATTGAAATTATCCCCCTTTTAATTAAACATATAGGAATTTTGATGGTTTTAATTACGAGCTTGCATGTCGTGGAACTTTATTTCTTTTTCATGAATTTTAATTAGGGAGTAGCTGATATTGTTTCTTGATAATTTGGAGGTTCAAAAGTGTGCGCATGCGCAGAGCAAATTCTTCCCGATTTGCATTATTTAAGACGAGAAAACAAAACCTCATTCAATTTTTATCGAAATGAAAATCAGATTTTTGCATGATATACCCTAACATCCCATGAATGTGAATCATACAGCAACAGACCTGAAATTATCAATGTTTTGCCGTTAAACTCGAAAATCTTTGGTGGCCTATTGTTGCGTTTCTTTTTTTGTTCAGTATAGAAAAAGCTAAGTACCTGTAAGTTACAAGAATTATGAGCCTGGTCACTAGATATTTGACATTTGGTTCTTGTATATATAAGGTCAAGTTGGTGTAGAATAGTGTAGACCCTCATTTGAATGCTTACAAACATTGGAGTTCTGTCTAAACAGTACAAGTCTTGATCAGACTGCTGGTGAGCATTGTACACACTGATAAGACCACTGGTGAAGAGTGCAAATCAGTCATGCTTATTCTAATAAAACCAATAGGGAAGTGCAGACTGTCCTAATTACAAGATTTTAAAACTTTTTTCATGCTCAACTCAGCTGAGACTGAAATTTAAGCTGCTGAATCAGATCACCAAGGCCACAAAGCCAGTCATTGATCTTGCTAATGTATCTTGCTAGAATGTTAAAATGCCAATAATGTAACATTTATGAGCAGGATAATTTTCATTCATAGTTGAGCATGAAAAAATTGTATACACTCTAGGCCATGTAGCTGGCTACACTTGGATGGAACTATTACAGATTCTTTTGATTTACAGGTTTTTGAACAAGTTGTTGTTTATGCTGCCCAATCTTCATGGAGAGTTCAGAACCCTATGCCTAGAGATTCTACACTCTAGGATAGATAATGTGGACAATGTCTTCCTAGAATTGAAGTCTAAGGGGATTATGTCATCTCTTAGTCACAGGTACCTGTAAATGTTTTTTGTTTTACATATAGTTTTGTGATATGTAAAATCTTTCAATTGGGAAGCCTGATGGCTGTCTGTCCCTCGATAGAGACAGAGGTTTGCCGCCTGCTGACACTTGGTTGTGCTCTTGGGCAAGGCTTGTCTGATTCTACTCCCTTAACCTTTTCTTATACGTAAATTAAACAGTGAGAAACCAATATTCTGAATGTGTTTGATTACTATAGGCAGATTGAAGTGAAGTGAAGTGATTGATTTGCTAATGCATCTGGATCTGATACATAGAAGACCTTACAGGAGTGGTCATGTCATATGAAATTTGTTATTCCAGCCTTGACCAATAAATATACCATTTCCATAACATGGCATAATTCACTCAATAATGGCATTTGTATTCTAGAGATGAGTCGACCCAGTTGATATCCCTGAAGATTATCAAGTCTGTTGCAGCCAAGTTGAAGGCTGAGGAGCTTAGTCTTCTTATGTCATCAGTAACTGCATTTGGCGTACATCCCAGTGCAAGCTGTAGGCTAGTCATGTATGATATACTCATGTGGATCTATGATAATTACAAGTAAGTTATTTCTCTTATAAGATTTTGTTATGTATGACAGTTACTTGTTGAAAGATGTGCATTCAGTACTGGTAAACTTCCCAAGGGAGTATGCCCAGGAAAGTATGATGTTATACATATGATGTTTACTTGTTGTCCTTAGCAATTATTTACTTTTAGTGTCCCAGATATTGGACATAAACAGGTTGTTTACTTCAGAATTTTCTAGAAATTTCAAATTGTTCTTTGACGGAAAAGTCCGGAAAAATCTGGAAGAACCAAAGATGTAGAATCTTCTAGAAAAATCTTTTTTTTTTATGTCAAAAGAATATTGTGGAATTTTCTGGAAGGATAATGGCCTCTCTAGAATATTCCAAAACATTAAATTTTGGTAAACAACTTGTTATTTTTAGTATATGATATCATAGAATTTGCTGGAAGAATCCTGAATGTTCCTCAGTGCTATATAAGGGCTACAAATTTTCATAAGAACAATCTTTGGGTACTGTTACTATTAAGAAGTCAAAATCTATCTTACTGGAATTTAAACTTATTCTTGGATTACTTTGTGATATTCGATTCTGGATTGGGACATAGTGCTATTTTGAAACAAACTTTAATTCTTGGGATCAGAAACTGATACAGACTTGTGTTAAAAAATTCTGAGGGACATTCAGACATTCTTAAGGGAATTAACATCTTGAAAGGTATTGTACATTCATTTTTGTTTGATTGTATATATGCTTTTGATTGTTTCACATGTAATTACTGGTTAAATCACTTCTAAATAAATTTGTTAAATTTTAAACAAAGCTTGTTGCTGGCTAACCAACTTGTTGGTTTCCTTAATCTTCTAGTTACGCCTGGCACGTAACAGAATTGGGGGCTCGTCCGGGATTGAAATTTCTTGTGCACCAAATTTATTTATAATTCTAAAGTATCTTCACTGTTTGTTGTTAGCTCACCTGAGCCGTCAGGCTCACAAGGTGAGCTTATAGTATACCCATGCTCCGTCGTCCGTCCGTCGTCCGTCGTCCGTCCGTCCGTCGTCCACACTTTTCAAAGATCTTCTCCTCTGAAACCGCTTGGCCAATCAAAGCAAAATTTTACATGAAGCATCTATGGGAAGGGGGAACCAATGTGTATATAAATAATCCAGGTCACATGACCAAGATGGCCGCCATGCCCATATATGGTAAAAACCCTTCAAAAATCTTCTTCTCCGGAACCACTGGACCGATTTCAACCAAACTTAGCATGAAGCATTAATGGCTCAAGCACTACAATGTGTATATAAATCATGACCCTATGATGACCTTGACCTATTTTACGGCAAGGTCAACATAGGTCGCGAATGCATTTGAATGGCAAAAATTGTTAAATTGTCATTTAAAGGAAAAATCTTGCAGAAAATGAGCAGTAGGACTGAATATTAATGATTCTGAAAAAAATTGGGCACCAGGGGCTCATCCGCCCCCACCCCGGGGCAATATACATGTATATCTCCATAATATTCAAACATCTTCTCCTCTGAAACCGCGTGGCCAATCAAAGCGAAATTTTATGTGAAGCATCAATAGGAAGGGGTAACAAATATGTATATAAAAAATCCAGGTCACATGACCAAGATGGCCGCCATGCCCATATATGGTAAAAACCGTTCAAAAATCTTCTTCTCCAGAACCGGTTGACCGATTTCAACGAAACTTGGCACGAAGCATCGATGGCTCAAGCACTACAATGTGTATATAAATCATGACCCTGTGATGACCTTGACCTATTTTACGGGAAGGTCAACGTAGGTCACCAATGCATTTGAATGGGGAAAACTTTTAAAATGTCATTTAAAGTGAAAGTCTTGCAGGAAATGGGCAGTAGGACTGGATATTAATGATTCTGAAAAAAATTGGACCCCAGGGGCTCATGTGCCCCCACCCCGGGGCAATATACATGTATATTTCCATAATATTCAAACGTCTTCTCCTCTGAAACCGCTTGGCCAAACAAAGCCAAATTTTAAGTGAAGCATCTATAGAATGGGGGAATCAATGTGTATATAAATAATCTAGGTCACATGACCAAGATGGCCGCCATGCCCATATATGGTAAAAACCCATCAAAAATCATCTTCTCTGAAACCAATAGACTGATTTCAAGGAAACTTGGCGTGAGGCATCGATGGCTAAAGTACTCAAATGTATATATAAATCATGACCCTGTGATGACCTTGACCAAGTTTATGGCAAGGTCAACATGGGTTGCCTGTGCATCTGAATTGGGAAAACTGTTAAAATGTCATTTGAAGGAAAAAGCCAACAGGAAATTGGCAAATGGACAGAATATTGAAGATTCTGAAAAAAGAAAATGGCCCAAGGGCTTATCTGCCCCTGCACTGGAGTTAAATACCATAATATTCAAACATGTTTATTGGTATATGCAGCTGATCTCAGGTGAGCGTTTACAGGACCATTGGTCCTCTGGTTTAAATAGCTAAAGCCAGCAAAAAGCAACCATGTCATTCAAACTAAGTGACTTTATTGCTGCGCCTTCTCGGGAGCTGTTAGATAAGGCCAAAAAGAGTGACCTCTTAGACACAGCTGATCATTATGGGTTGTCAAATATCAAGACTTCCATGTTAAAACATGAAATTAAGAACATTTTGATTCAGTTTTTTGTTGACGAGGAAATTTTTGATTCCTCGGCTACTTCTCAGATTCTAGTCACTCAGACTGACTTGCAGTTGAGGGAACTAGAAATCAAAAGACAAATTGAGATGGAAAAACTAAAATTTGAGTATGAAGAAAGAATAAGGTTGGAAACTTTAGAACGGGATGAAAGAATAAGGGCAGAAAAGGCCGAAAGGGAAGAAAGAATAAGATTGGAAACTTTAGAACGAGAAGAAAGAATGCATAAACAAAAGTTAGAAATGGAAGAACGAGAGAAGGAAAAACAAAGAGAATTAGAACGAGAAAAAATTGAGTTAGAAAAAGAAAAATTAGAAAGAGAAGAAAGGCTTGAAAAAGAAAAATTAGAACGAGAAGAACGGCTCGAAATTGAAAAAGAAAAATTGAGATTTGAAAATGAAGAAAAAGAAAGAGAAAGGCTATTTCAGTTAAGAATCAAAGAAATTGAATTTAATGAAAAATCAAAATCAAAATCTTTATCTTCAGACACAAGCAAAATATTTGATGTAACAAAACATATCCGACTCGTTCCTCCATTTCAAGAAAAAGAGGTTGATAAATATTTTCTACATTTTGAGAAGGTAGCAGAAAACTTGAAATGGCCAAGAGAGCATTGGACCTTGCTTTTGCAAAGTGTTGTAATTGGTAAAGCTCGAGAAATTTACACTCAGCTTTCTCTTGAGCAAAGCTCAGATTATGATACAGTAAAGGAATTTATTCTTAAGGCTTATGAGTTGGTCCCTGAGGCATACAGGCAGAAATTTAGAGACTGTAGAAAAGAACATGACCAGACTCATCTTGAGTTTGCTAGAACAAAAGAGCAACTATTTGATAGATGGTGTTCTTCAAAGAAAGTAGGTTCTGATCATGCAAAGCTAAGGCAGCTCATGCTTGTTGAAGAATTCAAACGGTGCATAAATTCTGATGTTAAGGCTTTCTTGAACGAAAGAGAAGTTGAAAACTTGGAAACAGCAGCACGTTTAGCTGATGACTATGCTTTGACTCATAAGGCTTCATTTGTCAACAAGCCATATCCTAGGAAACCATATAACCCTCAATCAAAGCAAATTACCCCTCAGTCAAAACCATATTCCCCTCAGTCCGGTCCCAAAGCCAATCCCAGTAATCCAACTGACAATTCCAGTCCAAAACCCAAATTTTCTAGTGAAAACAAAGGACAAAATCCCTTATCCCAGCCAGTTTGTAATTATTGTAAGAAAACTGGCCACATTATTTCTGAATGTTTGGCACTGAAACGAAAGAAAGAGAAAATCTAGATAGTGCTAAACCGACAGGCCTCACCTCCTTAAAGGCTAAACCACAGTCTTGTATCCAGGAAGAAAACCCTATACTGACCAGAACTTGTAAAGAGTCAGTCTCTGAGGATTCTATTATGGAGATTTATGAACCATTCTTATCAGATGGTTTTGTGTCACTTAACAGTGACTCTGCCCAGTCTACCCCTATCAAAATCTTACGAGATACCGGAGCTCCTCAATCCCTTATCTTGGCAGATACCTTGCCATTTTCCGAGAAGTCTTCTTCTGGGACAAGTGTCCTTATCCAGGGCGTAGAGTGTGGATTTGTTAACGTACCGCTCCATAATATCTATTTGTCCTCAGACTTAGTTAAAGGTCCCGTGGCTGTAGGTATTAGACCTTCCTTACCTTTTAAAGGTATTCATTTGCTGTTAGGCAATGATTTGGCAGGAGATAAGGTTGTGGTAAACCCACTTTTGACCAGCACACCATGTGTTGATCAACCGCCTGATCCCATTGAGCAGGAAATTCCTGACCTTTACCCTTCTTGTGCTGTCACTAGGGCAATGGCAAAGAAAGCCAAATTATATGATGGGATGCAGGACATAAATTTAACTGACACTTTGATAGGTCAGTCCTTTAATAAAGAGATTTCAACATCTCTTTCCCCTAGTCAGTCTGATATTCAGACTGACCCTAGCAATCCAAGGTCGGGGTCAGAAAATGACCTTTCACCCTCAACGTCAAACGATCAAGGTCATGACCAGCTGTCAAGGTCACAGCTTTGTAAAGAACAACACAGTGATCCTGAGATCTCGCCTTTATTTGAAAGGGCTTTTAATGAAAATGAAATATCCCAGGTTCCTGTTTGCTATTATGTCAAAAATGGCATTTTGATGAGAAAATGGCGTCCTCCGGATGTCTCCGCAGCAGATGAGTGGACTGTTAACCACCAAATTGTGGTTCCTAGGGTTTATCGCCCTGAAATCTTAAACTTGGCTCATGAAACACCCATGTCAGGCCATTTAGGTGTAAATAAGACCTATCACAAGATTCTAAATCATTTCTACTGGCCAGGATTAAAATCTGATGTTTCACAGCATTGCAAATCCTGCCACACTTGTCAAATGGTAGGAAAGCCCAATCAGACCATTCCAAAAGCTCAATTGCAGCCCATTCCTGCCTTTGATGAACCTTTCAGCAGAGTGATTATTGATTGTGTAGGTCCCTTACCCAAAACAAAGAAAGTTTGTGAATATCTTCTGACCATAATGTGTGCTTCAACTCGCTTTCCTGAAGCTATCCCACTCAGAAATATCAAGGCTAAAACAATAGTTAATGCACTTGTGAAGTTCTTCACATTTGTAGGACTCCCAAAATCTATCCAGTCAGACCAGGGCTCAAATTTTATGTCAGGAATTTTTCAGCAAGTCATGTACGAACTTGGAATTAAGCAATACAAGTCATCGGCTTACCACCCTGAAAGCCAAGGTGCCTTAGAAAGATTCCATCAAACTTTGAAAAACATGATCAGATCTTACTGCTTTGACACTGAAAAAGATTGGGATGAAGGCATACACTTGCTTCTATTTGCTGTAAGAGAATCTGTACAAGAGTCTCTGGGGTTCAGCCCATTTGAGCTTGTTTTTGGGCACACTGTACGTGGACCGTTAAAACTTCTAAAAGAGAAATTTCTCTCAGATGATGACAGTTCTTTGAACTTACTTCAGTATGTGTCTGATTTCAAAAACAGACTATCAAAGGCCTGTGATGCAGCTCGGTCCAATCTCAAATCTACTCAAAGCAAAATGAAGATTCGTTATGATGAAAATGCTAAAGACAGAAATTTTGAACCTGGAGACAAGGTACTTGCTCTCTTGCCCATTCCTGGCAGACCTTTACAAGCTAGATATTATGGCCCGTATACTGTTGATAAAAAGTTAAGTGACGTGAATTACATTGTTAACACTCCTGGGAGGCGCAAGCAAAAACAGCTATGTCACATTAATATGCTCAAAAAGTATATTGATAGGGATAGTTCTGTTATTTCATCAGTAAATATAGTTAATTCTGTCCCTCATGAACAAAATCAAATGGACTCTGAGGACTTCAACTTGGAGAAATCTGATCCCTCGTCATCGAAACTCCAGAATTCTGACATACTACAGAATCTTGATCAGAAACTGTCTCACCTTGATTCAGACAAAAGACTTGAACTGAAACAGTTAGTTCTCGAATATGAGCACTTATTTCCGGACATTCCATCCAGAACTGACAAAATCTATCATGATGTTGACATTATTGAAGGTTCAAAACCTGTAAAGCAACATCCTTACAGAATGAACCCTGTAAAACAGCAATATCTCAGGGAAGAAGTTCAATATTTGCTGGACAATGATTTCATTGAACCCAGCCAAAGTGAATGGAGTTCTCCTTGTATTCTTGTACCAAAGCCAGACAGGACATTTTGAATGTGCACAGACTATCGAAAAGTCAATTCTGTCACTAAAACAGACACTTTTCCCATCCCACGAATCGATGACTGCATTGATAATATTGGACATGCCAAGTATGTTACAAAGTTCGATCTGCTAAAGGGATTTTGGCAGATACCCCTCACAGACAGAGCAAAGGAGATCTCGGCATTTGTTACACCAGATGGACTGTACCAGTATAAAGTCATGCCATTTGGAATGAAGAACTCGCCTGCGACTTTTCAGCGGCTGGTCAACAGTTTGATTTCCAATCTGGATGGCTGTAAAGCCTATATCGACGACGCTATTATCTTCAGTGAGGAGTGGCAACAACACTTGCAGACAATCAGAACATTCTTTGACCGGCTAAGTGATGCTAAACTAACTGTGAACTTGGCAAAAAGTGAATTTTGCCATGCAAACTTGACATTTCTTGGACACATTGTAGGTCAAGGTCAGGTAAAACCTGTAGAAGCTAAAGTTGAGGCTATCTCAGATTTTCCTGTACCTACTAACAAAAGACAACTGATGCGCTTTCTGGGTATGGCTGGATATTACAGGAAATTCTGCAACAACTTCTCGGCTATAGCTGAGCCTCTGACAAACTTGCTTGGTAAGAAGGCCAAGTATATTTGGACAGATGACTGCCAGAAGTCATTTGATAAGCTCAAGGCCATACTTAGAAGTGCTCCGGTCCTCTTAGCACCAAGTTTTGACAAAGAGTTCAAGTTGGCTGTAGATGCCAGTGATGTTGGTGCAGGCAGTGTATTGTTGCAAGAAGATGACAATGGTGTTGACCATCCTGTTTGTTATTTTTCCAAAAAGTTTAACAAGCATCAGAGAAATTACTCTACCATAGAGAAAGAATGCCTAGAGAAAGAATGCCTATCTCTAATCCTTGCACTTCAGCACTTTGAAGTTTACTTAGCTTCTTCACATGCACCAATTGTTGTCTTCAGTGACCACAATCCACTGACTTTCATACATAAAATGAAAAACAAGAACCAGCGTTTACTCAGGTGGAGTCTCATGTTGCAAGAGCACAATCTTGACATCAGACATATCCGAGGAAGAGATAATATCATTCCAGACACCCTAAGCAGAGCTTAAGTGCCTCTACAATGCTGATGTCCAGCTTTGTGCTGTTGTATTTGATTAGTTTTGCACAAATTTTGCTAAACATATTGTATACAATTATCCAGTATTGCAAAAGAAAGCTTTATTTTATAAAACTTTCTTTTCTTTGAAGAGGGAAAGTGTTATGTATGACAGTTACTTGTTGAAAGATGTGCATTCAGTACTGGTAAACTTCCCAAGGGAGTATGCCCAGGAAAGTATGATGTTATACATATGATGTTTACTTGTTGTCCTTAGCAATTATTTACTTTTAGTGTCCCAGATATTGGACATAAACAGGTTGTTTACTTCAGAATTTTCTAGAAATTTCAAATTGTTCTTTGACGGAAAAGTCCGGAAAAATCTGGAAGAACCAAAGATGTAGAATCTTCTAGAAAAATCTTTTTTTTTTATGTCAAAAGAATATTGTGGAATTTTCTGGAAGGATAATGGCCTCTCTAGAATATTCCAAAACATTAAATTTTGGTAAACAACTTGTTATTTTTAGTATATGATATCATAGAATTTGCTGGAAGAATCCTGAATGTTCCTCAGTGCTATAAATATAAGGGCTACAAATTTTCATAAGAACAATCTTTGGGTACTGTTACTATTAAGAAGTCAAAATCTATCTTACTGGAATTTAAACTTATTCTTGGATTACTTTGTGATATTCGATTCTTGATTGGGACATAGTGCTATTTTGAAACAAACTTTAATTCTTGGGATCAGAAACTGATACAGACTTGTGTTAAAAAATTCTGAGGGACATTCAGACATTCTTAAGGGAATTAACATCTTGAAAGGTATTGTACATTCATTTTTGTTTGATTGTATATATGCTTTTGATTGTTTCACATGTAATTACTGGTTAAATCACTTCAAAACATAAAGTATCTCACTATTTGGTTTCTTTATTTTTGTATCAGAATACATATTCAAGTGGGTTGCAAAAGTGATGGCTTGGAGCATGTTGGCTAATTAGAACAATTACTGTAAATGCATATTGTATATTTGTAGAGATGAAGACAGTGAAGTAGCCCACCATATTATGCAACAGACCAAGGAATGTTTACTGAGGGGCCTAGGGGATGATGACCAACATTGCAGGTTAACTATTGCTATTGATCATTACAAAGTTGGTGTTGACAGTGTTCCACAAAACATTTTACAATTTAGAAATGAAGATAAAGTATGAAAATGACAGGAAAGAGAATATTGTTGAAATATTATCCTTTAAACACCATCTTTGTTTCTCATGAATTGCTCATATATAAAAGTTGACTGCCCAAAAGTTTACTGCCCCCATAAAGCATAGGTGCTTTACATATTATACAATCATAAAGAAATATTAGAAGATTATGGTTGGCCAAAATGAAATGTGAATTACTTGTTTGGAGTTTTTAGGTTAAATTGTAAGCTTGCAAGGAGATAATAATGTGTATTTTGGTTGCAGATTACAAGTTCAGAATTTCTGGTCAAGTGAGACTCGGTTACCAAGGGGAACTCTGGACAGAATGGTTGCTATGCTAGAAGCTATGTACTCCCCTGTTACCGAGCAACAGTATCTTAGTTACGCCACCAACCTCCTACTAGAGATGACCTCTAAAAGTCCTGACTATCAGAAAGAAATATTTGAGTTCCCATTGTCAGAGTGCAAGTTTTCTGTAAGTTTGTAATTACTATACAAACTTTTGCCATTTTTAAGAGAAAGGTCATGGCCGAGCATTTCCCATCTATTCTGTATTGATGTTTAACAAGATCAGAACTTCAAGGTCACATGAATAAAGTGACTTCAGCACATTTCTCATTTGAAAAAGAGTAGCATAAAAATTTTAGTGTCTATCGATTCTTTTTGTCATAAAAGTGATTGACAGAAGAAAAGTTCCAGAAATTGATACAATTAAGTTTAAAGTCCCAAACCAGACATAAGCTGGGAAACAAATGAAAACACATTAAACAAGATTTAAAACTATTTTACAGGACTATGCAGTAAAGTCCTCCTGGAGACAGAGACATGCAGCCATGACACCACTGTTTGCTACACAGGCGAGCCAATCACAGGCCATGGATTATGAGGACAATGTCGATGGACAGATCAGAGCAACACAGGACGTACAACAGTTTACTCAGACACAGGCCTCAGGTTAGTGGGTGGGGTACTCAGAGGTGTTCCCATGCAAACTTTAATATGGTGCTTGACACATGGTCAGTTGGACTAGTTTATTTTGAAATGCACTGATGAAAGCTTGATACACATGGAAAGTACCTGATGAATTATATGAGCGGCCTCGTGGGAAAACCAACAATGTGGTTTCCGAACAGGTCCGACACAAACCGGCCTGTACAAGCACAGAAAAGAGCTAGAAGCTTGAAATTTCGGATTTAAGTAGAAGAGGAATTGTACTATCTGAGTAGCGAAAACAAAGGCGCTGATCAGCTTCGCGGTTACCGCGAAGCTGATCTGCGTCTTTGTTTTCGCATATGCAGATTGTTGGTTTTCCCATGAGGCGGCTCATATGTTCGATGTAGGATTTCAATATCAGTGTCTAGAGAGGTTTGATGGGCATTACCCAGATTCTCAGATACTTGACCTCACATTGAGCAAATTTTGGTTTGATAACATCTGTTTTGATTATCAAAATGTAGAAATGATTCACACATTTATATTTCGCCATTCAGGAGCAGTGAAAGGCCCATATAATTGGTTGACACAGAGCAGCCTGGATACATTCTCTGATGTCAGTCTGGTTCCCATGGATACTACACAGTCCCAGAGTTCCCTGCTGTTTACTGTCGGTACAGCTGACACCCAGGGGCGGGGCCCCCGGAGACCCAGACCAGGGCCAGGGTTCGGAAAACAGAGGCTCACAGCTCCTAAACCTGCTGCAGCTGGGAAGAAAGAAGGTAGATATTTAGAAGCCATGTTTGTGTGACTATTTCAGCTTAATGTTTGCCTCTTGTCTTTACAAGGCACCACCATAAGGTGTAAAAGTATATGTTTTAGCTCAATAGTATAATAACTTGCTGGTTAAGTTAATATGTACAATTTGTGACGCAATTTATGTGTAGTCGTTAACACTGCAAACTCTCGTTCAGTCTTGATATTCTCCTCCTGTGACAAAAATTAGTATCCCCAAGTAAGATGCAAGGCTTATTACATTACCATACTTACTATTCTGTTCACATGGAAGGTTGTGACTTTGAATGGCCTGTGAATTACTCTGAAAATGCAGTTGAAATAAAGCATAGAAAGACAGAAGGAGCCAACAATATACTGTTTTGATATTGACAGAGTTCTTTATTGGGCTGATATGTTTTCAGAGCAAGAGTCTGGGAGTGAACTACTGAGATTGAAGAGAAGATTTTTGAAAGACCAAGAACAGTCAAGGATATTCTTTGCTAAGAGAATGACCAGGATCAAACAAATGAGAGAGGTACGCTGCTGTAGCATGAAACTAAACATTTGACCTTATCTGCATTGTCATTGTATTTCGTAACTTAGCAATTGTGAGAGTCTCCCACATACACCCTGCAAAGAAATTTTGTTATCATCTTACATTAGCTGAAGGCTCACAAGGTTAGCTTATAGTATACCAATGGTCTATCATTGTCATTTATCCACCATTTTCAAAGAAACTGCTTGGCCAATCGAAGCTAAATTTCAGGCTTGTTTTTGAACTAGATGATGACAAGGTTTGAAAAATTAATGTCAAATGGGAAGCTAATGTGCATCATCATCATCATCATATCCGTTTTATAGTCCGTTCAAGTCCGTGCAAACAAGAAAAATCCATTTTAGATTACCAAAGTGGTTTCAACATGTTATTTTATGAAATAATAGATAGTGATAAAACTTTTCCTGTCACAGGTAGCCCTGCAGGAGCAGAAGACTCGCAGAGAGAATCAGGTGACGATGTATAGGAAGTATCGGGTCGGTGATCTGCCGGATATACAGATAAAATACTCCTACATCATTGCTCCACTACAGGCCCTCGCACATGTAAGTCACAGAAATAAGGTTCAAGAGCTCTGAATATATTAATGGGTTGATTCTGGGTAATTTTTGGTCAAAATTTGTAAACAATTAAGCAGTTTTGTCAAGGTTTCTGGATAGTATACTAGTATCTTAAAGTAAATGGAATTTTAGATTCAAAATGTTCTGTGACTTAATTGTTGACTTTAAGAGGAGATGCCAAATGAAAACTTACATTACTTAAGAAAAAGTATTTGTTCACACTTTTTCATAAAATAATTGCTCAGAATACTTGCTTGCTTCCTACATGATAGTTTTAATAAATGAGCCGCCTCTTGGGAAAACCAACAATGTGTTTTTTTAACAGGTTCGACACAAACCAAGCTGTACAAGCACAGAAGACAACTAGAAGCTTGAAATTTCGGATTTAAGAAGAAGATTGACTGTACTTTCCAAGTAGCGAAAACAACGGCGCTGATCAGCTTCGCGGTTACCGCGAAGCTGATCTGCGTCTTTGCTTTCGCCTATGCAATTTGTTGGTTTTTATCGCACCTGCTTATAGCAGGGTGCAATATAGGAGTCCAAATTTCCGTCTGTCCGTCCGTGCGTTCGTCCGTCCGTCCGTCAACATTTACGTCGAAGTTTGGATTTCTCTACATAAGTGATAGCTAGGATTGTGAAACCTTGCATAGTAATTGTCCTTGACATACCCTTCAAGCACGCACCTTGACCCGGTGCCCTTGACCTATATGTCACGGTCCATTGACTTTGTTAATTTTTACGTCGAAATTTGGTTTTCTCTGTATCAGTGATAGCTGTGAGTGTGAAACCTTGCATAGTAATTGTCCTTGACATACCCTTCAAGCACGCACCTTGATCCGCTGACCTTGATCTATATGTTACGGTCCACTGACTTTGTTAATTTTTACGTCGAAGTTTGGTTTTCTCTACATCAGTGATTTGCATAGTAGTTGTCCTTGACATACCCTTCAAGCACGCACCTTGACCCGGTGCCCTTGACCTATATTTCACGGTCCATTGACTTTGTTCATTTTTACGTTGAAGTTCCGTTTTCTCTGCATCAGTGATAGCTAGGATTGTGAAACCTTGCATAATAATTGTCCTTGACATACCCTTCAAGCATGCACCTTGACCCGCTGACCTTGACCTATATTTCAAGGTCCATTGACTTTGTTAATTTTTACGTCGAAGTTCCGTTTTCTCTGTATCAGTGATAGCTGTGAGTGTGAAACCTTGCATATTAATTGTCCTTGACATACCCTTCAAGCACGCACCTTGACCCACTGACCTTGACCTATATTTCAAGGTCCATTGAATTTGTTAATTTTTACGTCGAAGTTTGGTTTTCTCTACATCAGTGATAGCTGTGAGTGTGAAACCTTGCATAGTAATTGTCCTTGACATACCCTTCAAGCACGCACCTTGATCCGCTGACCTTGACCTATATTTCAAGGTCCATTGACTTTGTTAATTTTTACGTCGAAGTTCCGTTTTCTCTGTATCAGTGATAGCTGTGAGTGTGAAACCTTGCATAGTAATTGTCCTTGACATACCCTTCAAGCACGCACCTTGACCCACTGACCTTGACCTATATTTCAAGGTCCATTGAATTTGTTAATTTTTACGTCGAAGTTTGGTTTTCTCTACATCAGTGATAGCTGTGAGTGTGAAACCTTGCATAGCAATTGTCCTTGACATACCCTTCAAACACGCACCTTGACCCCCTCACCTTGACCTTTATTTCACGGTCCATTGACTTTGTTAATTTTTACGTCGAAATTTGGTTTTCTCTGCATCAGTGATAGCTGTGAGTGTGAAACCTTGCATAGTAATGTGTATTTTGCCCGATGCAGGTGCGATATCGACCTCCGCGAAGTTCTTGTCTCATGAGGCGGCTCAAATTTGATGTCATATCTAACCCTTACAGAGAGACAGTACAATAGCAAAGCTGTTATTTGGCTTGGTGTTTAAAGCTATCTTTGAGTGTATGGGTGACGTTAAGACGGAGCGAGAACTGGAGGAAACAGTGACCCAGATCACATCGTCTCTAGACAACATCCTGTCTTCATCTACACAGTACTTCCCACCATTTATTGGCTGTGTCTTGGTGAGTTAGGTTTTCAATTTTGATAGTGCTTGCCATTTGCGATTAGGAGTATTTGATATATACATGTAGCACAAACTTTACATTTTGTATTTAGAAAACTCACACTTTAGCAGGAAGTGACAAAGAAAGTTCGCATATAAACGTTGGGGAGCTTGGTGGTGGTTTAGACATGGAAGACAAAGAGTATTGGACTGTGAGTCAAGAAGTCCTGGGTTCAAACCCCATGGGTGCCGGGTTGTGTCCCTTAGCAAAACACATGCACTGCTTGTAGTATTGAATAATAATACCTAGAAAATCACTTGATTGAAAGTGTGTTGTTTAGGAGTTTAAACAACATTTATTTACTTTTTTTTGTTTTTGCTAAAATTGTTGGGCATATACAGAACTACAATTGTTATTTCAGGACATACTATACAAACTGCGGAAGAGTCTCAAGGTAGATGTGGCCAATGTTGGGGGTGCTGCCATCTTCAGTAAACTACAGCCACTTGGTGAGTTAACTCCCTTTGTCATTGATTTTACATGCGTAGTCATTTTTAGCTCACCTGAGCCGTTAGGCTCACCAGGTGAGCTTATAGGATGGCCATGATCCGGCGTCCGTCCACAATTTCAAAGATCTTCTCCTCTGAAACCGCTTGGCCAATCAAAGCCAAATTTTATATGAAGCATCTATAGGAAGGGGGAACCAATGTATACATAAATAATCCAGGTCACATGACAAAGATGACCGCCATGCACATATATGGTAAAAACCCTTCAAAAATCTTCTTCTCCAGAACCAGTGAACAGATTTCAACGAAACTTGGCATGAAGCATCGATGCCTCAAGCACTACAATGTGTACATAAATCATGACCCTGTGATGACCTTGACCTATTTAACGGTAAGGTCAACATGGGTTGCCAATGCATTTGAATGGGGAAAAATTTTAAAATGTCATTTAAAGTGAATGTCTTGCAGGAAATGGGCAGTGGGACCAAATATTAATGATTCTGCAAAAAATTGGACCCCAGGGGCTCATATGCCCCCACCCCGGGGCAATATACATGTACATTACCATAATATTCAAACATCATCTCCTCTGAAACTGCTTGGCCAATCACAGCCAAATTTTATGTGAAGCATCAATAGGAAAGGGTAACCAATGTGTACATAATGATTCTGCAAAAAATTGGACCCCAGGGGCTCATATGCCCCCACCCCGGGGCAATATACACGTACATTACCATAATATTCAAACATCATCTCCTCTGAAACCGCTTGGCCAATCAAAGCCAAGTTTTATGTGAAGCATCTATAGAATCAATGTGTATATAATCAATCTAGGTCACATGACCAAGATGGCCGCCATGCCCATATACGGTAAAAACCTTTCAAAAATCTACTACTCTGGAACTGGTGAACGAATTTCAAAGAAACTTGGCATGAAGCATTGATGGCTAAAGTACTACAATGTATATATAAATCATGAACCTGTGGTGACCTTGACCTATTTTATGACAAGGTCAACATAGGTTGCCTATTCATTTGAATGGGGAAAACTTTTAAAAACTCATTTGAGGTGAAAATGTTGCAGGAAATGGGTAGTAGGACTGAATATTAATGATTCTAAAAAAGTTGGACCCAAGGGCTTATATGGACGCACCCCGGGGCAATATACATGTATATTACCATAATATTCAAACATCTTCTTCTCTGAAACTGCTAGGCCAATTAAAGCCAAATTTTATGTGAAGCATCCATAGGATGGGGGAACCAATGTGTATATTAATAATTTAGGTCACATGACCAAGATGGCCACCATGCCCATATATGGTAAAAACCCATCAAAAATCTTCTTCTCTGATAGACTGATTTCAAGGAAACTTGGTGTGAAGCATCAATGGTTAAGTACTCCAATGTATATATAAATCATGACCCTGTGATGACCTTGACCAAGTTTATGACAGGGTCAACATGGGTTGCCTTTGCATTTGAATTGGGAAAACTGTTAAAGTGTCATTTGAAGGGAAAAGCCAGCAGGAAAAGTGGCAAATGGACGGAATATTGAAGATTCTAAAAAAACAAAACAGCCCAAGGGCTTCATCTGCCCCTGCACTGGAACTAAATACCATAATATTCAAACATGTTTTTGGGTATAAGCAGCAGATCTCTGGTGAGCGGTTACAAGACCATTGGTCCTCTGGTTTTTAGATGATTATAAACAGGTCATATGATCCTAAAAAAACAATACTTTACACATGACAGTCCTGTTATAACATGCTGGTCAGGGCCCACAGTTTATGTTTTAGATGACACTCTTGAGAAATTAACTTCTATATAAACATACTTCACACATATATTGCTGCTGTAAATAGCAATCAAAGGAATTTTCATTTTTGGATCCAAATTAACCTGGCATTTTGTCCAACACTGCACAAATAAATAGTATGTTTCTGATATCCTGATATTTGTGTTTCTCACTTTCTATCAAGTTTTACTATGGGTTTTAACTACATTGTTATAGGTATTGCTCTGCTAGAAGAGCAATTAATTATCCATGAGCCATCCGAGGGTAGAGCTAGCAAGAGAAGCCGCACAGATACCCAGGTGTCAACTGATGTGGCTCACTGGATTGAACTTTCGAGGTAACAATGATAGACTAGTCAAACCTATGCTCATGTGGATCTGAATAAAGATCATTTGTAATCAAAGTCCCATTTAAGACCTTTCAGTCTGTATTAATTGATATTAAGGAATAAATGTGTATTGTTCAAGAACACAACTTGGCCCCATTGAGGTTGGAACCCCTCACATCTCAATCCAAAGTCTGATGGTCTATCACTAGGCCATGCATTCCACAACGCCCCATTGATTTAAACTCTAGATATTGTATAGTGGTATACATCTTCTTTTTTGACATTTTAAAGTTAAAAGACATCTAAAAAGAAATGACCATATGCAAAATTTTAATTTGAGGAGGGTTAACTTGTGTACCTATTTGCCATTATATGCCTGGTCTTTATATGCCCCATATGTGGGCCGAAAATTCGTAATAAAGATCTTGTATCTTGTATCTTGTTCTGACATTATTCTTGACAAATAAATCTAATTATCCCATACTGTCATTATGTATGAAAAATGCAAAATAGGATGCTTTTAGTACTCAACAATTTTGTTCACTCTAATCAGGTTGTACAAGACGATAGAGAGCTATGATGTTTTGCTGGGTATATTCAGTGGTAAACTTGGCACCCAGCAGATTACCCAGAAGGCTATAGAGGCAGAGGCCAGGGGAGACTACTCTACTGCCAAGAAATTATACGAGGAGGCCCTCCAGTGCACAGACTGGCCAGATGAACCACCTCTAGATGCTGAAGTTGACCTCTGGGATGACTGTAGGATGGATGTAAGTTGATGATACAGTGAATGTAGTCATAGTTTAGTCATTGCTGGATAATATTTAAAGAAAAAAGGAGAAAAACTGTTTCATTATCTTAGGAAGTACTCATCCCTTATGTGGCACCAGGTGCCCAAATGAACGGAAAATGTGTGAGATGGTTGAAATACATAGCATCTACTTAAGATGTTGCATTTCTGCATTTTTTTTTATACTATATTTATAGAGGGTAACACAGTTAGCTTAAGCTATTCTACCTTGCGGCCCTCTTAAAACAAATATATATACATATATACAAACATTTGTGAATATGAGCGCATAAAACATAAAACCTTTTTAAAATTAAAACATGCCATACTTTAAAAAGATTAAGAATTGTTTTAAGAACAATGCACTTTTTAAAAATCAGTTAAAGAAACATGTACATGTAATTAAGTGCATCAGCAGATTAAAATATTTTTAAGTTGTTTTTTAAAAGTTGAAAGTGAATCTGCATTTCTTGTTGTTTGAGGAAGAGCGTTCCACAGTTTCGGGGCTGAGCATGTAAAAGACTTATCGCATAATCCACCATTATCCTTCTATGTTGATGAAAATTACTTTTTTTTGTCAAGATTTTATGGTTGTTGCAACAGATAGGAAATGGTTTAAATGAGGTCAAGGTACTTTGAAAAAGTTCAGGAGTAGATGTAGGTCACTTTTGTCAGGACGTCTCTAAAAGTAGTTGTTAGCACTTGGAATATTGACTGGAAGTCTTCCAATATATTGGAAAGCCACCTAAGATACAAACGCCAACCTCAAGTTTTACATTATTTGGCAATTTACCTTTCTTGTCTAATAATTCTAGAAGAATAATAATCATACTGGTAAAGTGTTTAAGATGTCTGCATTCTGAGTTGAGTAATTGAATCCTTGGAAATAACATAAGATGTATGTGTTCTTTTTTTACTTAAAATAGCAAAGAAACAAAATTTCATGTTTGTGTTTTCAGTGTTTGTCTAGCCTAGCTCAGTGGGATGACCTGGAGTTGGTGTCGGTAGCTGCAGTAGATGACCATACCTCACCTGACCTGAACAAAGTCTGGGAAGATACCTACCTGCAGGAGCACTATCTACCATTCATCCTACAGAGTAAAGTTAAGTTGATGTTACAAGGTGATGAGAATCAACAGTCACTCCTCAACTTTGTAGATAGTTCTATGAAGGTCCCGGATAGAAAACTCATACTAGAGGTAATATTCTACAGTTTTTGGATTTTCACATTTGATGCTATATTCTTATGCATTTTTTGCTTCTTATTTAGTACTTTGATTCAATTCATGTCCTCTGTATTAATGCCCCTTTAAAACTAATAATAAAAGACAGAGAATAATCTCAAACCACACTTATCAGATAAAGTAAAGCTCATAAAATTATCTGGAACTCCACAAAGTTTTTTGTCTTTCAAAGATCATAGTATCTAGAAAGTGTGTGATTTGGGCATGTTTGTTTGCCATTTTCAAATTATTAAGAGCACTAGCCATGTAGCCATATTTTGAAGTAACGTATATATATGCTCATATGTAACTTTGTTATCTGAGCCTTGAATAAAAAGTTTCTTATGTTATGTTATGCCATTTTCAAATTATTAAGAGCACTAGCATATCAAATAAAATGAACCTGTGCGAGAGAAAACCAACAATTTGGGTTTCCGACCAGGTCCGACACAAACCAGCCTGTACAGTCACAGAAGATGGTTAGAGACTGGAAATTTTGGATTTAGAAAGTAGAGGAATTGTACCATCTGTGTAGCGAAATCAAAGGCGCTGATCAGCTTCGCAGTTACTGCGAAGCTTATCTGCGCCTTTGTTTTTGCCTATGCAGATTGTTGGATTTCCCATGCAGTGGCTTAAATGTCTGTTATATTGTTTTCCAGAATCGCTACAGTCAGGAGCTAGCCTTGATGTATCTGTGGCAAGAAGACTATGATAGAGCTAGGCATTACACCAACATGGCACATGATTTCTTCCTACAAGTAAGCTGCTGGGATTTGCCTAAATGATTATTTTAAGATATGCATTAATCTTTCAGGGGCCAGTTGTTCAAAGCGTTGTTAGCTTAACATCATCGTTAAGACCTCAAATCGTTAAGTAAATGCCGACTAAATAAGCAAATACGCTGTTATTTTTTGTTGATAAAATGTGGGAATCCTTTGCACTGCAAAGGATTCGCACATTTCATCAACAAAAAATAATAGTATATTTGTAATATTGCCATTTGAAATTTAAACAAATCGTTAGCTAACGATGTCGTTAATTTTGAGCAACTGGCCCCAGGTATTCACTTCCTTTGTAAATATGGGGTTGTTAGAGTTTGGTCCCACACTGCTCCAGTCTTTCAGTTAAGTGTGGAGGCCCCATCTCCATATGACCTTAACTTAAATTCATAATGGTATAGGTGAGCATATTGGCATTGTGGTAGGATACAGGGCTCCTTAATGAGCAGTCCAAGGGTTGATTCCTATGACCTTTGTGTAGTAAGACACTTCTTACCTCATAGTACTCTTTGATACCCAGGAGAATGTGGCTTGTCTCAAAATTACTGATAAATTATTAACTGTGATATTGAGTCATAACCAAACCAAATAAAAGATAATTATTATGATATCTGTTTGCTACAGGAATGGAGCAGTACAGACAGCCTAATGGCTTCCAATAGAAATATGGCCCTACAGAAACTACAGCCACTGGTAGAACTACAGGAATTCCTACAGTTTATGGCTGACGAGAACAACTTCTGCACCACACAGTCTGCTCAGTCCCTGGTCCGGAAGTGGAGTAGGAGGTCACCTGACCTGTTGACCGATCCTGTGGGAGTCTGGGATGATGTGGTCACTAACAGGTAGAGATCTATTGGATAGTGAGCATATCTCAACAGAGCCAGGACACGAGAAAGCCGGTCTTTGGGTTTCCAACCAGATCCGACACAAACCAGACTGTACAGTCACAGAAGATGGCTAGAGGCTGGAAATTTTGGATTTAAAAGGTAGAAGAATTGTACTATCTGTGTGGCGAAAATAACGGTGCTGATCAGCTGTGCAATTACTGTACAGCTGATCTACGCCTTTGTTTTCGCATAGGCAAAATCCAGGTTTTCTCATGACGCAGCTCATATAAGATTGGGCAGAGCAAAAATCAGGTCCCTTAACCCACATCTGGTATATGTCTTGTAGAAACTGAAGATTCTTTTTTGGTGATTCAAGAAGATCATTGTCAGTTGGTGGTGAATGAAATTTGTGCTGAGAGCAGGTTATTCCCCTCTGGAAGGCTTGCCATGGCACAGTATGGTTAGGAAAATTGACTGCCTCTACATGACTGTGTTGACCATTAAGTGTAAAGCAATATAAAAAAAAAAAAAAGAAAGATATGTACGTTGTTTTTATCAAGATGCTCATATTAATGTAGACTTTGATCTCAGTTTTCTGCCCTGGTATCGCAGAAGAAACCTTGTATTCCAGATATGTGTACCTGGACCACATCAGTTCCCGCCTGAAGAAATCTGACTCTTCTGACTCCCAGGATTCTGTTGACTTGGAAGCAGACGACATCTTCCAGGATACCAAACTGAGGCTTAAACTCAAGATGGCCGCCAGCTGTAGAGAACAGAACAACTACACACTGACATTGAGAATATTGAAAGAGACACATAGTGTAAATCAGTTTACTGTTTATCTATGAATTAGAAAGTGTATGTCAGAAAATATTATAAGCATGTACCTTTTATTCTGATCATTAGACATAATCATATTCAGTTTCAACTTTGGAGTTGGTGGAATGAATAAATTAACCATTTCTATTTACAACGTTATACTGCATTTACTTCCCAATATTTACATTTTTCTAAAACCTCCTTAGATGAACCATTAAATGTTGATCTGTGTTCATACTTTCATGAACAACATCGTGTCACGCGACGTCACATGATCAAAACTTGACGTCAAAAAACAATGCTCTCGCCAATCTGATTGGACGTTGTAAACGTCAACGCCGTTACGCTGTTTGAATACACACTGTGTGTAAATTATCTATTTGCTTGTAAATGTGATCGCCTTGATGATTTTTCAACAAGCGATAAAGTGAATTGAATATAAATATAAGCAATGAGTTTCATTTTTCTGATGTTCATGGAGCTATGAACCACAGTGGGTCGCTAGCAAAGTTTACATGAACTCCTTCGGGGTTCATTCACTTTGCACGCGACCCACTGGGGTTCATAGCTCCATGAACACCAGAAAAATGAAATTCATTTCTTAAATATAGATCTAATTTCAGTCCTTGGGGAGTATGATGCACAGTTGTAGAGTGCAAAACTTGGGAGCCAAAGGTCCTGGGCTCGATACCTACCTCCTCCATAAAGTGTCCTTGAGCAAAACACTTAAGTTTTCCATAGTACTGGTTGTTACCCAGGAAGGGGTGGCTCCATCCCAATATGACTGACAATTTGTTGAATGGGATAAAAATAAAAATAAAAAATCATTGCAGTCTTGTATGAATGCAGAGGATAAAAGTTTGATGTGTGCATGGACCCACCTGTGTGCCATTACATACCATAAAAAGACTCGGGCAGCCATTTTAGAAATTGGAGAAGGTTCTATTATCAAAGTCTTAAATACGCTAGATCAACTCAGTAAGTAATTTGCAATATAATAGCATGGCTGTATTTCTTCTTTCATACCTCATTTCAGTCCTGTAAGCATGCAGAGGATGAAAGTTTGATGTGTGACTGGACTCATCTTTACGCCAGCACACACCATAAAAAGACCAGGGCAGCTGTATCAGAGATTAACGAGGAGTCTCTTAGCAGTGTCTTCACTACATTAGACCAGCTGAGTAAGTTTTGATGATCATTTATACTGTGTAGTGTCTTGGTTGCTTTTGAAAGTACTTGCTTGCTTTTGTAAATATTCATAAGAAAGGTGATGGGCCATATTGTGGTTTTGGCTGCTACATGTAAAACCTCATCCATGACATTATAAACCTCGTGCAAAATAGAGTCAGAGAGAATTGCTGCTTACCCCATGATAATATTTTTCATTCAGAGAAGTTGGATGAGCTGGAATGTCTGACAGAGCGACTGTCTCTCAGCAGACGACACCATGTTCTGGGTGCCCAGGGTTACGAGTTGCTGGCTCTCGGTCTACAGAGTTACGACAATGTCAGTGACCTGTCTGGTTCCCGGTTAGAACAAAAGTTCCTAGACTGCACTGGTATTAGGAAACTGAATAAACAAGAGGTAGGCCTATAGCATAAAATTTGACTAAAATCTTTGATTGAATGTTTCATGGGTAAATAATATTCTACAATATTTACACTTTTATTGCAATCACCCTAAATGAAAGTATCTTTCTTGATGTTCTTCATTTCCCAATGAAAAACATTAAGTCACATGATCTAGAGGCCACACCTATGGGCGGGGCGACGTCAAAACCAATCAGTGACGTCATTTGTTTACTCTTGTTGACGTGACGTTGGTCGCGTATCGCCATGACATTAAGCGCGAAAATTTGACGTTTCTGGCTGTTCCAAAATTACGTTAAGTCAGATTTAATGTCAAATAACATGAAAATGAGCGATGAATTGTGCAATTGCAAATCTGATACTTGATTGATAATATAAAATGTAAATATAAGTATTGAGATTCAGATTTTAGCTTTCACTGGATGATGAAAAACATTAGTTGTTTTAATGTCTCCGAGAAGCCCTTCGGGCTTCACAGACATTAAAACAGCCTAATGTTTTTCATCATCCAGTGAAAGCTAAAATCTGAATTTCAATCCTTAATTGACATGTGCTATAATAGTTGCAGTATGTCTATAATTTAGCAATATATCATCTCGGTATCAGTGTTAGAAGTTTATACTGACAAGTAATAGGCCTGTCTGCAAACAAAGAAGAGATATATTTTAGCAGATTAAGGAGCTCTAGCAACAGTTTTAAAAAAATCCCAAACCTGTTTGATGACCATGCAGAAATGCTTTCCAGTTGACAGAACAGCTGATTCAGAATGGCTACAACAGAATGAAGGCGTCAATCAGTATAGAAGATGCTGCCCACCAGAGCTCAGGGAAAGCTGACCAGTTTCCATTGGACCAGGCTTACATTGCTACTGCCAAATACTGTGATACCTTCCTCAGGCTTAAAGAAAATGGTTGGTTTTCCTCGCTTTGCATATGAACCTACTATACACCGTTTTATTAGAATGTTTTTGGTCCAGGGCAATTTCACCTTATCCGGTATATTCTTTTCCAAGAAAGGTTATTTGTCAGTTTCTGGTAAAACTAAATTTGCACTTAATACTGATAAACCTGCCAACCAGTAGCATGCCAAGGAGCAGTGTAATCAAATTAGAGATATCTCAACATGTCCACAGTTGTTAACCATGCAAAAAATGTGATCCTGTCGCTGAGCAGGTAAGGTCATGCTTAATCATTCCATTATCTTTTTGCTGTGTCCAGTTATGGTTTGAGACCCACATATGACACAAGCTAAGTTCTGTTTGCAGGTGTGCTGGATGGTTTTTGCTTGGGGTTCTACCCTTTTCACCCCACCTACTGACTGGCCGGTCTCATATATGCTGAAAGAATCTTGCAATGGGATGTAAAAATGTTTTTTGTACAAGTAGTTTAAATGTTGTTACATGTATTTTCCCTACTCAGATGAGCTGCAGGTATCCAGTAGTGCCCTAAAGTCTTTCCCCGACACCATCATAGTGTGTTTACTGAATGCTATTAAGATGGAGAATATGGAGGCTAGACAGAGGTTTCCACGGTTACTACAGCTGGTCGAGATCTACCCTGATACCATGGCAACATTTGTAGCTAAGGTAATGTATTCCTTAATGCCTTTACTTAGAAAATACCATAAGTAGGAGGCAGAGTTTGAGTACTTGTAACTTGGACTCAAATCTGTTTTACCATAGAATGAAATGTATTATGCCATTGTCAGAGATTGACTTCAGAAATTGATTATCTTTTCATTTTGTTGATGGTCTAATAAATCACCTTATGTCATGAGAAACCCTCCTATATTTTTCCAGAGTAAAGAAGTTCCAAGTTGGTTGTTTCTTATGTGGATCAGTCAAATGCTGGCTATATTAGATAAACCAGAGGCCCCGGCTGTCCATGGTATTGTTGAAGACTTGTCTTCACTCTATCCACAGGTAAAGATGAAGTGATGTTTATAGTAACGTTTTGATGCCTTTCCTTTGGTCAAACATCTGAGAGATGCAATAATGTAAGACCATTTCATTGTAATTTCTTCTTTATTAAATGGTTTACCAGTATAGCATGGTGCATAATGATTTAGATTTGATTGGCTTAAAGTTTCAGAATAGCCAGTTTCCAACATTTAGCGGAGTTTAATAAAAACAATGCCATGTTGTGCCATTTAACTTATTTTCTCTCATTCCAGGCTGTTGTATATCCCCTGAAGTTAAGCCAGGAAGGTTATACATGTAGCTTTGGTTCTACATCTAGAGATGGCAAAAATAAACAGTTTGTCGAGAAGTGAGTGAAATTGGCATAACATTATGGGATATTGAATGCCTTAATTATGCCCACTCTAAAATTAAAATGCAAAGTTAGAAGCCTCCATTGCATAGTGGTTAAGCTTCTTGCCTTGTAGGTTTGATCCCTGGTACCTATTGTCTTCTCGTTGAAATCTTAAATGGAAGTCCTGTCTCCATATGAGTCGCAATGCGAGAAAACCGGTCTTCGGGGTTTCCGAACAGGTCCGACAAAAACCGGCCTGTGCAGTCACAGAAGCAGGCGAGAGACTTGAAATTTCCGATTTAAGAAGAAGAAAACTTGTACTATCTGTGTAGCGAAAACAAAGGCGCTGATCAGCTTCGCGGTTACCGCGAAGCTGATCTGCGCCTTTGTTTTCGCATAGGCAAAAATCCGGTTTTCTCACGATGCGGCTCATATGACCTTAGCTTTTGGGGGAACATTAAACTCCAAATCAACCAAAAATCAAAGCAAAGTTAAACTACTAATAGAGTAATTTGGTCATTTGTTTATTCAATTGCAGACTGAAGACTGTGTTTGGTGATGATAGACTATCTCTACCCTCAAAGTTCATGTCAGCATTAGAGTGCTTCTCTCAACCAGACCAGGACTTCAAGGTATACTTCTCTAGTCAGACAAATGAGCCGCGTCATGAGAAAACCGGATTTTTGCCTTTGCGAAAACAAAGGCGCAGATCAGCTTCGCAGTCACTGCGAAGCTGATCAGCGCCTTTGTTTTCGCGACTCGGATAGTACAATTTCTCTTCTTACTAAATCCGAAATTTCAATCTTCTAGGCATCTTCTGTGCTTGTTCAGCTTGATTTGTGTCAGACCCGGTCGGAAACCCCTAAGACCGGTTTTCTCGCGTCGCGCCTCAAATACTGTTGATAATTCTGCTATATGCATGTTATATCACAGACTATCTCTACCCTCAAAGTTTATGTCAGCATTAGAATGCTTCTCTCAACCAGATAAGGACTTTAAGTTACAATGGTTTTCAAGTCACACATATCAGTGGAATATGTACTTCTTCCCTCCTTATGTAGTTAGCGCCTTGATTTCAGATCCTCTCTGGCACAGGTTTGTGTCCTTGAGCAAGACACTATTAGATGCCCATGGTGCTGGAAGTGATGTACCATAGGAGCCGCATCGTGAGAAAACGGGATTATTGCCTATGCGAAAACAAAGGCGCAGATCAGCTTCGCAGTAACTGCGAAGCTGATCAGCGCCTTTGTTTTCGCTACTCGGATAGTACAATTCCTCTTCTACTTAAATCCGAAATTTCAAGCTTCTAGCTCTTTTCTGAGCTTGTACAGGCCAGTTTGTGTCGGACCTGGTCGGAAACCCCGAAGACCGGTTTTCTCGCGTCGCGGCTCATAGCTTCCCGTAGTTCCCAGGAAGTGATGGCTCTGTCCCAACATGACTAAAAATTGTTTAGAATGTTTTAAAAAAGCTTAACTACATTTTTGTTGTTACAGGATTTCTTTGATGATATGAGAAAGCTGGTTAGAAAGAAAGATAAAGCAGCAATAAAGAGAGAGTATAAGATCATGTATGATAAGATGCTGGACTGCCCTAAACTTGAACCACAGACCAAGAAAGGTGGGAAACTAAAGTCTACACAGGAATCAGCCTCAGGTATATGCATTTAGATAAAAAAAATGATAATAGAACTTGTCTATAATATTCACCTGTTGTTTTGCTAACAGCGGCAGTTTAAGTTATCACAGCTGAGATATTCTGATTTAGCAAGAATAGAATGACCAGGAACTTCATGTCAGTAAAAGAGAAATTCTGTACAAACAGTTCAGTGCAGAATGAGAGCATTTGATGAGACATATTCTAAACTGGTAATGGTCTTTATTCTCATTCACTTGAGAATGGAACAAGAATTCTGATTGAGAAGCCTTTAAAATTTGCAACAGTATATTCCAGTATATACCGTCTGAAATTGAGGTCTTAAGAAACATTGCTTGTAGTGGGTCAGTGTCCAACATTCATGTATGTTTTTAAGTTTTAAATTAGGGCAACAAAATCATATGAAACCATGATTATTAGCATTCTGCGCATTGGACAAACATTTATTGTACCTTTCAGGATTCAAGTACATGTGTTTCAGTTTACATCACGCTTAATTTGAAACATTTATTTTAGCACCAGATGAAAGTCTTAATACACAGCTTGACTTGGCGAGTGACATAGGTAGTTATGCCAGAAAATGGTCAAGTGTAAGTATATGTTTAGAAAATTTGATTTATGAATCAGATATGTCTTGTAAGGATTTTTAAATCAAATCTTTGATTATAAAATTGCTGCTGTCACCAAAGTGACATTACAAATGCAATAAGGCAGTTTTGTACTAGGCTGCAGAGGAAAAAATATCAGTTGAACAAATGCTCAGAACATGTCACTTCACCATAAAATGAGCCGCATCGTGAGAAAACCGGATTTTTGCCTAGGCGAAAACAAAGGCGCAGATCAGCTTCGCGGTAACCGCGAAGCTGATCAGCGCCTTTGTTTTCGCTACTCGGATTGTACAATTCCTCTTCTTTCTAAATCCGAAATTTCAAGCTTCTAGCCTGCTTCTGTGACTGCACAGGCCGGTTTGTGTCGGACCTGGTCGTAAACCCCGAAGACTGGTTTTCTCATGTCGCGGCTTAAATTATAAATGGTCAGGACTCCTTAAATAGAAGTATCTTTCTGATTATCTTGAATTATGAGGGAAAATAGGCTAATTTACTTTTAAATGATAAAATGCTAAAACTAGATTTAATATGTTGTAGAAATACAAGGATCAATTTGACAAGGTTTTTGGTTCTGATGGATCTAAGCTGGCCAATATGTCATATGAGGTATGTATGAACTATTAATATAGCAAATATATAGCAAACCATGACAGAAAAATGTGAAAAAAAAAATCTTTGTTTCAAATTAAACTTAAAAAGTAATGACTAAGGTCATGCACTTAGCTTGCTGGGGCCAGTTGTTCAAAACTTTGTTAGCTTAACGTCATCGTTAAGACCTCAATTTGTTAAGTAAATGCCGACTATATAAGCAAATACACTGTTATTTTTTGTTGATAAAATGTGAGAATCCTTTGCAATGCAAAGGATTCTCACATTTTTTCAACAAAAAACAACAGTGTATTTGTAATAAACATGTTTGAAATTTAACGAATCGTTAACTAACGACATCGTTAATTTTGAACAACTGGGCCCTGATCTTGATTATAAAAGGAAAGGTCAGGTAAGTTATTTCCAGTCTTGTTTGCACAAGTTTTACAAAGAAGCTTTTTAGAAATGTTGATAAAATGCATTAAAGATATGAGCCAAATCATGGGAAAAGTGGATTTTTGCACAAGCAAAAAAGGCACAAATCAGCTGTGCAATAAATCAGTGCTGTTATTTAGTCTGGTGGGATAGTACTGTGCCTCATCTTGCTAAACTCAGATTTCAAGCTTCTGTTTTCTGTGGCAGTAATCCCGAAGTCTGGTTTTCTCATGTCACAGCTCATTTTATAACACAAGCTCTGCTATGTTTTGCCAGGACTACATGAAAAATAAGAAGAGTTTCCTGGACAAGTTTGCCGGAGAAATCAAAGACAAGAAAAGTGATCTCCAACCTCCCAGTAAACTATCCGAGTATTCTATGTGGATGTCACGGTTTAACCCTAACTCTCAGGGCAGGGGACTTGAAATACCAGGTGGGTAATCAGTTCACCAGAGAAGGGAAAATACCTATGCAAAAATAGTATGTTGAAATGGACATTTTTAGGCAGTTTATTTATATGGGAAATTACTTCTTTTTTTTGCGAAAATAAAATTGGTTTACCAGATGCGTTTTTATTGTCCCCCGCCTTTTCGAAGAAAAGCGGAGGGACATAGTTTATGGCTTTCCGTCATTCCGTCCGTCTGGACGTCCTTCCGTCCCCCTATAGGAGTATGTACCTTGTGCAAGCAACTCCTCCTACAGTTTTATTCCGATTCTTTTGAAACTTTACAGATGTCTTGACCATGCTTTGAAGATGTGCATGTGATTTGGATATAATCCTCAGATTAATTTTTGACACTTTTTTTGCAATTTTAACTTAGTCATTTTTCGGACATTTTGACAGTGAAAGTGAATGGATGGTGGGTACCTTATGCAAGCAACTCCTCCTACAGTTTTATTTTGATTCTTTTGTAACTTGATAGATGTTTTAATCATGCTTTGAAGATATGCATGTGATTTGGATATAATCCTCAGATTAATTTTTGACACTTTTTTCACAATTTGAACTTAGTCATTTTTTCGGACATTTTGACAATGAAAGTGAATGGACGGTGGGTACCTTGTGCAAGCAACTCCTCCTACAGTTTTATTCTGATTCTTTTGTTACTTTACAGATGGTTTAATCATGCTTTGAAGATGTGCATGTGATTTGGATATAATCCTCAGATTAATTTTGACACTTTTTTCGCAATTTGAACTTAGTCATTTTTTCGGACATTTTGACAATGAAAGTGAATGGACGCTGGGTACGTTGTGCAAGCAACTCCTCCTACAGTTATATTCGAATTCTTTTGAAACTTTACAGATGTCTTGACCATGCTTTAAAGATACGCATATGGTTTGGATATAATCCTAACTTTAATTTTTCTCACTTTTTCAAAATTTGAACTTAAGTCGTTTTCCAGGCATTTACACTAAGAAAGTGCATATGGTTTGGATACATGTTATTCTAAGATTATATTTGTGTAACTAAACTATCAAGGCGGGGGACATAAATTCTCTGAATTTGCTTGTTGTTTCTTGTCATATCCAGGTCAGTATACAGGGATCACCAAACCACTGCCAGAATACCATGTCAAGATTTCCGGCTTTGATCAAAGTGTAAGAATCCATTCCTCATTTTAATCAATTAAAAAGTATTTCTTTTATTAATATCAAAGACTTACAAGGTACATGTACACAACCTTTGTTAGTAGTTTCTAGACACTTGTCACAGTATGACACAGTATTGTCATCAAGTTCTGACTTCTTGAATGTCATTCATGAAAATATTGAATAAAAGGGGACTAAGGATTGCACCCTGGTGCACCACCTTTTAAATATCAAACTACTTGTACTTTGGAATTGACTTTGTCTAACCCTACAGCTGTATTCTGTTAGATAGATACCTATCTTATATAAGTAATTATTGTTTCTATTAGATATTGGTAATGACCTCCCTGAGGAAGCCCAAGCGTATCACAATCCGGGGGAATGATGAGAAGGACTATAAATACTTGGTAAAGGGCGGTGAAGACCTCAGACAGGACCAGAGGATCGAACAACTCTTCTTCATTATGAATCAGGTGTTCAACAAGGATCCAGCATGTAGACAGAGGAAATTGTTTCTAGAGACGTACCAGGTTATTCCTATAACTACGAGGTAATTAAGGCATATACTAGCTGTGACTTAAATTATTGCTGCCAAATGACATCAGTTTTCGCATATAAAGCTAACAGTCCCCAAAAGTTTTAGAAAGTTTGATTTTTTTATACGTTAAAAATTCTCATGATATGCTCAAAAAGTCATTACAAAGTAATTGCATGAGTTGTGAGCCCACCTGTTGCAGATATGTTATGATAAAATTGCAGTGAATCTATAATGCCATTAATTTGTGAAGATTGAGCAACTATCGCACAATGTCATATGGCTATGTCATATGGCTATCTGTCAATAGTCTTGAGAATAAATTGGAAACAACTTTAAAATATGCCTATTTTATTTAAGAATTGAAATTCAGATTTTAGCTTTCACTGGATAATGAGAAACATTAGGCTGTTTTAATAGCTGTGAAGCCCAAAGGGCTTCTACATAGGTCATTCAAAAAATAATGCAATATATAGCGTATTTTTGTGTATTATTAGCTCACCTGAGCCGATGGCTCACAAGGTGAGCTTATAGAATGGCCATGATCCGGCGTCCTTCCGTCGTCCGTCCGTCCGTCGTCGTCGTCCACAATTTCAAAGATCTTCTTCTCTGAAACCGCTCGGTCGATCTAGTTGAAATTTTATGTGGAGCCTCCTTGGGTAGTGGCATTGTAATTTTGTTCGCTACATCTTGGTCACATGACCAAGATGGCCGCTTCGCCCATATATGGTAAAAACATTTCAAAAATCTTCTTCTCCAGAACCGGTGGGCCGATTTCCCCGAAACTTGGTATGTAGCATCGGGGACTTTAGCCCATCATAGTTTGATAAAATGATGACCCTTGGATGACCTTGACCTATTTTACAGCAAGGTCAAATTTGGAAACATAGGCTTTTACATGAGAAAAGTGAAAACTGGATTTTTTGAAAACTGTTGCAGCCTGAGACCTGATAGGGTAGGGGAGGGAAGACGAACGTTTGATCGCGAAATCCAGGTCACATGACCAAGATGGCCGCCATGCCCATATATGGTAAAAACCACTCAAAAATCTTCTTCTCCAGAACTGGCTGGCCGATTCTCATGAAACTTGGTATGTTACATAATGTAGCATTTGGGACTCCAGCCCATCATAGTTTGATCAAATGATGACCATAGGATGACCTTGACCTATTTTACGGCAATGTCAATTTTGGAAACATAGGCTTTTACATGGGAAAAAGTGAAAACTGGATTTTTTTGAAAACTATTGCAGCCTGAGGCCTGAAAAGTGGTAGATGCAAACAACTAATGGAGTAGATGAAGGTATGTGATTAATTTAGGTCAAGGTCATCTCTTGACCTTGGCCAGTCTGTCGTCCATACAAACTTTTCAAAGATCTTCTTCTCTGAAACTGCTCGGCCAATCAAAGTGAAATTTCATGTGGAGCATCCATGGGTAAGGAAGACAAAAGTTTGATTGCAAAATCCAGGTCACATGACCAAGATGGCCGCCACACCCATATATGGTAAAAACCACTCAAAAATCTTCTTCTCCAGAACCGGCAGGCCGATTTTCATGAAACTTGGTATGTAGCATTTGGGACTCCAGCCCATCATAGTTTGATCAAATGATGACCATAGGATGACCTTGACCTATTTTACGGCAATGTCAATTTTGGAAACATAGGCTTTTACATGGGAAAAAGTGAAAACTATGGATTTTTTGAAATTTATTGCAGCCTGAGGCCTGAAAAGTGGTAGATGCAAACAACTAATGGAGTAGATGAAGGTATGTGATTAATTTAGGTCAAGGTCATCCCTTGACCTTGGCCTGTCTTGATTCATACACACTTTTCAAAGATCTTCTTCTCTGAAACTGATTGGCCATTATGTGGAGCATCCATGGGTAGGGGAGACAAAAGTTTGATCGCGAAATCTAGGTCACATGACCAAGATGGCCACCACGCCCATATATGGTAAAGAGCACTCAAAAATCTTCTTCTCCAGAACCGGCAGGTCCATTTTCATGAAACTTGGTATGTAGCATTTGGGACTCCAGCCCATCATAGTTTGATCAAATGTTGACCCTAGGATGACCTTGACCTATTTTACGGCAATTTCAATTTTGGAAACATAGGCTTTTACATGAGGAAAGTGAAAACTATGGATTTTTTGAAAACTGTTGCAGCCTGAGACCTGAAAAGTGGTAGATGCAAACAACTAATGGAGTAGATGAAGGTATGTGATTAATTTAGGTCAAGGTCATCTCTTGACCTTGGCCAGTCTGTCGTCCATACACACTTTTGAAAGATCTTCTTCTCTGAAACTGCTGGGCCAATCAAAGTGAAATTTTATGTGGAGCGTCCATGGGTAGGGGGAACGAAAGTTTGTTCGCTAAATTCGGGTCACATGACCAAGATGGCCACCAGGCCCAACTATGGTAAAAACCACTCAAAAATCTTCCTCTCCAGAACCGGATGGCCGATTTACGCGAAACTTGGTATGTAGTATTTGGGACTCCAGCCCATCATAGTTTGTTGAAATGATGACCCTAGGATGACCTTGACCTATTTTACGGCAAGGTCAATTTTGGAAGCATAGGCTTTTACATGGGAAAAGGCAAAACAATGGATATTTTGGAAACTGTTGCATCTCGAGACCTGAAAGTTGCTAGATGCAGACAACTAATGGAGTCAGTGAAGGTAAGTAATTAATGAAGGCCAAGGTCATTTCTTGACCTTGACCCAAGGTCATTTAAATGTCAAAATTAAAATTATGGTTTTCTCAGAAATCACTGGGTTTGGAAACTATTGCAGCCACTATTGCAGCCTGAGATCAGAAGCTTTGCAGATGCAGACATTATGAAGTCAATAAAGGTGTGTGAGTATTCAAGGTCATTTCATGATGACTTAATACTCCAAGATCAGGCTTCAGGTGAGCGTTCTCAGGACCAATGGTCCTCTGGTTATCTGAGAGGTAATGTTTTTAATTTCTGAACGTTTGATTCAATCTGCATTCAAAAAAATAAACATCAACTAATTCGGTCCATACACTTGATGTTGCTTAGCAACCATAGAATGGCAGCGAAGGTGGTGGCCGCGAAAACCACTTTTCATAAATGAAATAAGTAAGCATTAAGCTTTGGTATTTCTTTGGTGGTGTTTCAAATAGCTATCTTTATACATGTTTGTGTAATGTCACCTTAGCCAGAATTTTCTAGGCAACTGCAATGTTCATACAGCCCCAACCGTTGCTTAGCAATGCCAGAACCTATGCAATTTCGGTTTTATGCATTTTCCATAGATTTTGGTTGCTAGGCAACGAAATATGTTATCTGAGATTTGCATTTTATAGCAAATAGTTTACAAAGCGTCAATGGCAGATACAAATAGGCATATAAATATTCGATTAAACAAACTAGATGTCAAATTGAGGCAGACATTGTATCTCTACCCCCATTTTTCACCCTTCGATCGAGAAATTTTAGTCATTTTTTCAACTTTGATTAGGTGTCATTTAGAATATATCAATCTGGTTACATTGTCGTGAACATTAAATGCAACTATTTTAAGTTCAGTGTAAGAAAATAAAATGAATACATTTATTTTGGCTTTCCTGTCACCATGGCAATGGTTTTAAGTGTCTAGGAGTCGAACTGTCTTGCAGAGGGCGAATTGAATTTATGTTTCAAGAAAGCTAAATCAAACTTTAATAACGTGTTCAAACAAAACATTATGGTCAATATTGCATTACTTATTGAATGACCCTCTTATGAGACATTAAAACAACTAATGTTTTTCATTATTCAGTGAAAGCTAAAATCTAAATTTCAATACTTATATATACATTTTATATTATCAATCAAGTATCAGATTTTTGATTGCACATATCATTGCTCATTTTCATGTTATTTGACATTAAATCTGACTTAACGTAATTTTGGAACAGCCAAAACGTCAAATTTTCGCGCTCAGCGTCATGGCGATACGTGATTGATGTCACCCCAACAAAAGTAAACAAACAATGTCACTGGCTGGTTTTGACATCACCCCACCCACAGGGGTGGCCTCTAGATCACGTGACTTAATGTTTTTCATTGGGAAATGGAGAACATTAAGAACGATACTTTCATCTAGGGCGATTGCAGAAATATTCTAATTCCAGAGTTGGTCTCATTGAGTGGGTTCCCAACACAAAGCCATTGAAAGAGTTCATATATGGTTCTCTAACAGAGGCAGAGAAAAGGTAATGTAACTGGCTAGGATTGGCGTTAATATCACAGAGAAAAACCAACATGTAACATGAATGAGCTTCAGCTTTTTCATAAGAAAACAAAACAAAAACTGATGAAAAAGATTCAAAATTTTGGATTTGTTGCCATCTTGTCAGCATAAATGTTAAATGAGCCGCCCCATGGGAAAACCAACAATCTGCATATGCGAAAACAAAGGTGCAGATCAGCTTCGCGGTGACTGCGAAGCTGATCAGCGCCTTTGTTTTCGCTACTTGGATAGTACAGTTCCTCTTCTACTTAAATCCGAAATTCAAGCTTCTAGCTCTTTTCTGTGACTATACAGATCGGTTTGTGTCGGACCTGTTCGGAAACCACATTGTTGGTTTTCCCACAAGGCGGCTCAAATGATTGGAGGCAGTAATGTTAGGTATTGTATGATACAACACTATTGAAACAGACATGGTGCACTGTGCATGGAATGGTTTGATTGATCAGCGCCTTTGATTACACCACATGGATAGTACAATTCCTTTTCTTAAATCTAAAATTTTAAGATTCTAACCTCCTTCTTTGGCTGTACAGTCCAGTATGTGCCCAACCTGATAGGAAACCTGAAAACCAGTTTTGTCACGTCATGGCTCATATATAAACTACAGGAGATGTCTAATAATGTCTGTCTTTATATTCTTAACATTTCTTTCAGACAAAATCCCCACGTTCCGCAGCAGGACTGGATTGTGAAGCCTACTAAGGCTAATGAGAGGCAAGATTGGGGCAAGATTTATCAGAATGTTTACAGTAAATATAGCTATACAGAGACACAGAGACAACAGAATCTTATTGAGGGTAAAATACCATGGGACCTGTCTAGGTAATGTTCTCTTCTGGTTTTCTTAGATTTTAGTCTGTTTTTGAAATCATGTCAAACCAGAGACATAAAAACAGTACTTGCGTCTTCGTTCATCGACATCACTTTTTGTACTAAGGAACTTTTGCTTACAAGAAGGCAAAATCATGACATTAACCTTGTCGGAAAGGCTCACGAAGTGAGCTTATAGGATGACCATGCTCTGGTGTCCGTCCATCTTCGTCCACAATTTCAAAGATCTTCTCCTCTGAAACTGCTTGGCCAATCAAAGAAAGCCAAACTTCATGTGGAGCATCCTTAGGAAGAGGGAACGAAAGTTTATATAAATGGTCCAGGTCACATGACCAAGATGGCCACCATGGCTATAAATAGCACAAACCTTTAAAAATTTTCTTCTCCAGAATCAGAAGGCCTGTGATTTTGAAACTTTGCATAAAGCATCAGGGAGAGGAGCTCTACAAAGTCTATATAAATCATGACCCTGGGATGACCCTGACCTATTTTAAGGCAAGGTCAACATAGGTTGCCCATGCATTTGAATGGGGAAAATTGTCAAAATGTCATTTAAAGGGAATAACTTTATGGAAATGGGCAAATGGACTGAAGATTTGTGATTCTGAAATATTTGGACCCCAGGGGCTGGTCTGCCCCTACCCAGGAGCAATATATATGTATATTACCATAATGTTCAAAGATCTTCTCTGAAACCGCTTGGCAAATCAAAGCCATACTTGATATGGAGCATCCTTATGAAGGGCGAATCAAAGTTTAAACAAATGGTCCAGGTCACATGACCAAGATGGCTGCTATGGTTATAGATAGCAAAAACCTTAAGAAAATCTTCTCCAGAACCAGAAGGCTATGATTTTGAAACTTGGCATGAAGCATCAGGGAGAGGAGCTCTACAGATATGTAAATCATGACTCTGGGGTGACCTTAACCTATTTTACTGCAAGGTCAACATAGGTCGCCTATGCATTTGAATGGGGAAAATTACCAGAATTTAATTTGAAGGGAAAAACTTGAAGGAAATGGGCTATTGGACTGAAGATTTGTGATTCTGAAAAAATTTGGACCCCAGGGTCTGGTCTGCCCCCACCCCGGGAGTGATATACATGTATATTACCATAATGTTCAAAGATCTTCTCTGAAACCGCTTGGCAAATCAAAGCCAAATTTGATATGAAGCATTATTGGGAAGGGGGAACCAGCGTGTACATATATAATTCAGGTCACACGACGAAGATGGCCGCATGCCCATATATGGTAAAACTCCTTCAGAAATCTTCTCTGGAACCGGTGAACCAATTTCAACATAACTTGTCATGTAGTATTGTACAATGTGTACATAAATTATGACCCAGTGATGACCTTGACTTTACAGCAAGGTCTTGTTTATTGATATATATCTGATATCTGGTGAGCATTTACAGGACTATTGGTCCTCTAGTCTTTTATTGAAATAGATTAGAATTTCATATAGAAACTAGAAATTATATTCTAAGAATCTTTCTTTGATTTGCTAAAGCATAAATATTCTCAATTATTTTACAGACGATCCTTCCACAACATCAGTACTAGTCCAGAAGCGTTTCATGTGTTGCGCTGTAAATGTGTGGTTACCCACGCTGTCTTGTCTATCTGTCAGTATATCATTGGGATAGGGGACAGACATCTTTCTAACTTCATGGTCAACATGCGCACTGGGGAAATGGTGGGGATTGACTTCGGACATGCCTTTGGGTCAGCTACAATTGTGAGTACAATAAAAGTCTTGACAAGAAGTGTAGATTCAAGGCAGACTCCTCCATGGAGGTTTGGATGCTGGAGGTATATTCTGTTCAGGGACAGTGAACCACCCACTATTTGATGTCTTTGGATGAGACTTCAAGCCTAGGTCCCTTATCCATATGATTTTAGCTGTTTAGTTGAATGTGAAACAGGATCATCATCTTATTGGCTGTGTGTCTGAATATTCAAATTGAGGATAGAAGGCACAAGAATTGATTGCAATCAGCCAAAGAGTTCCCCTGTAGCAGCAAACACTGTAACTTATAGCTTAGTAGCTTTCATACATGTCATAAATGTTGACCCATAAGTCACTGTGTTACAGTTCCTGCCAGTACCAGAGTTACTCCCCTTCCGACTGACCCGCCAACTCCGTAACCTCATGCTGCCCCTGGGGGTCAAGGGACTGATAGAGAGTACCATGATCCACACCCTGCGGGCTCTCAGGTCAGACTCGGATTTGCTGCTCAACACAATGGATATCTTTGTGAAGGAACCCTCGCTAGACTGGCTGGTTAGTATCTACATTGTCATCTACTCTCATAGATTGTAAGAATAAAAGATCCAGGATTTGATACTATTAAATTTAAAATCTTAGCCGGAAGACACCACGCAGGTAAGGGAGACCTTACAAAAGTTTTAAAACGTACATGAGTAACAAGATCAATAGCTCTTTCCCAGTTAGGTAGCCTAGTACATATACATTTCTTGCACATCAGACAGAAATTGCCATACTTTTTGCCTGGGTGATAAAATTGCATCTCACCCAGGTGTTCTCACCCAGGCAAAAAAAATTGCGCAAAACCTTGAAATAAACCAGATTTTGGGGTTGTTGTGCAAGAAAAAGAATCTAATATGGTGTTCTGTTCTAGATGGAAGTTTCCAACCCTCGGGATGACCGTGCTGAGCGGAACCTCGGCGGAGCCTCGGTTCCACTCAGCACGGTCATCCCTTGGGTTGGAAACTTACATCTAGAACAGAACCCCATATAAGATTCTTATAGTATAGTATCAACTAAAATCAAAGCTGACACATACAACCTACCAATAGAGAGAATAAACAGGCAGTTCACTATTCTAAATAATTCACAGCAGAAGTGTCTTTGAATGGTTAGTAAAGAAACTCGAATAAAATAATAAGAGAGCTTATTAATTCCTATATAGAAAATTTTTGTCTCAAAATGTCGTGAAAAAAACAACTTTACACCAACTTATAACGTGCATTGCTGGATCAGTTTCACAGACCAACTACACTTCAAGAAATATTTACCTTATATAACTTGCTTCAGAGCATTTATAATGTCATATGATATTAAATGCATTTGTCATATGACGTTGCTGTTTTCCAACTGGAATAACTTCATGTTATAAAAAGTGTTATGACCACACGTGTATTAACACTTGTGGGAATATGTAATACGTCCGTAACAACAAAGTAAATTTTCATTGAAAATATGTCCACTTGTGGTCATTTCATATGAAATTTATTGAAAGGGTCAAAGGCTTGTTTAATAAATTTCATATGAAATGACCACTCCTGTAAGATCCTCTATCTTGTTTCATTTCAGCAAAATGCGGAGAAGCAAATGTTGACCATGAACAAAGAGGGTGAGTACCTTGCTTACATTTCAGTCCTTCCAACAAACAGTAATGGCATTTGAATTATGCCACACAATATTAACAGGCATGTATTAACAAAGGTGAAGCTGTGTATTAATGAGGCAATTCTCATGAGCACAAAATGTTAATACACTGTTCTTATTTATGCTTGTTGCCTCTCGCAAACATTGACATCGCAATTTTATCTAATTTTTCTATAAATTTTCTCCAAGCAAACAGAATAGCCCCAGCGTTCTGCTGCGTTACATTTGGGGCTATTCTGTTTGCCTATGTCCCATAATAAGGCTGCCAGGCTTATATGAGTTAATCATTGAAAGAACACCTCCATCCTTTTGAAACTCTTTCATTTCTGTCTCCAGATATCGAGTCATATTCTCTAGGAGGGAGTGGGGAAAGCAGACAGGACTGGTACCCTAAAGAGAAGATAAACTATGTCAAGAGAAAACTCAAGGGGGATAATCCAGCCTATATCACAAGGTTAGTTACAATTATTATTATAGCCCCGCTTTGGAAAAGTGGGGCTATACTGGATTCACCCTGTCCTTCCGTGGTTCCGTGATTCCGTGGTTCCGTCATTCCGTGAACATTTCGTTTCCGCTCAATATCTTAAGAACAAGTTGACAGAATCTGACAAAATTTTGTATGCACATCAACATTGACAAGATCTAACTTGGGATTGTTGCCCGTCATTTTTCCCAAAATTTTGATGGAGTTACGGCCCTTGATTGAAGTCAGAATTTCGTTTCCGCTCAATATCTTAAGAACAAATTGACAGAATCTGACTAAATTTTGTATACACATCAACATTGAAAAGATCTAGCTTGGGATTGTTGCCCGCCATTTTTCCCAAAATTTTGACGGAGTTACGGCCCTTGATTGACGTCAAAATTTCGTTTCCGCTCAATATCTTGAGAAGGAATTGACAGAAATTGACCAAATTTTGTATGCACATCAACATTGACAATATCTAGCTTGGGATTGTTGCCCGTCATTTTTCCCAAAATTTTGATGGAGTTACGGCCCTTGATTGACGTCAGAATTTTGTTTCCGCTCAATATCTTCAGAACAAATTGACAGAATCTGACTAAATTTTGTATACACATCAACATTGACAAGATCTAGCTTGGCATTGTTGCCCACCATTTTTCGCAAAATTTTGATGGAGTTACGGCCCTTGATTGACGTCAAAATTTCGTTTCCGCTCAATATCTTGAAAAGGAATTGACAGAATCTGACCAAATTTTATATGCAGAACAACATTGACATGATCTAGCTTTGGATCGTTGCCCGTCATATTTCGCAAAATTTTGACGGAGTTACGGCCCTTGATTTACGTCAGAATTTCGTTTCCTCTCAATATCTTGAGAACGCATTGACAGAATCCGACCAAATTTTGTATGCACATCAACATTGACATGATCTAGCTTGGGATTGTTACCTGTTATTTTTTGCAAAATTTTGACGGAGTTACGGCCCTTGATTGACGTCAGAATTTCGTTTCCGCTCAATATCTTGAGAACAAATTGACAGAATCCGACCAAATTTTGTATGCACATCAACATTGATAAGATCTAGCTTGGGATTGTTGCCCGTCATTTTTCGCAAAATTTTGATGGAGTTACGGCCCTTGATTAACGTCAGAATTTCGTTTCCGCTCAATATCTTGAGAACGCATTGACAGAATCCGACCAAAGTTTGTATGCACATCAACATTGACAAGATCTAGCTTGGGATTGTTGCCCGTCATTTTTCGCAAAATTTTGACGGAGTTATGGCCCTTGATTGACGTCAGAATTTCGTTTCCGTTCAATATCTTGAGAACAAATTGACAGAATCAGACCAAATTTTGTATGCACATCATCATTGACAAGATCTAGCTTGGGATTGTTACCCGTCATTTTTCGCAAAATTTTGACGGAGTTATGGCCCTTGATTGACGTCAGAATTTAGTTTCCGCTCAATATCTTGAGAACGCATTGACAGAATCCGACCAAATTTTGTATGCACATCAACATTGACATGATCTAGCTTGGGATTGTTACCCTTTAGTTTTTGTTAAATTTTGACAGAGTTATGGCCCTTAATTAACGTCAGAATTTCATTTCCGCTCAATATCTTGAGAACGAATTGACAGAATCCAACCAAATTTTGTATGCACATCAACATTGACAAGATCTGGCTTGGGATTGTTACCCGTCATTTTTCACAAAATTTTGATGGAATTACAGCCCTTGATAGACATCAGAATTTCATTTCCGCTCAATATCTGGAGAATGAATTTACAGAATCCGTCCAAATTTTGTATGCACATCATCATTGACAAGATCTAGCTTGGGATTATTACCCATCATTTTTTGCAAAATTTTGACGGAGTTAACAGCCCTTGATTGACTTCAGAATTTTGTTTCCGCTCAATATCTTCAGAACGAATTGACAAAATCCATATAAATTTTGTATGCACATCATCATTGACAAGATCTAGCCTTGGATTATTACCTGTCATTTTTCGCAAAATTTTGACAGAGAACGAATTGACATAATCAGACCAAATTTTGTATGAGCATCAATAATGATGAGATCTAGCTTGTGATAGCCTGTGATAGTTACCTGTCATTGTTTTTTTCACCCTGCAAAAAAATCTGAGAAGCGGGGCTATAGTCAGATTCTCTGACAATTCTAGTTGTAAACAGTTTTAAACTAGAAGTACCATATCCATTCTAATATGCTCACAGTGCACATAAATTCAAATTAAGTCAAAGTTAATAAAAAAAAACATCTTACCGTATTCATTCTAATAAGCACACAGAACATAACTTTTTCAAACTAACTAAAACTTAAGGTAAAAACATCTTACCATATTCATTCTAATAAGCCCACAGTACATATAACTTTTTCAAACTAACTATAAGCTAATGTAAAAACATCTTTCTTATATTAAAAACACTCCCATGGGAATTCAAGAATAATTGGAAATAGAAAATTTGCCACATAAAAGTTATGTGAAAATGTCCAAATTATAGTACTTTTATTGCCATTTCAGAGATGAGCTAAAGCTTGGACATGGGAAGAAGCCAGGTTTCAAGAGCTTTGAGTTGGTAGCGCTGGGTACCAAAGACAATGTTCGAGCCCAGCTGCCCGCCACAGGTCTCAGTGTGGAACAGCAGGTGTCGGCCCTGATAGACCAGGTCACTGACCCCAACATACTGGGCAGGACCTGGCTGGGCTGGGAGGCCTGGGTCTGAGCCAAGGAATGCACAGGGACAAACTTTAAATGATGAAATGGGCACAATGTTTTGACAGTATCTAGGAAAACATACGATACGGCACTGGTTAAAAGTGCCTTAAAAAGACAGTATCTAAATCAAGTACAAATGAAAAGTGCTACAAGACTGTATCAAGAAGGGAGCTAACTAGTATTTACTAGTTCACAAGCATTGTGCAAATTCTTATGAACTGCACAAGTTTGCATAATCAAAAATTGATGTAGACCACCTGCTTCACCACATATTAAACTGCCTATAATTTTAAACCTTTTCTTAGCTTCTGAAGAGTAGGCCGATTACTAGCTGCACTGTTTTCCATTTTGTTTCCACCTAATGGATGCATTTAGTTAAAAATGATGATGAAGGTCACTTGTTGAGATTTGTTGGCTTTGATGTAAATGTCAGATGTGCTGTAGTATATGTGCTATAAGAGTGGGTAGGTGTTTAGTCCCACTTGCTTAGAAAATGATGGACACTCGGTATTGGTAAACCACTTTAGTTATGCCTGCCAGGGTAAATGTACCCATATTAGAAGTTTGAACAAGTTTGTCGGCAGGCGTTGACTTCAAATGTTCATGATTAAAATACTCTTTCATGTTAGCATTTTCGTGCCATAGATATACGAAAAAAACATTTCTTCATAAACCAGTGTTAATAGTGCTTGTTTTTCATGTCATTGGTATAAATAAAGCAACACGACTTTTCTTGTGTTTTATAACTACAGGTCAACCTCATTATAACGCTATCTTTGGAGTCCATGGAAACAGACCGTGTTATAGGTGAACCGTGTTATAATGAGGTTATTTACAATAGGCATATAGCAAAATAATTAATTTGGGAGCCATGACATAACCGTGTTATATTGAAAAGCGCACTATAATGAGACGTGTTATAATGAAGTTGAACTGTACCTGTATTTTGAACATAAAAAAATTGATAAACATTTTATAATTTATTGTTGTACAATAAACAATTCTCTGTCAGAAACTGGAGTAGTCTACTGAGCATGAGCCACAGTTGTGTAGTGGATATGCTACTTGTTGTGAGTTTGATCTCTGACAGGTGCATGCACTGTCATGATGCTGACTAATGTTCATTCCGACTTAAAACAGACAAATTGCCTTACTGCCCCAAGACAATAGTCAGATATTGGATATTAGCTTTATGTTGCTAATGTGATGCTGTTTATACCCTTCAACTTAAACAAATATTGTCTTGTGTCAAGGTAATCTACTGGGATTTGCTTTATCAATCAGTCTCTTGAGACCATTACATGTTTGGTCAGATCTACTCACTCTCTTCACCTCTTGCAACGTCACAATACCTAAATGTGATTTAACTTTTATGGGATTTATCACAGTCCTGCAGAATATGAGCTACGTCGTGAAAAAGCAACAATCTGCTACGCGAAAACAAAGGCGCAGATCAGCTTCACAGTAACTTCACACTACATGGATAGTACAATTGCTCTACTTTCTAAATCCAAAATTTCCAGCCTCTAGCCTGCTTCTGTTACTGTACAGTCCAGTTTGTGTTGGACATGTTCAAAAACCACATCGTTTATTTACTCATGAGGTAGCTCATATGACACTTCCAACTATCATCTGAGCCCATTATCATCTTTATAGTTATAATTCCTCACTTTAGGTTTCTGTGGAATGTTTTTGATATTTTTCTGCACTCTGCCCGCTGCCTTGTCTGACAGTTTCTTGTCCTGTCGTTGCCGTAGCGACCCAGTCTGGTGACCAGACAACTGGAGGTCACGGGAGTATTGGACTGTACTGCTGTCCTGGCTGATGTTCATATCACCTGAAACTGGAAAAACTGTTGTTGATCTTATAGATAAAAAGATGATAATCAGAACTTGCATCCAATCAAATATGCAATGATCGATCATATATGAATTTGTTTAGCTTGATACATCATATAAGTGTGGATATTTGTTGCAATGTATAATTACATGGTTTATTTTGGACTGAAGCATACCAATGTGACATTTGTCTGCCACTGATCAAACGAGACAAAAGCATTACCCCTGATGAAAAAATTATGAGCAATACAATGCATTACCTTGACCCCTAGCTGCCCTATGTGGACTTGACAATCTGGGGGTGGGGCTAGGTCTGCCTTCATCCAACATTTTCCAGATTTCTTGCAGAGATTCCCCACCCACTGAAGAGATAAGAGATCGCTGCGTAGGAATACTGATTGCTGTATCACCACCCTCTGTATTTACACTGGCACGCACATCAAAGTTGGTGTCTTGAGCTGGGGAGATAATGATACTTGCTATATCACATTTATTTGTCTGTGGAGATCTTAAAACCATTCACAAAAACTAAGGAATAGAAAATAAGTCTGCTATAATGCCCACTCAAAATGGGTTGGCAAATCTCATTTGCTAAGTTTATTGTACAAAATGTCCTTCAGGCTTCACAAACAGGAACCTCATCTAGTGTTTTTCATCACTCGGTACAACCCCAAAATTGTGAATTTAGTCTTTATTGCTATAAATTATTGAAACATTAAATGACTCACTAGAATGAGCAAGTTAATAGGGAGTGGCTAGCATAGTTGCTTGCATTCAAAGCAGCAAGAGGTTTCCTGAGTTACAGCCACCAGGCTAAACAAGTAGCCCAGAGGCAACGATCGCTCACCTGAGAGCCAACAAGTACAGTCACTGGACAAAGTAGTTGGGGTTTTTACCATATATGAGTATGATGGCCACCTTGGTCATGTGACCTTGAAACCCTACTTACATCAGCAGAAGAGCTCTTGTCTGGATTGTGTGTCCTCTTTTCTGCCATTTTGGTTCACTTGAAGAAATCATCTAACAAGGTCAGGGTCCTATAATGACCCCCGGGGTTGGGCCATATTTGACCCCAGGGGCAAGATTGGCAGGATTTATGTAGAGCAACACATGACAATGTTGTATATCAAATATACAAGCTTTGTGTCATGCTGTTGCAGAGAAGATTTTTTCACATATTTCCATTATAAGTCTATGGTAGATAATGACATGCCTGGGGCGTGGCCTGTATGGACCCCAGGGGCACCGTTGGCAGGATTTATAAAGAGGAACACTATACATTGCTACAAACAAAATATGAAAGCTCTGGGCCTTGTGGTTTCGGAGAAGAAGATTTTTTTATGTTTTACCCATGACCCCCCAGGGCGGGCCCGTATGGACCCCAGGGGCAGGGTTGGCAGGATTTATAAAGAGGACCACTATACATTGCTACTGACAAAATATGAAAGCTCTGGGCCTTGTGGTTTTGGAGAAGAAGATTTTTTATGTTTTTCCCATTATAAGTCTATGGGAGCTAATGACCCCTGGGGCGGAGCCATTTTTGAACCCAGGGGCATGATTGGCAGGATTTATATAGAGGACCACTAAACATTGCTACATACGAAATATGAAAGCTTTGGGCCTTGTGGTTTTGGAGAAGATTTTTTTTATGTTTTTCCCATGACACCCCCGGGGCGGGGCCCGTATGGACCCCAGGGCACGGTAGGCAGGATTTATAAAAAGGACCATTATACGTTGCTACACACAAAATATGAAAGCTCTGGGCCTTGTGATTTTGGAGAAGAAGATTTTTTTATGTTTTTCCCATTGTAAGTCTATGGGAGCTAATGACCCCCGGGGCGGGGCCATTTTTGACCCCAGGGGCATGATTGGCAGGATTTATATAGAGGACCACTAAACATTGCTACACACAAAATATGAAAGCTCTGGGCCTTGTGGTTTCAGAGAAGAAGATTTTTTTATATTTTCATCATGACGCCCCCGGGGCGGGGCCCGTGTGGAACACAGGGGCACGGTTGGCAGGATTTATAAAGAGGAACACTATATATTGCTACAAATAAAATATGAAAGCTCTGGGCCTTGTGGTTTCGGAGAAGAAGATTTTTTTATGTTTTACCCATGAACCCCCCCGGGGTGGGGCCCGTATGGACCCCAGGGGCACGGTTGGCAGGATTTATAAAGAGGACCACTATACATTGCTACTGACAAAATATGAAAGCTCTGGGCCTTGTGGTTTCGAAGAAGAAGATTTTTTTATGTTTTTCCCATTGTAAGTCTTTGGGAGCTAATGACCCCCGGGGCGGGGCCATTTCTGACCCCAGGGGCATGATTGGCAGGATTTATATAGAGGACCACTAAACATTGCTACATACAAAATATGAAAGCTCTGGGCCTTGTGGTTTCAGAGAAGAAGATTTTTTTATATTTTCATCATGACGCCCCCGGGGCGGGGCCCCAATGGGTCCCAGGGGCACATATGGCAGGATTTATGAAGAGGACCACTAGACATTGCTACACACAAAATATGAACGCTCTTGGCCTTGTGGTTTCAGAGAAGAAGATTTTTATATGTTTTTCCCATTGTAAGTCTATGGGAGCTATCCGTTGCCATGGAAACCAGAGTTCTGATCCCACCTGGCCCAAAACCTAATACAATCTTTCTCCCTCCTCAATGATGCTTTAGATAAAATTTGATTACGATCGGCCATGTTGTCTTAGAGATATTTGAGTTTGAAAATGTGAACGGACGGACGCACGGACGCACGCCGGCTCGACTACTGTACTATAAGCTCACCTTGTGAGCCTTCGGCTCAGGTGAGCTAATAAAGTATAGAAATAAATATATGTATATTTACATTCTCTGAGCCTAACTCTATTCTTGAGTATTGACTGTGGCCTCTGTTCCTCCGGTTCAGAGTAACTGGACTCTCCACCACCCTGTGGCTCTGTGTAACGCTGGGCATACTGTAACTCCTAGAAAATAGTATAAGGATGAGACACTTTGAAAGTACATTATTGCATAAATACCTGTGTCACACTTTATTAATGAAGAGAAAGCCATGCATTAATATTGCAATTCACTCGTGCACATGCTGTTAATACATGGCTTTTACTTACGCTTGTTAGCGGGCGCCTCGCACGTGCTAATAATGAGAAACTCAAGTCCGCCCGGAAAGAGCATAACTATGAATGCTTTTACACGTATGAAAATGTGATGAGGCTGTAAAATATAGTGCGCCATTATCTTTTTCGTTTCTGCAGAATTTATGCAATGATAGTGATCAAAAATGATTTTGTCATTCATTAACATTCGCTAGGTAACTCTGGAGTTGAAAACCTCTTGGGCTACACCCTTGGTTTTTAACACTCCCTCGGGACCTAGAGAATGTTAATGAATGGAAAATCATATTTGATCCCTATATTGTCTTACGGATATGAAATTCATAACTAAAGATGAATCATAGCTTGAAAAACATCCTATGTCCCTGATGGGATTTGAACCCAGGACCCACTGGACAGAATCCAATGTTCTAACCACTGATCCAAATAGTTGACTACCTGACGCAGTATGTCAGAGATTATTGGAATTGCAGCGCTATTTAAAGAAGCTACACATCATGTGATCTGACAACCTGACCTTTCCTATCACAGCAGATATCTCGAATGAAGATGCAGTGGGACATAACAACTACTAGTAAAGAGATGGATTCATCTGTAATTTTTATCTCATTTCTAAATCTTTTGTCTTTGTAAATCATGTTCATTTAATATCCAACCTGTGAGAAAGGCAAGGTTTGTGTCTGACCTGTTCAGTTGCCATGGAAAACAGGTTTCCTTCTGATGTGGCTAATTAAACTGAAGTTAAATTTCCAAACATCTCAACTGTCCCCAGCTAAAAAGTCTACAGCTTCTCATAAAAATTACCTGTTTGGTCAAGTCATACTGTAGCTTCTCTAGCTGACTTAATTTATTCATGAATTGCTGAGAAAGAGGCTTTGGCTGTGTCATGTGATCCAGATTCTCTTCACTGATTGACTGAGGAACAGAGGTAGGTTGAATCAAAGATCTGGCTGATCTCTTGGGACCAACAGTCGGTATTTCTAATCCTGAATATCAAGAAAACATTATTTGAGCCACCTCGTGAGAAAACCAACAATCTGCATATGCGAAAACAAAGACGCAGATCAGCTTCGCGATAACCGCGAAGCTGATCTGCGTCTTTGTTTTCGCTACTCGGATAGTACAGTTCCTCTTCTACCTAACTCCAAAATTTCAAGCTTCTAGCCTGCTTCTGTAGCTGTACAGGCCGGTTTGTGTCGGACCTGTTCGGAAACCACATTGTTGGTTTTCCCACGAGGCGGCTCATTTTAGACCACAAATAGGTTTGGCATGCATCTTAATAAAGTATATAGTATTTTCAATATGGTGAATGATTGCAATCTTAGCATAGTGAGATCGAGTTCACAACTAAGGCTTTATTGACCACCCCTTGTTAGCCTGGTTCTAGCCACCATCCACTATCACAACGGCAGGAACCATGCATAAAGGCAGAAACTTTCCCTTGTAACGGACAAAACTTTAGGTGGTAAACCATGTAACCTGAAAGTGAGTACTGCAAAAGCCAATTCAAGTTTAAGAGTTAAATTGCAAACGCCCATCTAAAGGAAAAATCCCTGGGTTGATGTGGCCTGAGTCTTGGGTGCTGTCTACATGTACATATGGTCACAATGTTCTGAAAGACAACAAGCTCATTCCTCACCAGCTTTCTTCAGTTCCGCCCTAAGTTTATTTCCCATCTCAATCAGTTGCTGTCTCTCTTTAGCCAGCTCTGTGATTTTCCTGGCAGCATGCTTCAGTTTCTGTTGTAGGTTCTGTATGGCAGTGTTTGTTGAGGCCCCTTGTCCCCCACCAATGTCTGACCCACCGGAGAAATCAGCCCCTTGCTGCTTCAGGTTCCTGATTTCATCTTGTAGCTGTTGGATCAGCAACTCCTATAACAATTGGAATTAAAAGTCATTTTTCACATTTGGTTTAAAACTTGAAATTACCATTAGCACCAGTTGAAGACTTCTAGACATAGGTCCCCATCAGACTACTAGACATAGGTCCCTATCAGACTACTAGACATAGGTCCCCTATCAGACTACTAGACATAGGTCCCCTATCAGACTAGTCCCTATCAGACTACTAGACATAGGCCCCTATCAGACTACTAGACATAGGTCCCCTATCAGACTACTAGACATAGGTCCCCTATTATCAGACTACTAGACATAGGTCCCCTATCAGACTACTAGACATAGGTCCCCTATCAGACTACTAGACATAGGTCCCCTATCAGACTACTAGACATAGGTCCCCTATCAGACTACTAGACATAGGTCCCCTATCAGACTACTAGACATAGGTCCCCTATCAGACTACTAGACATAGGTCCCCTATCAGACTACTAGACATAGGTCCCCTATCAGACTATAGACATAGGTCCCCTATCAGACTACTAGACATAGGTCCCCTATCAGACTAGTCCCTATCAGACTACTAGACATAGGTCCCTATCAGACTACTAGACATAGGTCCCCTATCACACTACTAGACATAGGTCCCCTATCAGACTACTAGACATAGGTCCCCTATCAGACTACTAGACATAGGTCCCTATCAAACTACTAGACATAGGTCCCCTATCAGACTACTAGACATAGGTCCCCTATCAGACTACTAGACATAGGTCCCCTATCAGACTACTAGGCATAGGTCCCCTATCAGACTACTAGACATAGGTCCCCTATTAGAATACTAGACATAGGTCCCCTATCAGACTACTAGACATAGGTCCCCTTTCAGACTACTAGACATAGGTCCCCTATCAGACTACTAGACATAGGTCCCCTATCAAAACAGCAATAATTTGGGTGTAACAATTTCAACAATATGCATAAAGTTTTGTGGTATATGTGTTTCACGTTCCACTCCTAGTGTCAAACAAGACCAACTTTGGTTTACTGTCTCCTTCAAAATACAAAATATGTTCTTTCACGTGAAGGAGGAAGACAAACATATCCACAAAGTATTATGCTATTTACCTGAGCTCCAAAGTTGATAGGTGGTCTCTTCTGAGCAAGATCGAGCTTTAGCCCTGACAACTGAAAAATAGTAAATGTAACATAAAAATAATGTCATATTTAGTCCATTTCATCTTAAGTTTAAAATCCAACTAGAAATAAGTGTTTGTAAAACACTATGCCCCAACTGTGTGCTTGCCTCTAACCTGGCACAGTTTATATGATTCATTTATTTCATTATTTTTCAATGAAAATCATGTAGACCTGGGCACAAATAGCAAACTTGAGGACTAACAGTGATTACAGATGCACACTTAAAAATGGATTTAAAATTTCACAATTCGGTAATTCTGTCAAAATTTGACGGAAAGTCCTAAAAAGTTAATCAGGTGGTCTTCTTCTCCACCCCAATCGGTATACCAATTGTGAAGGCTCTTGCTAAAACACTTTTTGAGATATCTTGCACACAAGATTTTCAAATTTTGTTTTCAAAGGGACATAACTCAAAAAGGGGACATAACTCAGACATGAAAAAATTACGGGTCAACTATTTTCACATGAGGAATCTGTAAATGAAATTTCAATACCCTAGCATTCACCGATTAAAAGTTGCAAATTTCACCGAAAAGTGGAAAAATCAATCAAAATTTCAAAATTCCGTAATTTTGTCAAAATTTGGGGTAAAGTTTTCAAAAGTTAATCAGGTGATCTACTCCGCAGCCCCAACCAGTATACCAAATATCAAGGCTCTAGCTCAAATACTTTTTGAGATATCTTGCACACAAGATTTTCAAATTTTGTTTTCAAAGGGACATAACTCAGAAAAGGGGAATAACTTGGACATGAAAAAAAATATGGGTCAACTATTTTTTCATGAGGAATGTGCATAAGAAATTTCAAAACCCTAGCATTCACCGTTCAAAAGTTAACACACACACACACACACACACACACACACACACACACACACACACACACACACACACACACACACACACACACACACACACACACACACACACACACAACACACACACACACACAGAGACAGACAAGCCGAAAGCAATATGCCCTTCCAACTTTTTCAAAGTTGGGGGCATAAAAATTAGTTTCAGTATAATTCAAAAAAGCAGGAAATCCTTGAGAACAGATTTACATCAGAGTCAATAATATTCAGTCATGTCTGGTCTTTCAGATGTTGCTTTACAACCTTCATGTACTTTGAATGTATATGTATATAGAACTGGTAAATACCCAGGAAGCATCAGCTCCACCTCAATGTTTCAAAAAATGTTGACTGGATAATTAAACCACAACACAAACAAAACAACAAGTACCTCTTGTCCCAGGGCTGTCACCTCCATATTTCTCTCTAGATTGCCCTTGTAATACTCATCAGCCTCTTTCCGGGCCTGTAGCAGCTGAAGTTCAAGGTCAGAGATTCTCTGCCTCAGGCTGGCTATCTCAGCCTGGTTCCTCCTGTTACTGGCTCCCAGCTCATACTGTAGCTGGTCTATCTCAACCTGCTTCTCTCGGGGCTGTAGTAATAAAGACTTTAAAATATATATACGATAGTTTCTTTGATGACAAACAGTCAAATAATACGTTTCTTGCCTTGAAACTAGGGGCCTAGGTTCAATTTCGGGCTTCTCCTGTCTTTCAGAGAGGAGACTAATCACAGGTCCTGTCTCAAAATGATCTCACCTGTTGAGATCAACAAACCAACCAACCAACAACTTATTCATGTACTGCTTTTTAGTTAAACAAATACATTCTGGAAGAAAATCAAAACCCATACTGATAATGTACCCACCTCTTTAGCAAGTTTTTCGAGGACTTGTTCCTGGTACTGTATTTGTGCCTGATGTTTTTTCACCTGGGCAGTCAATTCTACCTTCTCTGCTCTCAAGCTGCCTGTAATTCACAATGAATCATCCTTGAGTACCGTATATTTATATTCAGTGTTTTTATAATGGCAAAAGCAGAAGTTGAAGAAAGCCCATGACTGTGCTTGTCTGAATGAAGGTATTACATGTCATATTGCCTGGATTTCCTTTCCTATTGCTGGCTATGCCATTGTACACTCTGGTATACTTCTAGAACCTCCATTATGCTTATTTACTTATCTATCTTTCAAAACTAAACAAATCTTCTCAGTGAAACCATTTTGAAAGATAAACATTAATATTGTGTTATACATGTATGTGTGCATTAATCGCCTTCTCTTTGTATATCCACAATTTCAAAAGAAAATGTTTGAAGCATACAAGTTCTGTATTCAAATTATTTCAACAGTCATTCCTACAGTTTTAAAAAGCAACAACTAGAAAGTACACCTGGACCACTTTATAACACAGTTCATGTCTTTACAACACTGTTTTGGATTTTGCTATATGTCTATACATCTTACTCTCGCTGGAACACAGAGTGGATAGCTAAAACGGAAACTGGCTTGGACCCCAGCAGTAGTGTTAGAAAGAGGTTGAGGTGTACTTGAAAGCTAAGATCACAATATATTGCATTGTTGTAGTGATCATGCAATTTCCACCTACCAATGGTATCATTAAGTGACTGTATATGACTCCTGACCATGGCATTGTCCTTAACCTCAGATAATACTGCCTCCTCATTGGCTGACGGTCTAGGGACCGGCTGACGACCAAATCTACGGGCAACATCTGCATCCTGCTCCAGCTCCCGATTCTTCTGCCGCAACTCACGACACTCTTTCTCTAGACCCCTCACATAATCTGGAAATAAAAATCACTGATTTTGGCTGGCTTACAAAACTATATTACATAGACCAAAAGATTTTGTGTGGAAAATATAAGTATGAATTTCTCAGAACAGAATCATCCATTACTCAAACTTAATAATTTATCAAATTGTCAATCCAATCTTTGGCATCTAAGAAACAAGGGCTCTCCTATCTTTATCTGTCCAACCCCATTCTTAATGTCTCAGTCAACAATTTTTCAGTCAGGTCAAGACTGAGCCAATCTTAATGTCTGTGTCGACAATTTTCAGTCAAGTTCAGACTGGGCCAAGGCTTTTGGGTATTTAACTACATGTAGTTTCATGTAAGTAGAGTAACTCTGTCTTACAAATCCCTCTAGATCAGGTCCCTACTCTTCCACTAGACTACCACACTCATTTTCAGAAGAATAAAAAACACTACATCTATAGTGCATATGCTATAAGATTGATGACCATACCTTCAGTAATCTTATCCCCACTGCGGGGCTGTAGGTTCTTGTCCACCACAGGTATATGATGACCTAACTGTTCCATTTGTTCCCTCATTTCCTTGATGACAGCTCGGAGATTGTCATTCTGTTCCTGAAGGTCTGACATGTCTTGTGAGCTAAGGCTAGCTGCACGGGCCATCTCAATCTGCAATCATAGCAGGTATTCAATACTGTAAACCAATTTTTCATGATGGTCACGAGAAGAACTCACTCAAATAAATTGCCACAAAAATGTCAACTTTGCTGTACATACAATACCATAAACCTATTTTTTTTCACAATTTTTGTGAGAAAGAAGGATTGAAAATAATCGCCACAAAATGTTTATTTTGACATATTGATATTATTCTTACATAGGCCAGTTCCACAATCCACAAAAAATATGCTTGTACCATAGATGTGATATCTCCCTATTTCTGAGAGCTCTCCCTATTGTTGAGCAAATCTCCCTTTTGGAATTTCAATATTTCCCTGTATATCCTATACATCTCCCTATTTGGAATTTCAGATCTCCCTATCAAATCTCAAGAATTTCCTTCTTTGTTTAATCATTCTCCCTATTTGGAAAGTCAAATCTCCCTATTTGGTTTCCTAGATGTATCACATGTACACATATGTTGTACATTAAATCACAAAATTAAGTACACCTGAAAACAAGTCAAAATACTGTAATTTCATTTACAGTCTTAAAGTGAAAACACACATTGTCTCGAGCTTACATTAACATTTTTCTCCATCTTTATGCCATGTTTCTTGAGTGTATTGAATGCCTGTTGTCTGTCTGTCTGTAGGGCCTTGATGAGGGTTTCTCTCTGCTGAAGTTCTCGCTCCTTCTCCTTCAATGTTGCTAGTGCCTGAAACCACAAGTTAAGATATCACAGACATTGTACTTTTAAAAAGTGAAAAATCTGCTAATATGTTAGATAGTTTGAGAACTTTTTAAAAATGCTTCAACTAAGACATTACATGAATTTTGATGGTAAAACCAACCTCATCTCTACTCCTAGTCAGTTTTCTGATAAGATCCTCTGACTTCTCGTACTGTTGTCTCTCTAAGTCTTCATATCTCCTCTGCCAGTCCAGTTCTAGCTGAGATTTAGATCTCTCCAGCGATGCCTCTCTCTCTACAGCTGAACTCAGCTCCTTCTTGTACCTAGGTTAAAAGGAGGAAAATTGTTTCAGAAAATTTCATAGTTCTTTGTCGTATTTGATCTTCTGGTCCATGTACCACTTATTTACTATAACAATCTTAGACTAAAATATCCTTTATCATATTAAACAACTTTCAATTTAACTTCCCAACCCTTATTTACCCCAAGTCTTGACCCTGGCAACACTACCCTTACCCCATTAATACCCAATCCATATCCATCTCTTTACAATATCCAGTTTCATAATACCCTCTCACTCTCTATGGATCAGTAGCTCTACCCCCACCATCAACACGAAATTCTTACCCCAACCCCTGTAGCTTTACCCCTTAACTCCCATACTCAATATTCTCTGTCTTCTGTACAACATCCAGTTTAAGTTTCTTATCTCTCTCTTTAAGTTCTGTAACTCGAGATGTTTAATCTCTAGGATATTGTTTTATTATCTCAGCCCCTAACCCCTTTCCACCTAAATCTTAACCTCTCAATATTATCTTCTGAACAATCTACAGCTTCAACTTTTCATCCCCCTCTCCCAGGTTCTGCAGCCCAAGATCTTTATTCACCTGGCTCTGATTCTGTAACTATCCCCACCCCCTAATCTTCATTTCCACCCTAAATTCTCACCTCTCAATATCCTCTTTCTTCTGTACAATCTCCAGTTTCAGCTTCTCTTCTCCCTCTCTAAGATTCTGTAACTCCAGATCTTTATTCACCTGACTACGGGATACATTAACAATTTGTTTATCCCACTTCTCCTTTAACTCTGAGGCCTCCGCTTGTAGTCTGAGAGAATTAATAATAGAAAGTCTGTCTATGGCTATTTCAGCTAATTGTGTTACAAACCAGTCAAATGCAGAAAGCTGCTAGAAGTTTGAAATATGTTTGAGAAGCCTCCAAGACATGCTATCGAGACAACTAATGCATACCTTTTATCCTCATCTGCTATAGGCAATATTTAACCTTGAAATTTCCAGTCTGTTTTCCTTTTTCTTTCTTTTTTTTAAAAAAAAAATAGAATTTGAGTTTACAATATGCTATCCATGATGGCAGTAAAAAGGAATATACATGTACATCTTTTCAACAATATTGCAACATAATTATATTGAGAGTATAATAAATTGAAGCACTCCTCTACCAAGAGGATCAATTAACGCCAGTGACTATATTTCAGTAGTATGCTAATCACTTTTTATCATTTAGCATCTTTCAAAATGTCTTCATTGGAAAGAAAACTGAAATCAATAAACGAGCTGTGTCATGAGAAAACAACCATTTTGCATATGCCAAAACAAAGGTGCAGATCAGCTTCGCAGTAACTGATAAGCTGATCAGCACCTTTCTTTTCGCTACATGGATAGTACGATTCATCTGCTTTCTAAATCCAAAATATTCAGCCTCTAGCCATCTTTTGTGCTTGTACACCTTGGTTTGTGTTGGATTAATTACTTTTCTACACAATTAACAAGTAGTGAAGGGATTAGCAAGTTCGTGCAAACAGTGAAAATGATTAGACTGGACAATTCCATGGCTGAGTTGAATCTTTGCAATTTGTTTTTAAAGGAAAAACATCCCATACTTCTGTATATAAAGATTTTTCTCCTTCTCTAGGTCTGTACTGGCCCACTGTAATCTCCGTATCTCCACCTGACTGTCCTCTAACTTAGACTGTAAATCCCGTATTGTGGTCTGTAGCTCTGTCTCCCTCTCAGAGAAAGCTTCCTTCACTGTGAGAAGAGCTCCTTCCTTCTCACGACCATACTTGTCCATCTCTGTGTATCTGGTGGGAGAAAAACAGACCATAAACACTGTAAATTTTCCAAACAACACACAGTCTGAAAGTTTGTTGCAATCATTCATTCGACTCCGTAGGATAAGGCTAGATACTTATAACTTCTGATCAAAAACAATATGTATCAAAAACAGAATATAGATCAGCAACTATATCTGACTGGACCCTCCCTTTTCAATTACCACCCAGATAAAAGGTGTGTGGTGTGAAAATAGAAAAAGAAAGGAGAAGGATATGAAGCAAATTTAACATTTAATTACTAATCTTCCATGTGGGCTTCAAATGAACTGTATAGTATTTCAAATTACATTTTTACGCTTTGGTGGTGACCCTATATAGGATGGATATCCTACACAAGTCAAGATAGCTAGGTTTGTAAAACTTACTTTCTCTTGAACTCTTCCTGCATCCTCTTCATGTTGCTTTCACTCTGCTGAAGTTGACCTTGTAACTCAGAGATGCTAAAACATAGGAATTTTACAGAAATTGCATAAAATAAATATGTAACATCCAAATGATTATAGATATAAATTCTGCATGAACTAATATCATCCTGATATCTGATGTTTCTGTTTTAATAAACCTTAAACCAATCTAAATATTCTGTAATTATTTGCTTATTTGTATTAAGGTTTAACATCCCAGTCAACAATTTTTCAGTCATGTCGGGTCAGAGGCAATGCTTCCTGGGTATTGCTCAAGGACACAACATGTTGCTCTATATGGGGATCACACCCAGGACCTCTCGATTTAGAGTCCCATACTCTTCCACTAAACTCATTCTGTAATTCTGTTGTCATCGTTGTGTAAATGGGATTAAAGGGTCTGAAAATTTGAGAAAATTATTGTTTAATATATTTCCTCCTACCTGGCATCCTTCATAGCCCTGAGATCCTGCAGTTCCCAGTCTTTTTCCTTCAACTTTTTCTCCAGAACTCTGTGGTTGTTCTCAACATGTTCAAACTCTTCACTGTTCTTCTCCTGCGCAGCCCGAACCAGGTCTAACTCCTTACTCAGTAACTTTGCCTACATTACGAAAACACGCCCATGTAGTGTATAGATTTTTTTTTGCTCAAAACATACATTGTGGTACGTTAGAACCACCTTGGCGAGTACCCACAATCTATGATTTTGAGCAAAAATCAGAAAAATAGGTATACCCCTGCGTATCCCAGTTTTACTATATAAAAGTGGGGTTTAAAGGGGTATTCACTGCACAGACATGTTACCCTGATGTACACTGGAGATACACAACAATGACTGTTAAACGAATTTAAATCTTGGAATATTTTAAAACTACTGAAAAGTATTTTGTAATTTGTTCAACGAAAATCACGCACAAAAAGACTTGAGAATTAGGCCAAAAACATACTCAGATCTGTTTCTGTCATCAAAAAGAATGAAACCACACTGCAGCTGCATTGCCAGTAAATAAGCATTTTCTTAGCATCATGAAAACATATCTATGCAATGAATACCCCCTTAAACCTCACTTTTATACAGTAAAACTGGGGTATACAGTGGTATACCCATTTTTCTTATTTTTGTTTCAAAACATAGATTGTGGTTACTTGTTAGAACTGCCTTGCCGAGGCAGCTCTAACCTGTACCCACAATGTATGTTTTGAGCAAAATTAATGAAAATTTCAAGATTTTTCCATGAAATTTTCAAATTTCGCTTCTGAAAAAAATCTCTATCTATTGCATGGTCAAGTTTTCATAATGGCAAATTTTCAACAGCTTATGATTGTTCACAGCCACAAGATGGCACATTAGAAGCATTTCTGAATTTAAATTTGAGGCTTGTATGTGCAGTACTAAATATCTTTAAATATCTTTAAAATAAATGCAAGGAGAACAGATAAAGAAAATATATGAATACCTTAAGTTCATATTCAAGAACCTTTGCACTCATTTCATCGGACTGTATTCTGAATTCATGTTCCCTTCTTCTCAAGGCATCATCAAATCCTATAACAAAATCATAACCGTAAAACAATTATTGACTCATTTCAGTAGATACAAGGTACAAGAATTTTTATTCAACATCGGTTTCTATATAACAAGCAACATTTGCTACATGAGCTATTTTCCGACAAAGCCACAAAGTGTTTATTGAACAGGAAACTTCATAGTGATCAACATGAAGCTTTAGTCAGTATAATAAAGTTTACTGTTCAATAGCACTTAATATCCATGGAACATATTTCATTTGATTCAATAAATGATGAAGAAAAATAACTTATTTCAAGCCATTTTAGACATGAAAAAATGACATTACAGACTGGCCATGCAACATAACCGGACATTTAATATAACCTGTCATACTAAGTCTATGCTTAGTTGCAGAATAGAACATATGAGCCGCCACATAAAAAAACATAGGCAAAAACAAAGACAGATCAGCTTCGCGGTAATCACGAAGCTGGTCAGCGCCTTTGTTTTTGCTACACAGATAGTACAATCCCCCTTCTTCTTAAATCCGAAATTTCAACATTTTAGCTGTCTTCTGTGGCTGTACAGCCAGGTTTATGTTTGACCTGTTCAAAAATCACATTGCTGGTTTTCTCATGAGGTGGCTCATATTAAGCTTTCACCATATTACTGAAGTCATGTCAATTACAACATTAACATTAAAGATCTTAACTTCAATAAATGTTAGAAATCTAAGCAACACCCACCAGTAGTTAGCTCCCTTTTCTGAGCATCCATTTCCTCCTCGACCTCTGTCAGTTTCCGCTGTAATGATCTCTTGAAATTCTCAAACTCTTTTCTCTCTTCCTGGATCTCTCCATCTTTAGTGCTGTAGACAAATAGAGCAGCAGTATGAGAAGACCAGGGGACAGTAACTGTTGTTCAGAATTAACAATGTCACTAGTTAGTGATTTGTCAAAATTTCAAATGGCAATATTACAAATACACTGTTATTTTTTGTTGAAAAAATGTGAGAATCCTTTGCATTGCAAACAAAAAATAATGCAAAGGATTCTCACATTTTTTCAACAAAAAATAACAGTGTATTCGCTTTTGAAATCGATATATGGTTAACAAATAGAGGGCTTAACAACAGTGTTAAGCTAACAAAGTTTTGAACAACTGGGCCCAGGTTTTTGGCATATATGCAAAAACAAAGATGCAGAGACAGCTATGCAGTAATTGCACAGCTGATCAGCGTCTTTGTTTTTGCTTCTCTGAAATATGTAGTAAAATTTCTCTTGCTCTTAAATCCAAACTCTCAAGCCAAAAAAATCCCATATGTTGTCCAATGCATAAATATTGTACAATATCATTTGATTTGTCATTTCCAATGTCAACATGAAATAGTCTCGGAATAGAGAGTTACCATTAAATACATTTCAAGATAAAGAATAGCTCTTTCTCAGAAGATGGTAACACCAAATGAGCTGCCTCATGAGAAAACCAACAATCTGCATATGCGAAAACAAAGACGCAGATCAGCTTCGCGGTAACCGCGAAGCTGATCAGTGCCTTTGTTTTCGCTTCTCGGCACTTCCTCTTCTACTTAAATACTTCTAGCTCTTTCTTGTGACTGCACAGGTCGGTTTGTGTCAGACCTGTTCCGAAACCACATTGTTGGTTTTCCCATGAGACGGCTCATACACCTTATAATAGCGAATGTCTGATCATCACATTAGTAGTGTACATGGAAAAAATCAGCTTTCAGGACAAGCCTTTACTGAATCATAGAGCCGTGACGCGAGAAAACCTGTCTACGGGGTTACTGACCAGATCCGACATAAACCGGTCTGTACAGTCTCAGAAAAAGGCTAGAAGCTTGAAATTCTGATTTAGGCAGGAAAGAAATTGTGTTTTCCGTGTAGCGAAAACAGAGGCACTGATCAGCTATGCAGTTACTGCACAACTGATCTGCGCTTTGTTTTTGCATAGGCAAAAATCCGGTTTTCTCACGACACGGCTCTTATGGCTTGTCTGATCATCACATTAGCAGTGCACATGGAAAAAATAAGCTTTCAGGACAAGCCTTTACCGAATCATCTATGTGACTAACCTCCTATATGAGTCTATTTCTGCCTGTTTCTCTCTGAGTCGCTGTTGATAATGTATTTGTAATTCTTCTCTGGCCTTGACCTCGGAGTTGACCTTTGACCTCATTTCAACCACCTCTATCTTACACTCACTGACCTCAGCATTCTTAGTATTCAGTTGGGCTTTCAAGTCTAGAAACACAGATAAAGATTTGAATTAAATATATGCATGCATACTCCTTGTTCTTGTATCATTTTACATGTAACAAAGTGTTAGACATTAATAGCTAAAAGCAGTATTACAAGGCGGATCCAATTTCTGAAGAGGGGGTTCAAATGTAGAAAAGTGGGGTTCGTTTGCCAAATTTCACCCAATGAAACTGAAATAATTTGGGCCCAGAGGGGGTTCGAGCGAACCCTTTGAACCCGCTTTAAATCCGCCACTAATACATATAAATGTGACAATAATTTTGATAAAGTGTTTTGTGAATACCTGCCTGATTCTAGCCTGTTACAAACTTAATACGTAAACAAATTTAAAAAGAAAAGACCAGGAAGTGGCCCAAGGTGACTCTCACCTGTAAATGTAGTATCATATCTGTCAAGTTCCTGATCTCTCTCCCCCAGCAGTTTGAGGTTATACTTAAAGTCTTCCTTCAGTTTCTGAAACCTGCCCCTCTCTTCTGACAACTGTTTCTCTTTCTCTTGTAGAGTCGACTCCAAAAACTCTATCCTGTCAATGCAAAAATAAGTTCCATATATTTTTCTCAACCCTTTGATGGAAGAGACATTACGAAAAAATGCCCATGTAGTATACAGATTTTTCTTAAATTAAAATTCTAAAATTCAAAATTTTCAATAGAATTTGTTTTATAGCTATCTTATTTCTGTTCAAAACATAGATTGAGGGTACATGTTAGAACCGTCTCTAACAAGTACCCACAATCTATGTTTTGGAGCAAAAATAGAAAAATATTATAGGTATATCCCTGCATACCCCAGTTTTGCTATATAAAAGGAGTGTAGGACAAAATCTCCCCCGGACAGAATCCCCCCCACTCTTTTTTGTTGACAAGGACAGAATCCCCCCAGTGTATCTTGCAAATAGGACAGAATCCCCCCCCCCACTCCCAGTCAGAATCTCCATAATCATATTGTTACATTTTACAGCTATATGTCAACTATTTTTGCATCAAAAAAGTTTCTCTATTCTTTGTTTGCTAATGATTGGATAATTATGTTGTTTGGTTTTTATTTTTTAACAGAAGCTGCATCTTAATATGTCATAATTACTGTAAAAACTGAACAAAAGAAGTTTAGAAGGTTTAAATAACACATTTAAAAAGCAGAATGATTGTACACAAACAATCATCACACTGTAATGCATGCACTAACAGATCTGCATTTATGAAAACATGCCCATGCAATATACAGAAAACGTTTTGGTTGTAAAAATAAAAATGTTTGATACTTTTCTTATTTTTGCTCAAAACATAGAATGTGGGTACACGTTAGAAGCGCCTCACTCAGGCGGTTCTAACGTGTACCCACATTCTATGTTTTGGAGCAAAACTAAGAAAAATAGGTATACCCCAGCATACCCCAGTTTTGCTATATAAAAGTGGGGTTTAAAGCCAGATGTATGTAATTGAACCTCAATTAGAAATCTTTTATTTTTTGCATGCGAGTGTATTTTTATGTCCTACATACAAAAATGAAAAGAAATTGATAACATTCCGAGCTTGTTTTAGAGATATCGGCCTTCAAAATCGTCAAATTTGAGAGCATAAATACACTGACATCAACGTAAAATGCTATTTTAGGACCCCCTTTTTTGTTAATTTTATTGATATATTTAAAAAAAATCCACGGTAGGATTTTTTAAAAAAACTGATATGAAATAGAAAAATTCCTGAACTACAAGTAGATAATGAGAAAGTCCTTAGTTACCAGATTTGTGTTCCTGCTATAAGCGTGCGAAGAGAGGTTGTCATTGCTGAATTCTGTATGTTTTATGCGCGACATCGATTTTGCGCCAAAATCTCCTACGCTATTTAGTATTCAATATTGCTAACTGACCCGCAAATGATAGTTTTCCTCGGGATAACATGTCCACAATATCTATATTTTGAGCAAAAATAATAAATAATATCATTTTTTTTTTACATTTCTGAAATCCTCTGCATAAGTGTTTGGAAATAGTTTGATATTCCAAACATAAACTGACGCTAGTTTTCAAGGGAAAACTGACATTAGGAATGTGGTGTAAAATGACGTTTCGACCCTAAGATACACACACTCCTTTAAGCGCCTTCAATTAGGTACATCTGGCTTTAATGGGGTATACATTTTACGGACATGTTTTCCTGATGTCTGTCATTTGAGACATACAATATATATGAAAGGTGTCATGCATATCAGAAATATGATGCTTAGAACAAACCAACCTTTGCTCTGTAGCTTGTTTCCATTCTTTTTCCTTCTGAGCAGCTATTTCTCTCCATCTATCTGCCTCAGTAGACCCGCCATCCATCACTCAATCTATTTACATCTTGAGAAATAGAAAAATTATACAATAAAAGTTTAATTTCCAAAAGGAAGATATGCCCCAGATTTAGGAGAGTACATCTTTTCTGGTAATGGATAGTGCATATTTGTATCATGTAACGAGGTGTATCACTTGTCAATGAGATATGTAGGAAACTTGCTGAAATGAACGACTTTACCAAATTTTTCTGCTTGTTAAATTGTGAAGATGTAACCATAATGAGTAAGCTGGCAAATTTTGTTCATGAATATGAATTTAGATCTACAACATAAATCATGTGAGCCGCATCGTGAGAAAACCGGATTTTTGCCTATGCGAAAACAAAGGCACAGATCAGCTTCGCGGTAACCGCAAAGCTGATCAGCGCCTTTGTTTTCGCTACACGGATAGTATATTTCTTCTTCTTCTTATATCCGAAATTTCAAGCTTCTAGCCCGCTTCTGTGACTGTACAGGTCAGTTTGTGTCAGACCTGGTCGGAAACCCCGAAGACCGGTTTTCTCGCGTCGCGGCTCATGTGGCAGTCGACGTTGATACTGGGACATTGATGCTGGCTGCCGGGTATTTCAACAGGAACATCATAACAGAAAATATCAGAAATACACAATCTCCCATGATATGGGAGTAATATGAAATCAGACAAATGATCACAAATGGATATCACCCTATTACTGTCCTCCCTTGCCCACTCCCCTCTCCACCCCCTTTGGCAAACAATCGCAATATCTTATTCAGGTATTCAGCATGCTTGCATTTTCCTCTGGTTCCGGCTTAATGTCAATGGTCTATTTGATTGATAAGGGGCTGTTCAACACACACCTTTTAAGATCATTGTGGTGTTTTTATTTTTGCCAGAAAAGCTCAGGAAAATGTGGTTAGTGCATGTATGTTGATTATTGGTACATTCCTTTATAAAGTTCTATGTTTTCTCACAAATCTTTTATTAGTAGTACATGTAGTCTGTCATTTGGAATTCTTTCCTTGACTATGTTTTGTTCTTGACATTATAATTATAGAGGGTAACCTGACTATTTATCACAGGCTATGTGTCCTGGACCTAATGCAAGTCAACAGTTTGCACAAACTGGTAGATTCTTTAGAGGCACATCATCATCACTGTCAATGCTGGAATCTGCTTATTTTGCCACAAAGTCCTGTAAGAATTCTTGCTCAGTTGAGCTACTTAAAACATCAGTGGCAGATTCTGGGTCTTTAACTCCCTTCAGTTCATTATAAGCACAATGACTAGCAGGTTTCTCTGATTGAGGTGCTAAAGATTCCAGCCCCTTAGGAGCGACAGTTTCACCCTTTCGTTTCCAGAGTCCCAGGATGTTTGCTCATGTTGGTGAGAAGCAGGTTTTAGAGCTGCTTTCTTCTTCCTATAATGTTTGCATCTAGCATGTTCATGTGCAAGTTTTGATGGAGACTTCTTCCTGGGTTTCCTGGGCTTGATTTCAACATCAACACCGGAAGAATTATTGTGAAATAAGGCCACTTCCAACAGCCTCGCTGTTGGGCTAGCTCATTAGCGACATGGTTAGAGTGGTGGCTTGTCACGCAAGAGATCTGGGTTCGATCCCAGCTAGAGACATTATCTCTCTCTTAAATACTTCATTGGTGACGAGGTAAATTGGACAGAAAGGGCGCAGTGTGTGGCATATGGGTGTATGATCTTTGACTTTGTGGAATCCAGGGAGCGTGCGGATGCAAGAGTAATGTTAGCAGCATGACTCTGTTTGTGTTCCCTGTTGGGAATACTGCTCTCAAGTTATTAATTTCACTTCTCCACTGTGAAGTCCTCCAAGATAAAGTGGGGAGGAATATTGTAAAATAAGGCCACTTCCAACAGCCTGGCTGTTAAGCTAGCTCATTAGCGACATGGTTAGAGTGGTTGCTTGTCACGCAAGAGATCCGGGTTCGATCCCAGCTAGGAACATGATCTCTTTCTCTTAAAATACTTCAGAATTGTCTATGTCACGTGGTTCCCGTTTGGCAGGAACTTTCACCTGTTTTGTCGAAAATGAAAAACCTTCCTGATTCCTTGAAAAAGACCACGTAAATTGGAGCTCATCACTTTCCAGGCGAGATTAATGACGTCAGCAGAACCCTTGGGATCACATTTGGAGCAGGAGTATCCTGTATATCCATGAATATGACTGTCCTGAATGACAGTGAAGTGAAAACACATCTGACATTAACAAGTTCCCACAATTCCTTATTCGTACCCAGAAAGAATTCTACAGGTATTCTACAGGGGCGTACTTGATTTAGAAATTTTAAGAGTGATCGGATTTGTCAAGTGAAAGTGGGCAAACGGTGCGCATTCCCATTACTAAAACAAGTGAGGAAAAGCTGTGACCAGTCAAAGTCTACACTACAACATAGCTAGTTCATTTTAAACTGAGACCAAGGGTCTGCAGCTATAGCGGATTTTCCGATATAAAAATTCCGCTATAAATTTTCCGCTATATGTTCTATGTTGATAGGATATTCCTCCACTTCCTGGAGCACCGTCTAGAAGACGTAGTTATAAAAAGTCTTGTAAACTTAAAAGTTCTATTCTTGTCTTGCTGCTTCCCAGAAACGTTTACTATAAAAACTTTATATAAAATGACGTTTGAGCCCGTTGTGTGTGCATCTCTCTTCGGATATTAAAATCATTACTATTGAAGTATATACATATGTACATAAGTCCCAGCACCACATAAAATATATGGACACATAAAAGTTCATGTGCAGAGCCACATCTCATTCTGTCCTTTCTGCACACTACGTGTGATTACTTTATAACCGTGTCAATGATAGCACTCCTCGTAGAATGCAAAACATAGCACAGCCCTCGAGAAATGTCCCAGATCAGCGTTCTCGCCAGCTCATTGATATCTGTCAGTTTAGAGTTATCCAATATCAGCTGTACCCGATTACTGTCGCTGAGTTGAGTCCACCAGTGATTCCCATGATGAGAAGCAAGCAAAGTCTGTAACTTCGTGATGAAGGGTCGTCGTACCGCTTCCAATTTCTCACAATTCAGCATGAAATGCACTAGGTCTTCAGAATCTTTACCACAGAGAGGACACAAACTACTAACTGCATACTGATTGAATCTAGCTTTGTTCTTTTGAAGAACATAAGTACCACTTAACAATTTCACATGAATGTTTGCTTTATGTACTGAAACTGTGTCACTTCCAGCAGACTCCCAGATTTGACTGCATACATTATAGTTAATAATGTTCGGGTTCCAGAACTGAAGAGAAGTCTTTTTCAGTGAATCGCTTATCAGTTGTTCTTTCCAGTATTTCCAGTATAAGTTTTAAAAAAAAAAATCTGTTCCAGACGGCATTTTTTTTAGAGCAGGTCACGTGACTTGCGATCACACCACCTCAGAAGGCGGAGCGCTTCGTCGCGCTCCATTGCGGCTACTTGATTTAGAATCCTTGTGCTCAGATCGATCGGATCAATCGGATTGGCTATATCAAGTGCAACCCAGGTAAATATTGTCAAACACATAAAAAAATCATGTTTATACATGCAGCCCGTCAACTTCAAAAATCTTTCTACTGAGTGCTAAAAGCTTTTGATTTTGCCCTTGGATCAAAAGGCAAGTTTTTAATGGGATGAACTGGTGGGAAAACCTTAAATAGCTTTAAATTAACACTCACACAAGGAAATAAGGCAATTCTTTGGTTTTGACTTTTTTTCCAAAAATTTTGTTGTTGCCAGAAAGTGGAGAGGCATTTGGAAGGTTGTTAACTTTGAATCAAAATATTCGATAAACTACATTGATTTAGATATTTTGTTTATTAATTTTTGCAGTAGAAGTATTTCACAAATTCAACAGAAGTTTTAATTATGAATTTTGAGTTGTTTTATTTCTGAAACTGATGTCGTAATTTAGACGTTTGACGGCAAGCTGAGGGAAAAATCTGAGAAAAAAAGAGGAAAGACTAAAATCATTTTCACGAGGCACGCGTATTTACAGCAGTGTATACAACAAAGTAATTTTGATAAGCATCATTCATTTTAATTGTTACCGTACCATGATAGTCTTCAGACATGTTTGATATGGCAATATTCTTAAATGTCATATGTTTTCGCGACCCTCAAGATTCGGCCCCAATCTATTCGGCCTAATGTAACATTATAATGTAGTTATCGCCTTCAAAGGTGCACCTCCTCCTGGAGTAGTAAGGGCACTAAATTCTTGATAACAATTGTAAGATCATCAATAAATACTCTGTTCATGGTTTGCAATGTCATTTGGCGTGTCACCAGTAAACTATTCAGATTAGATGTAGTTGCAAAACCTCACCTTTTCTACCTAGTTGCAAAACCTCACTCCACTACGTTCCATTACGGTCCTTGATGGTTCAATTTGATCAAACAATTTCCAATTGAATAAAACAGGATTACACATGGTTGACATGTAGTGAGTGCATCCGAACTCGACCTAGTTGACGTCACAGAGGTGCCTTGATGTCACGGCGCGCGCTTTGTCGCATGAGCATGGAGAGCTTTTTTTTGATTGGCTTAACGTTGCTCTCCAAAAGTGGGAGCAAATAAGCTAGCTGAATGTGTAAATCACACAGAAATCATGGATTTAAAGCAGGAAATCAGAGACTTTTCTTATGGAACATCACCTGGAGAGAAAATTTTATATCTCTGTGAACAGTATGCGAAGTGAGGGTGAGTGGGATTTAGTTCTTCACAGTGAATTTCTGGTTTCAAAATTTGATGTGGCACTGAGACTGTTTGACACATTCGGAATGCTTTTGTGTAAACATGCATGGAGATTGTAAATAACAGCTGAAGTTCTAAGTCTACCCCTCTACCCAGTGGGCACATGACATCAGAATGACGTCATATCAACGTCGATGATATTTGCCTGCTGGGCTAAGTTCCATTGCGGACCTTGATGGTTTGATTTGATCAATATTTATTTCCATTTGAATAAAAAAGATTATACATGGTTGACACATGTTGAGTGCATCCAAACTTGACCTTGACGTCACGGCATGCGCCTCAATGTCACGATGCGTGCTTTGACGTCGTGTCTGTAGTGCTACTTTCTGATTGGTGGAACCTCCGTGGTGCAGTGGTTATGTCACTCGCCTTGTAAACCAGGGGTCGCAGGTTCGATCCCAGGCTTCTCCAGTCCGTCGGATGGGACTATAAACTGAGGTCCCGTCTCCATATGACCTTAGCTGTTGGTGGGACGTTAAACCCCAATTAACCAACTAACCAGAGACCCAAGAATGAGTGCAACCATGTAAGCTGAATGAGTAAGTCTCACAGAAATTGTGGATTTAAAGCAGGAAATCAGAGACTTTTCTAATGAAACATCATCTGGCAACAAAATTTCATATCTCTTTAACGAGTGCAGGAGAGCATGATTTCTTTTTTCAGTGTGATTTTCGTGTTTGAAGTGATGATGTGTAAAGTGAAACTTTTTTTTTTCCACTAAGTATACGCATGGAACTGAAGCTGTGTGACACATTCAGAACGCTAACTATGTATACATGGAGATTGTAAACAACAGCTAGCTGAAGGTCTGGATCTAACTTAGATCCAGGCCTTCAGCATTTGTTTCAGGGATAATTTTGGGGCCATGGGCAAAAATCCAGCCAAACATCACAGTGGTGTTTTGACAAGTCATGTGGAATATGATGGCAACCTTTCAAGTTTCAACAAATTGGAAGAGACTTTGTCCAAGTCATTACGAAAAAGTGCCCAGGGATTTTTTCTGCAATTTTGGGAAGGGGCCCTAGGGCCTTTGTGTTTGGGAAAATTAGCGACATAACCCGAATTTGGGAATTTTACAAAACATTCAAAGATTATGATATTTTCCAATTTGACATAGTTAATTAAGTTTAATCATTTTAAATCATTAAATAATATCTTAAAATCAAAGTTCAACACCATTTCAAACAGCAGAGTTTGATTTTCACAATGTTTAGGAACTGTTGAGAATTATTTTCAGCCGTGATTGGGAATTTTTTCCTTCAAATTGGGAAAAAAGTCACCTAATTTGCATTGGGAATGGGGCCTTATTTCGGCCCCTGAGACACTCGAAAAAAATCCCTGGTGCCCATGCAATAAACAGAGATTTTTTGAGTTTTAAAAATTGAAAATTTTCATCTGAAATAATTGATAATTTGCTCAAAACATAGGTTGTGGGTACACGTTAGAACCGACTCTGCGAGGCGGTTCTAACGAGTACCCACAATCTATGTTTTGGAGCAAAAATAAGAAAAATAGGTATACCCCTGCACACCCCAGTTTTGCTATATAAAAGTGGGGTTTGAGGGGGTATACATTTCACGGACATGTTTTCGTGATGTGCTCCCATTGTATGAAAGATGTGGATGAAGGTATAATCCAGTTTTACATCCCTTTAAAGATTATTTCACTCATATGAAGATGAGGCATTGTACTAGTCTTGAAGCAAAAAAAGGTATTCATCAGCTGTTACTGCTCATGAGTCATGACCACTCTTAATCATTCAATCATCTCACCAGTAAGTCCATTTCACATTCAGGGGAACTGCCGCAATACCATGATCATGTTAACACTTTCTGTTAGAAACCAATCCAAGATGATAATGTCCGAATGCACTTGCCAAGGCCAAAAATGAAAAATTGTTTGTTTGCCCTCTCCCTACCTACTCACCAAAAATGGGGCCTACTCAAAAAATTTTATTGCCCTTTCACCATATATATATATATTTTTTTTTTTTTTAATCTTTCTGTCAGAAGATAAATAAGAAAGTAATCTGTGTTTTTCATTTAAACCATGACCCTCCTCACCAACTGGATATTTTGTTCTTATGTTCAAGCACTACAAAACATAAAATGCAACGGTGATTGTGAGTAGCTTTGACAAAATTGTACCTAATTGACCAAAAATAATGCATAATACAGTAGTTCATAAAAGAAAAAAAAGCCTACCTACATACCCAACTTTTCTAGACAGGGTAGGGAGAGAGCAAACAGAAATGATTTTAGATGTGGCCCAAAACAATGGATACCTAATAACATTAAATGTTTACTTCTTCCAATTTCAGAAACTATGCCTGCAATGACAGAGAAGCAGCTGGTGTTAAGGTCACCAGGTTCTGATGAGGGATCAAGGTCATCAGGTCCTGATGAGGGGTCAAGGTCATCAGGTTGTGAAGAGGGGTCAGGGTCAGATTACTCTGATGAGACCGGCAAAGAGGATCTCTCATCCCAAGATCTCACTGTATTTCCCGCTCATGTCCTTGACAATCACAGTCTCACTCAACTATTCCTGGACTACAATGATCTGGAGCAGCTGCCACAACATATTGGCACAGCCCTGCCAAATCTGGAGATATTTTCAGCTATTGGCAACAACCTGACCAGTCTGCCCAACACCTTCGGTAATATGGTGAAATTAAAAGAGATATACTTAAATGAGAACAGACTGGTTAAACTCACCGACACAGTGTGTTGTCTCAGGTGTCTTGTGAAACTACAGATAACGGGAAACCAGCTGGAGTACTTGCCAGAAAACTTTGGTGAGATACAGTCCCTGAAGTCTTTCACGGCGGATGAGAATCTGCTACAGAAACTGCCAAAGACATTTGGTTTGCTGGAAAATCTTGAGGAGTTAGAACTCAGTTGTAACAGTCTGAGTGTGATTCTTGATGGTTTTGGAATGCTCAAGTCTTTAAAGGTTCTTAACCTCAGCAGCAATAAGCTCACAGTGCTTCCTGAATCATTTGGGAATCTACCAAACCTGCAGGCCTTAGACTTGTCAGCAAACAACATCAAATTCCTGCCAAACAAATTCCGATCCTGCCGTTGTTTAGAAAAGTTCTACGCAGATACAAACTTGCTACAGGTTCTACCAGAGTGGGTATCTAGTCTCAGTAATATTTTAGAATTCTCAGTGAAAGACAATCAATTTCAGGAGCAAACCTTATCTGACACATTCCCACCAAACTGTAAAAGATTAAAACATTTAGATATGAGTGGTAACTTCATGTCAAAGCTGCCAGACTCTTTGGGAGAGTTGGAAAGCTTGGAGTTTCTACATTTCGGCAGTGTGATCGGAGAACTAGAGAGAAGAAACTTCCAGAATGGTAATTGGTTGCCAGAAATTCCAGACAGTGTGTGTGAGTTAAGGAACTTGAGGGAACTTTACCTTGATGAGAATCAGCTGACATCACTTCCTGAAGATTTTGGGAACCTGTGCTCATTACAAACTCTAGATTTAGGTAAGTAAAAATTTATAAACTATAAATTTTATAAACTTGAATCTTTATGCATTACGAAAAATAGGCCTGGCTGAATAAATATTTTATGATATATAGTCTGATAGTATCTTCTGTCACAGTCAAAAAGTTTATTTCTGTGGTATACATGCATACTGTTGAATTGAAAATGGAATTGTCCATTTGATAAGGAAATTCTACATCATATATGAGGTCACTTGTAGGTAGGAAATTGTCATGTTGGTGAAGGTTGACCTGCTGATCAGTTATCCTTGGGAAATTTATGCAGTACAATCATTTAGTAACACATGTTTTACATTTGTCTGTCTAAACTGTTTGTTAAATTGTTTTAAACACATTACAACTGTATTGAAAGCCAATTCAATTGTTAACCATTAATGTTGGTTACAGGTCAGAACAGGATCCATGAGCTGCCCGAGTCGTTTGGTAAGCTGTGTGCCCTGAGGGTATGTATGCTATCTAAGAATCATCTCCAGTTATTACCCAGCAGCTTTGGGGACCTGTGTTCTCTAGAAGATGTCAGGCTGGATGATAATGAGGTGGGGTGTTTATTTATTCTACAGAAAGAACAGAAGCCTCTTTGGCGTAGTGGGTTAAGGCCTCATCTTACATATTATAAAGTGAAAATCCCTTGATGTAGACTTGCGTTTTATTGCAAAATGGAATTCTTGTTTACTTTTCGTCCCTTTCAGGAGCTAACGTCCCGACATGACAATAGCTGTTGACTGGTGCATAAAGCAATAACTGAAACAAACAAAAACTATTTTTTGCAATTAAGCACAAGTCTGTTTCAAGCGATTTTTGCTTATGTGTTACGAGTCCTTAAGAAACTGGCTTTGTAAATCAAGATTTATGCATTATAATCGAGGTTTCATCTCAGAATGACTTAAGCTGTTGATGGGATGTTAAACTTCAAATCAATCAACCAACCGAAAGCAATGGCCTCAACGTTTTCTGTGCTCACTAATGAACTGAAATCTATCCTCCTTATAATAAGTAACCATTGTAAAAATGCAGATCCAAATCAGGCTCTGTCATTAGTCATCTAATATCTGTCTACAGTTTGCACATATATATGCATGAAACTTAAAAAATAACTTGAGAGTTTGGGACATTTCATTATTTTATGATTTTTTTCTTCCAGCTAGCTGAGTTACCTGAGTCATTTGGAAAACTGTCCAAGCTGAAGACATTGGACCTGTTCTGTAACCGACTGAGAGAAATCCCAACAGTTCTCAGAGATCTTACCAACCTGGTCAGGCTTGATATAGAGGCGGTAGGTTTCTTCACGAACAGCCCCTACTTTTACTTCTTTGCATGTCCTCTGTTATTGTCTCAAGGTCAGCAGGTCAGGCACCTTGATTCTTTCAAATTGTATTTAAACTGTTATCAATTAAGATTAACAAAGCTTTTCTTGAGTCATATCTGAAAGAGCTCTGTCTTAAGTATGCAGTGGTACTAGTAAATGAAAATTGCCACCCTTAGCTAATCCTTATGCTGAGTCGTTGCTACTGGTTTAATAGGTTCGTATAGTGATCCTAAGATAATCTTTACATGTGACTATGTCATAACTGGTTTGAAAGTATAACAGCAATTTCATCTTTTAAAAAAAACTTTATTACCAAATATCTTATTCTTGTTCCAGAATGATTTCCATGTTCCCCTGACAGAGGTCCCCCAGATTGTCACCAAGTCTAAGTACCCCGCCCGAGACCCTAACCTGAAGGATAACTGGAGGGGTAGAGCTAGGCAAGACCTATCCAACATAGATGATCAAATTATCCAGGTACGTATATCTGTTTTCTGGCACAGAAATATTTTTGTAATTCTTTTAAAACACAAAGGAATGCTGCCAAAATATGGAGATAGAACTTCAAAAAGCAACAATTCTGATCAGTCTAGTGGGGCATGAGAAGTAGAGGTGAGTTCTTTTCTAGGTCTGCTTGGTTTGTAAGGAATTATCTGCATGCAAACTTAATAGAATAATTGTAAAACCACTACTGAAATCGATTTTGTAAGATTTCTGTACTTCAGGAACAACCCTTGAAAAAAAAGAGAGTTCTATTTATAACATATTTCAATATTGTATACAAATTGTGTACATTGTATTGTTGTTTTAACATCAGATAGAAGAGACAGAGCTGAATGACTTTGAGCCCCCACCCCCTGACCTGAACTTCAGTGAGGACGTCCTACACCGCGCCATGAGACAGAGTCTGTCTATCTGGAAGAGCCACCGAGACTCCTCGGCTAGTCGGAGGAAGTCTCGCCGTCCACGGAGAAGACATTACTCTACAGAGGAAGAAGAAGAGGAGGAGGTTCAGTCAAATAACAACAGTAATGATGATGATGATGTTGATGATTATGACGAGGATGACAACTTTGAGCCACCTATACTTACAAAAGTTGTCACATGGAGTGGTGAGTAGCATTTTACTTGTGATCATATCTTTTGGATGTAAAATTTAATCTAAAAAGGTACATGTATATTGTAGTCCATAGCAGGATTTCACATGAAAACACAAGTTCAGATTTGCTGGAAGTCAAAGGTAAAGAGATACTTTTGTTAATTTTTATCATAGGAGAGCATGGTGGTTTGGTGATATAGCATCAGACTCCAAATTGAGAAGTCCTGGGTTCAATCCATACATGCGGCATTGTGTTGTGTCCTAGAGCAAGATACATTAAGTTCCCAGCGTACTTGTTAATACCTAGGAAGCAGTTGCTCTGTCCGGACATGACAAAAATACTCCAACAAAAGACTGGGACATTAAATCTTAATACATGTACAAACAAACAAACAAACACTTTTTATCATACATGTATTCATTGGAGTGGCTAACATTGTATCAACAGAACGATTCTCACAAGGAGGACTCGGAGTTTCCATTTTGACACACAGATTTGCTCACTTTTAAATACTCAGACTCTTTTTTTTTTCTGCTTCTGTTTAGGTTCAGCCAAGAAGGAGAATGACTCATCCTCTGCTACCTCCACAGATCCAGATGCAGAAGACTGGGATGCTGAGATTGAGGCTGACATTACTCAGTATGGTAAGGCATGATTTGAGAAATCCAATATTCCAGGCTTTGACAAGGTCTGACAAACCAGTCTGCACAATCACTGAAGAAGTCTAGAATCTGAAAATTTTGGATTTAGGAAGAAGATGAATTGCACTATATGTGTTGTGAAAACAAAGGTGCATATCGGCTGTACAGTTACTGCACAGCTGATCAGCCCCTTTGTTTTCACTACACTGATAGTACAGCCCCTCTTCTTTTTAAATCCAAAATTTCAAGCTTCTAGCCTTTTTCTGAGACTGTACAAACCAATTTGTGTCAGCCCTGGTCAGAAACCCAGTAGACCAGTTTTCTTGTACATGTCGACCACTTTGTATCTTGTCTCACTAAATTATGCAGTTTTCATTATAACATGGACATGTCATGGCTCCTAAAATGATTATTTTGCTGTATTTCAATGGAAAATAACCTCATTATAAATGGTCTGTTTCTATGACGAGGTTGATCTTCAGAAGTTTTTACTGCAGAAAGCATGTCTACCTGGGCATTTGGCCTGAATCCTGATTAGACTCAATCCAGTCTGCTTCACTAAAAACACAAGTGGAGCATGCTTGATATTTTACCTGTTGGCGTGTTATATGATTAACATCCCATATGGCAGCAATGTTCATTAGGAGACAGGACCTTAGTTTAGAATTTATTCAAAAGGCTGGAGAAGCCTGGGATCGCACCCATGGCTGCTGGTTTTGCAAAGCAAGTGGCTTAACCACCATACCATGGAGGCAGTATGATCCGGTTCTGCGTCTTCTATATTCAAGCCTAGCTTTACATGAATTGGAAAAGATTTTTATATTGTATTATATTGTAATATTCCCAGGTGCTGCTCCAGTATACACCCACCCTGTGTTCCAGTATTATCCCCCAGTAGAGAATGGCAAGTTCACCTTTGCAGCGTTTGACATCCACCAGTCTGACTATGTGAAGAGACCCCTAGTCTATCCCACAGAGGAGGAACAGTTTGATAACTGTGATAATGACCAGACAGTGGAGATTGATGTCAACCCAATATTCTGAGTCTACACCATATGTTTCGTCCACCAGCCAGACTATGTGAAGAGACCCCTAGTCTACCCCACAGAGGAAGAGCAGTTTGATAATTATTGTGATAGTGATCAGACTGTGGAAATTGTCATCGGCCCAATATTCTGAGTCTATAGCATACATGTCAGCTAACTGGTGAACCATGTTATTCTGAGTCTAAATTGTATGTTTCATCCACCAGCCAGACCCCTAATTTACCTGGAGAACAGTTTGATAATTGTGATACAGACCAGTCTGTGGAAATTGATGTCGACCCAATATTATGAGTGGTCTTCAGTTTATGACTCAACTTCACTTAGTATAAGGCCGGCCTTTAGTGTTCTGCCTGCCCTGTGCAGTCTTCTTCGGAGGTATAATAATAGACTGAAACTTTGGATTTCAAACAGACATGCCATATTTTTGGTGCTAGTCTTAACAATATAGAGGTATTCCTACATGTAGTTCAGTGTACCTTTAGATTATTTCAAGCTTTACAAGAAAATGTGTTTGTACACAGCAGTTACTTTATTTACAATCTCCTGAAATGAATAAAATGCAGTTCTTGCATAAAATAAATTAATACAGTTCTTGCATAAATATATATACACATAGCTGTTTGAAGCCATTTTCAATTAGGCCAAAAATTGTTCAAAAACAAAATGTGTTCAAAACATGAAATTCATGTGCCATTGAACAAGTCATTTAGCTAAAATCTGATGACGTCTCTGGTCATAGTGTCCAAACAACATTGTTTTCCATAGAAACAAACTAGCTGACCCTAAAACATCTCTATGTTTTCTACGAGTTTTTACATTATTAATGTTATTTCAACAAAGTCTTCAATGGAATAGTTGTGAAAATGGAAGAATGACTATCAATCATGCTTATTTCATTGCATCAGTATTTGCCGAGTCTCTTGGAAGCACATTGAACCCTTGACCAGGCCCAGAGGTTATAAAACTTTTGTCATGCTCAACTCAGCTGATCATAAAATTTGAACTGCTCATAAACACCAAAGTAGCCAAAATATATTGAAATCGAAGGTTTAGAACTCCAAAACCTGTAATTTATCCTGCTAATAAATGTTAAAATGTCAACAATTGTTAGCATTTTAATATTTATGAGCAGGATAAGTTTTAGTCTCAGCTGAGCTGAGCATGAAAAAGGTTTTATAACCTCAGGGCCTGGTGACCTTCTCGAGCCTCTGCGAACATTTATGCTTGAAAATGTAACTATGTGTGATCCCAATATTTTATTGATATCATTAGTAGAGTATAAGTGCTGATTTGGTGATATGGCCATTTTTCTTATGACAATGTGGTGTTGGTGTTTAAATGGCCATGCAGAGCTCATTGTGATGGTTTTAAGAACTGAGTTAATTTTACAGTAGTATATTTTGTCTTTTGACAGCTTACTGTCTATGAACTAAAGAGTTTTAGAAGTAGAAAATTGTAGTGTAAGAACTGTAAGATTAAGCTCTGTGATATATTATAGTTTGAGATTTGTGAAGGTTATACCGGTACATGTGTATATTGCAACGATTGCTATATTCATGGTGGTGATGTTTTGAAAACATTTTTTGTGCCGATTTGTCAGCATTTAAAATATAACTTAACATTTTAAAATGCTTGAGATCAGATTGCATAATTTACCCCCAAAACGAAAACAATATTAAATCTTGAAGCCACCATGAAGTAGCATTACTTTTTGTGTAGATTAATCATTTTGTTCTTCATGTGATTGTTTTTAGATGTAATTTGTTTGTTTTCTATGATTTGTGCTTATTGTTTCTCAGGAAAGATATCTCTTTTCTTCCAGGGCAGTTACCATTAATTTATGTCTACATTTTTAATTTGACATTTGAGCCTGTGCATGAGAAAACCAACAATTTGTGTTTCCGAGCAGGTTAGACACAAACCGGCCTGTACAAGCACAGAAGATGGCTTGAGGCTGGAAATTTTGGATTTAGAAAGAAAAGGAATTGTACTATCCGTTTAGTGAAAACAAAGGCGCTGATCACCTTCGCAGTTACTACGAAACTGATCTGCGCCTTTGTTTTCGCATATGCAAATTGTTGGTTTTCTCATGCGAAGGCTCATTTTGTTTTTGTACTACTGTAAGTTCGGAAATGTTAACAAATTTTATTTCCCCTATAATTTGTTGCCATAGGAAGTTCTAGCCTATAAATGCTTACTACAAGTTTAAAGGCTGCACATGAACTCGCAAATTCAAGAACTCTCTAAAAATTTGAAAACGGAAAATCAGGGAAATAAAATCAACACTAAGATTTCTGAATTTTCAGTGTAACGATGATGGTCAGTCAACATCAACTTATGGCTTAAATTTGTCCATATCACAAATTTAGTTTAGTTATGTCTCCCCCCTTCAGGGTCGGGAGACATATTGTTATGTCTCCCCCCTTTAGGGTCGGGAGACGTATTGTTTTTCCCCGTGCGTCTGTCTGTCCGTCCATCTGTCTGTCTGTCCATCACAAATCGTGTCCGCTCTATAACTTGAGATTTTTCAATGAAACTTGGTACACTTGTAAACCACGGCGAGATGATGTGTCATGCACAAGAACCATAACTCTAGCTTGAGTATTTTTGGAGTTATTTCCCTTTGATTATTTTCGATACAATTTTGTGTCCGCTCTATAACTTGAAAATCTTTTAAGATTTTTCAATAAAACTTGGTACACTTATTAAGCATGATCAGACGATGTGTCATGCACAAGAACCATAACTCTGGCTTGAGTATTTTATGAGTTATTTCCCTTTGATTATTTTCCATACAATTTGTGTTTCCGAGCAGGTTAGACACAAACCGGCCTGTACAAGCACAGAAGATGGCTTGAGGCTGGAAATTTTGGATTTAGAAAGAAAAGGAATTGTACTATCCGTTTAGCGAAAACAAAGGCGCTGATCACCTTCGCAGTTACTACGAAACTGATCTGCGCCTTTGTTTTCGCCTATGCAAATTGTTGGTTTTCTCATGCGAAGGCTCATTTTGTTTTTGTACTACTGTAAGTTCGGAAATGTTAACAAATTTTATTTCCCCTATAGTTTGTTGCCATAGGAAGTTCTGGCCTATAAATGCTTACTACAAGTTTAAAGGCTGCACATGAACTCGCAAATTCAAGAACTCTCTAAAAATTTGAAAACGGAAAATCAGGGAAATAAAATCAACACTAAGATTTCTGAATTTTCAGTGTAAAGATGATGGTCAGTCAACATCAACTTATGGCTTAAATTTGTCCATATCACAAATTTAGTTTAGTTATGTCTCCCCCCTTCAGGGTCGGGAGACATATTGTTATGTCTCCCCCCTTCAGGGTCGGGAAACATATTGTTTTTCCCCGTGCGTCTGTCTGTCCGTCCATCTGTCTGTCTGTCCATCACAAATCGTGTCCGCTCTATAACTTGAGATTTTTCAATGAAACTTGGTACACTTGTAAACCACGATGAGATGATGTGTCATGCACAAGAACCATAACTCTAGCTTGAGTATTTTTGGAGTTATTTCCCTTTGATTATTTTCGATACAATTTTGTGTCCGCTCTATAACTTGAAAATCTTTTAAGATTTTTCAATAAAACTTGGTACACTTATTAAGCATGATCAGACGATGTGTCATGCACAAGAACCATAACTCTGGCTTGAGTATTTTATGAGTTATTTCCCTTTGATTATTTTCCATACAATTTGTGTTTCCGAGCAGGTTAGACACAAACCGGCCTGTACAAGCACAGAAGATGGCTTGAGGCTGGAAATTTTGGATTTAGAAAGAAAAGGAATTGTACTATCCGTTTAGCGAAAACAAAGGCGCTGATCACCTTCGCAGTTACTACGAAACTGATCTGCGCCTTTGTTTTCGCCTATGCAAATTGTTGGTTTTCTTATGCGAAGGCTCATTTTTGTTTTTGTACTACTGTAAGTTCGGAAATGTTAACAAATTCTATTTCCCCTATAATTTGTTGCCATAGGAAGTTCTAGCCTATAAATGCTTACTACAAGTTTAAAGGCTGCACATGAACTCGCAAATTCAAGAACTCTCTAAAAATTTGAAAACGGAAAATCAGGGAAATAAAATCAACACTAAGATTTCTGAATTTTCAGTGTAACGATGATGGTCAGTCAACATCAACTTATGGCTTAAATTTGTCCATATCACAAATTTAGTTTAGTTATGTCTCCCCCCTTCAAGGTCGGGAGACATATTGTTATGTCTCCCCCCTTCAGGGTCGGGAGACATATTGTTTTTCCCCGTGCGTCTGTCTGTCCGTCCATCTATCTGTCTGTCCATCACAAATCGTGTCCGCTCTATAACTTGAGATTTTTCAATGAAACTTGGTACACTTGTAAACCACGACGAGATGATGTGTCATGCACAAGAACCATAACTCTAGCTTGAGTATTTTTGGAGTTATTTCCCTTTGATTATTTTCGATACAATTTTGTGTCCGCTCTATAACTTGAAAATCTTTTAAGATTTTTCAATAAAACTTGGTACACTTATTAAGCATGATCAGACGATGTGTCATGCACAAGAACCATAACTCTGGCTTGAGTATTTTATGAGTTATTTCCCTTTGATTATTTTCCATACAATTTCGTGTCTGCTCTATTACTCGAAAACCGTAAGAGATAATTTCAATGAAACTTGATACACTTATAAAGCATGATGAGATGATGTGTCATACTAAAGAACCATAACTCTTGCTTGCATATCTTTGGAGTAATTTCCCTTTGATTATTTTCCATACAATTTCGTGTCCACTCTATAACTTGAAAACTGTAAGAGAAATTTCAGTGAAACTTGGTACACTTATAAAGAACAATGAGACAATATGTCATGCGCAAGAATTATAACTCTTGCTTTCATACCTTTGAGTTATTTCCCTTTGGTTATTTTTCCATACAATTTCATGTCCGCTCTATAACTTGAAAACCATAAGAAATATTTCAATGAAACTTGGTACACTTATAAAGCACGATGAGATGACGTGTCATACTAAAGAACCATAACTCTTGCTTGCATATCTTTGGAGTTATTTCCCTTTGATTATTTTTCATACAATTTTGTGTCTGCTCTATAACTCAAAAACCATTAGAGATTTTTCAATGAAACATGGTACACTTATAAAGCATGATGAGACGATGTGTCTTGCACAAGAATCATTACTCTTGCTTTCATATTTTGGAGTTATTTCCCTGTGATTATTTTCCATACAATTTCGTGCCCGCTCTATAACTTGAAAACCATAAGAGATATTTCAATGAAACTTGGTACACTTATAAAACAGAATAACAGGATATGTGATGCACAAGAACTATAACACTTGCTTGCATATTTTGGACATGCACATAGAAAGGGGGGAGACATCAGTTTTCACATAGAAAACAAATTCTAGTTTGATATTGAGTTTGATTTTCCAAAACATTTTATTTTGGACTGATATGCAAAATAAAAATTTTTTGCGGCAAAATAATTCCATAGGCACAGGTTCCTATGAATACATTTCTATATTTTTGGATCTGATTTTTACAGATGATAAGTATTTTATCTTTTGACTTTGGTATATAATGTTTGAGAACAAAATTCATTAAATGATTGCATTTTTCTACAATTATTTGATACCATACTATACTGGTAATGGGTTTTTCAAATTCTTTTTGCATGAATTGGCGTTCATTTTATAGTGATTTCTCTAAGCTTTGTCATAAGTAAATCTGTCTTTTAGGTTTCAAACAAGTTGCAATTTAACAAGTCTCCAACGCAGTGGATTATTATTTTTTTTTTTTAACAGAGGCAGCCCCTTGTGTGTTTCTATGTTGTAATGATGGATATTGAATATATTACAGGCCAACCTCATTACAACGCTATCTTTGGGGTCCATACAAACAGACCGTGTTATAAGTGAACCGTGTTATAATGAGGCTAATTACTATACACATATAGTAAAATAATCAATTTGGGAGCCATGACATGGCCGTGTTATATTGAAAACCGCATTATAATGAGGCGCGTTATAATGAGGTTGAAGTGTAGTTTTCTTTATTATTGAGGCTCATGAAAAAACCTATTGTTGCCTTTCGGCTTAATCAAATGTACTGTAACAGTGTGCTATAAATAGAAATGCAAATTTCCAACTCGGTAGTTGGTGAAGTTCGTAAGTGTCGCATATATAGCACAGTAAAATCCTTTTTGGATGACCATGCTTTTCTCCCCTCAGGGTTTGTTGAGGCTTGGCTCGGTAGCTCATTACAGTTGGTGGCAGAGCCAACCTTTGCCATTAAAAGCCTCCATTGTGTAGTGATTAAGCGACTCACTTTGTAAACCAGTAATTACAAATTTTATCCCTTTGGATGATACTTTAAACCAATGTCTTGTCTCCATATGCAAGACATGAATACAACCAACCAACCAACCAACCAACCAATCTACTATGAATTACCAGGCCATTAGCTGCGTCAAAGACTTTTGCAAACTCAGAAGACAGATCTTCAGTGGATCATACAAACGATATGATAAATAATGGCATGATTTACTGCATTTATTTTGAATTCAATTAAATCTGTTCAGTTCAAGAGCATTCAAATTCAGCAAAAATTAAGCATGTGTGTTCAATTTAAATTACATTTTTGGTGAAAGGTTTATGTCATTATAAAGATTCATCATTGAATTGATTTTTTTTTGTTTTTACCTATATTTTGATAGAATCATGTAAGTTTTAGATTATTTTCCCTCTTATCTCTGAACTTTGTTCCAGAGTCACAAACTTGGTATATACCTATCTCAGTGTCATCTTATTGTCAAAATGATCATGAATTTGTTTGTTTAAACAAGTTTTGAAACTTGTTTTGTGCATTACGAAAACACGCCCATGTAATAAACAGATTTTTCTGAAGTTGTAAAAATTGCAATTTTCAATAGAAATCTTTTTTGTTTCTTATTTTTACTCAAAACATAGATTGTGGGTACACATTAGATTGAGGCTGTTCTAACAAGTACCCACAATCTATGTTTTGGAGCATAAATAAGGAAAATAGGTATACCCCTGCATACCCCAGTTTTGCTATATAAAAGTGGGATTCCAGGGGGTATACATTGCATGGTCATGTCTTTGTGATGGTGGGCTTTGTGTGAAACCAGACCTCTCGCTCCGGTGTTCTATACATTACCACTAGGCCGCCTTGCTCCATTTGAGAGGTAAAGGAAGTTATTTGAGCCGCCTCGTGGGAAAACCAACAATGTGGTTTCCGAACAGGTCTGACACAAACCGTGCTGTACGGCTACAGAAGCAGGCTAGAAGCTTGAAATTTTGGAGATAAGTAGAGGAGGAATTGTACTATCGGAGTAGCGAAAACAAAGGCGCTGATCAGCTTCGCGGTTACCGCAAAGCTGATCTGCACCTTTGTTTTCGCCTATGCAGATTGTTGGTTTTCCCACGAGGCGGCTCAAATTATGACCAGAAATAGGATGAATGTTTTATTTTATTCAGTCACATTGGATCAGTACGGATGACTTCTGATGTGTCTTCGTCCAATTGTTTGTTAAAACAATAGAACTATTCATTGCTTCTCCGACAGACTGATGTTTGATTATTTAAGATTATCTATGGTTATGGTATTTTATAACATTGATATGCTCATTTATTGATATGCTCAATAAAAACCTTTTGATTGTTATATCTGGTATTTTGGTATATAAGTTTCAGGCTTTAAAATAACTTATTTTCTTTATTGACAAATTTCATTTTAAGAATAGACTTCTTTAAAAAGAAACAATTAAATTGGATAAGAATTTATTTTGGTTAGCATGAGGTCTTGAGTGCTTGAAATAATTTTCACATTATTATAGTGTTTAATGCAGTTTTGACCCTTTCCAACTCACTTGTGCTTAAAATGTTTAACAATCAATGAACAATCAGCATGAAATCTTTGAAGTAAGGTGAAATGTCTATATTATTGGCACAGTAAGGCGAAATGTCTATATTATTGGCACAGTCAAACAAGGGTCAGATACTGTTATAAATCTAGGTGTTTGTTATGGTGAATGTGTTGTTTTAAGTTTTTGTTTATTTTCTTTTTGACCTCATTTCACTCATTATAAATTCTCAACAAATCATGAAAAAAATCATACAAAATTAAAATATACATAAAGATGTATGTTTGTTTTATTATTTCCTGTGGAATAAGTATACAATGAAAAAAAAATGAGAAAAAATGATGAGCCACAATTTATGTGGCCTTATAAGTTAACTTTTTAGAAAGTCATCTTGGAGGATAGATAAAGAACAGTGTGTCTAGGATAATTGACAATCATGGCATGACCTTTAACCATGGACATCCAGCACCAATACAAACTGACTCTTGCCACTTTTGATCTACATGAGATGAAGCTACTAAAATGATACTGGGTATGTATTGACTGCATTTCAAGGATGTTTTTGTAGCCACAAGGTAGTCTTTACATGAAGAGGTACAAGACTCCAAAGCAGTTCAGGACTTTTCGTCAGAAGAATTCCTATGAAACCTCCCTGCAGATAATGTGACAGTCAAACCATTGATACATACCAATGCAGGAACGGTTGGATAGGGTTTTCAATAACGTTTTAATTGTGTCGCTACTGGGGTTCGGGCCTGCGTGGTAGAGGTATATAGCTACTCAGAAGCCAATGAAACAAATGAGAGAGCTATCCGGACTACCAAACAAATGTAAGTTTGTTTTTTTTCATTGGATCATTCGAAACAAATTATACACCTATTTTATATGTTGGCATTTTGATCAACTGATTGTAAACAATAGAACCATCTCTGGAAGAGGTTGGTTTGTTTCAAGGCCGCATTTAGCCAAGATAACTGACAGGTATTAACTACCACAGGTATGGACTAAATAGGGGTTGAGCTAGAATAGGCTGAATATCATCTACAACTACAACGGTAACTACACCAATAGTCACAATGACGTCATATCTGTCATGTAAACACTTCCGACTTTGATTAGGCAAATTTATGTGAATATACTGATCAGTGTCTGTTATAGTTGAGCTCATTATGGTGTCCAGTTATCGAGGTTACTGAAAGGTCAGCATCTGATTCCCCTTATTTAAGAATAGTGGCTGGACAAATGTGATTTTTTTATTTGTCATTAGATTTCGCGAGTTTTAACCAAAAGTGAAAGTAGAAATTGTAACATTCAAATGGTCAGTCGAATGGATGACCATCAATGGCAATGGTAGTTTATGATATTATTTTATCAGTTTGATGTCTCGTCAGTAAACTATTCTGATCCTGGCAATGCGATAAAGGGTTTATGTCTGAATCGTTTACTGGTGACACGCCAAATGACATTATTTCACCAGGGGTTTGGATGGGGGAGAAATTAGTCCCTAGAACGCATGGGTGAAGCAAACCTGGACACACAGTCATCTGAAATTTCAGCAGTAGAAAACAGAGATTCAAGGAGGTCATTCCAGTTATCGTTACAGGGGATTATGCAGTTCCTTGCCAGGAAATTGTTACATGTAACTAAAATCAAGAGAAGCCCCAGATGGAACCCACTGCCTCTGTTTTTCAAGACAAGTAGCTTAACCACTTAAACACTAACATGTCTACAATAAAGATATGTCGTTGGGGTCTCACTGTCACCATGATGCTTATTCAGGGCTGAAATGACAACTCACCGACAGACAACTGGCCGACATGACAACTCACCAACAGCAAAAATTCACCAACAGCCAACTCACGGACATGACTACTGACAGACAGGACAAGTCACTAACAAATAATGAGAAAATTCGCTGACACTCGCAGACACTGATCGACAGAGAATGTCATAAAACATTAGGAAACAGAAAATTCAATGATTTTAAGCTTTTAATTAGATCCTATTTAGGTAATATGGAGACAAAAACATGTTCATCGCTGACCCATTTACGGTAGCATGAGTGTTAAAAGTCAAACGTCACATATAAGTGTGCGGCAAAAGTACCCTAGACACATTACATTGTGAATAATAAACAAAAACGAAAGTATACCTACATGTAAGCTACTTACAATGGCTACAGAATTAAATTCTAATGTGACAGAAATATATTCGAGAGAAAAATAGTTAATATCTTGATTCAAACAAGAGATAATATAATTTTTAAACAACATTTGCATAGGAATATAATAGGCATTTGTCGTAGAGTTGACGTGTCGATGACTTGTCGTTGTCGGTGAGTTGGTTTGTCTGTGAGTTTTTTCTGTATATGAGTTTTTGTCAGCGAGTTGTTATTCGGTCAGTTGTCTGTCAGTGAGTTGTTGTGTTACCGTGCCTACTGTAGATATGATATACATGTATGCAAAGAGGATCAAACATTTATCTATCTATCTTTCTATACTGCCATACGCCCTCATGGACATTCTAGGCAGATGCGCTGTCGAACAGAAAAAGGCTGAAAATTATTAACTCATTAAAATTTAAATCTTCGTGAGATAGGCATAAGGTAACATTTCAGTGAGTGACAGATTTAGAAGGGGTTCGATTGGTTTGCTGCCTTCTAGAACCAAAATATTTCAGTTTTATTGAAAAATCAGTTAAAATGAATCCCCTTGGTGGATTTGAACCCCCTTCGAGAAATCCTGGATCTGCCCCTGTATTTTAATGGTCAGGAGATAGGCACGGTGTACCAATTTTATTTTATTATTTTTTTTTTTTTTCAATTTACGAGCAAGAGTGGTGTGTTCTTGATGAAAATTATGCCTTTCTGACATGAACACACACGCTCTTTATTTTTTAGCTAGGCAAGCTATTGATTTTGAAGTACATGTAAACTAAAATGACTATGCTGGATACTGTGTTGAAGTGTGTTCTAAGGTTTAACCTTGTGCATGCTAGAGGATTACAATTTTCAGTATTGTTTGTATTTTGGATTAGCTGTAATAGATACATAATATTTGTTTTACTATGATTTTGTTTGCTTTAGGCAAAAGGGTGAAATTAGAATTTAAAATAAAGGCTTAATTTTTTCATGATTTTTTTTCTTATGGTGTGATGCCACAAATGATTATTATATGTATCATAAATTGAAAACACTGATAAAATTTAAGGCTGCTCTTCCAGGACCTAGAGGAACAGTCTGATCTGGGTATGTGAGCCTATGCATGAGAAAACAAACACTTTGGGTTCCGACCAGGTCCGACACAAACCGTGCTGTACAGTCACCGGAGATGGTTAGAGGCTGGAAATTTTGGATTTAGAAAATACAGGAATTGTACTATCCGTGCAGGGAAAACAAAGGCGCTGATCAGCTTTGCAGTTACTGTGAAGCTGATCTGTGCCTTTGTTTTTGCCTATGCATTTTTAGCTCACCTGAGCCGTCAGGCTCACAAGGTGAGCTTATAGGATGGCCATGATCCGGCGTCCGTCCGTCCGTCGTCCGTCGTCCACCATTTTCAAAGATCTTCTTCTCTGAAACCGCTTGGCCAATCAAAGCCAAATTTTACATGAAGCATCTATGGGAAGGGGGAACCAATGTGTATATAAATAATCCAGGTCACATGACCAAGATGGCCGCCATGCCCATATATGGTAAAAACCCTTCAAAAATCTTCTTCTCCGGAACCACTGGACCGATTTCAACCAAACTTGGCATGAAGCATCGATGACTCAAGTACTACAATGTGTATATAAATCATGACCTTGCGGTGACCTTGACCTATTTTACGGCAAGGTCAACATAGGTCGCCTTTGCATTTGAATGGGAAAAATTGTTAAATTGTCATTTAAAGGAAAAATCTTGCAGAAAATGAGCAGTAGGACTGAATATTAATGATTCTGAAAAAAATTGGGCACCAGGGGCTCATCCGCCCCCACCCCGGGGCAATATACATGTATATTATCATAATATTCAAACATCTTCTTCTCTGAAACCGCTTGGCCAATCAAAGCCAAATTTTACATGAAGCATCTATGGGAAGGGGGAACCAATGTGTATATAAATAATCCAGGTCACATGACCAAGATGGCCGCCATGCCCATATATGGTAAAAACCCTTCAAAAATCTTCTTCTCCAGAACCGGTGGACCGATTTCAACAAAACTTGGCATGAAGCATCGATGGCTCAAGCACTACAATGTATATATAATTCATGACCTTTTCATGACCTTGACCTATTTTACGGCAAGGTCAACATAGGTCGCCAATGCATTTGAATGGGGAAAACTTTTAAAATGTAATTTAAAGTGAAAGTCTTGCAGGAAATGGGAAGTAGGACTGAAAATTAATGATTCTGAAAAAAATTGGACCCCAGGGGCTCATGTGCCCCCACCCCGGGGCAATATACATGTATATTTCCATAATATATATTCAAACCTCTTCTCCTCTGAAATCGCTTGGCCAATCAAAGCCAAATTTTATGTGAAGCATCTATAGAATTGAGGAATCAATGTATATATAAATAATCTAGGTCACATGACAAAGATGGCCGCCATGCCCATATATGGTAAAAACCCATCAAAAATCTTCTTCTCTGAAACCAATAGACTGATTTCAAGGAAACTTGGCGTGAAGCATCGATGGCTAAAGTACTCCAATGTATATATAAATCATGACCCTGTGATGACCTTGACCAAGTTTATGGCAAGGTCAACATGGGTTGCCTATGCATTTGAATTGGGAAAACTGTTAAAATGTCATTTGAAGGGAAAAGCCAGCAGGAAATTGGCAAATGGACAGAATATTGAAGATTCTGAAAAAAGAAAATGGCCCAAGGGCTTCATCTGCCCCTGCACTGGAGTTAAATACCATAATATTCAAACATGTTTATTGGTATATGCAGCAGATCTCAGGTGAGCGTTTACAGGACCATTGGTCCTCTGGTTGTTGGTTTTCCCATGCGTCGGCTCATATAATATTTGATCAAACCCCTCTGTTTGAAAATGTAGTACATAATAATCATGCTACTGAATAATTATGTCACTTATTTTAATACAAAAAAAATGATTTTTTCCCTTCCAGAGTTTGATGCCTGACAATGGCTGGTTTATTTAAGAGTCTGGTGGATGGCATCAGCCATGTTGGTGGGCTAGTCACAGCTAACATTAGTCCTTATAAAGTACAGCTTGCCAAACCAGAAAACTATGATAGGTATGACCTTATTGCCAGGTTCTATATGTGTTTCAATACAGTTAGGCAAGACTTAGATGAAGCCTATATATGTATTTCATAGACCTCAGCACATACAAACTCTGTGGACAAAGCATATTATGCTGCAGTATTTGTTTTTCTTCTCCCTTGGATTCTCATTTTTGCCTCTTTTAAAGATAGACTTTGCTCAAAATTAATTATTACTTCTGGGTTAGTTGTTTAGCCAAAATAAAGAAAACAACAAACTTTACTACATATGCCCCTGTCCGTCAGTTGCTAGGTCATTTGAGTGACATTTTAAGTTGTCAACCATCTGACATAAAACAGGCTGTGGCCACAGGAGGACACAGCGGAGAAAATTGAAATTTAAGATTTAGAAAGAACAAAGATTATTAATTTAAATATTATTGTTTTTACTTCAATTACACAGAAAGCTCTTGAAACTTATTTATGCTTTCTTCAAAGATTTTGCCATTATGTGGTCAAAATCATAAATGTATTAAAAATGAGGTTGTTGAGCAGATTGCCATATTACACTGATCTTCTTTGTTTTCACATATATATAAAAACATGGGTCATATTTTTTACAGCAAGTCTGCTATCAAGAAGGAGAAGTACCTAGTCCTATATAAAGTGCCAGGATGTTTTGAGTGTGTCTTCTCTAATCCCACACACAGCGTTAAATATTTCAGGTTAGTCTCTGACAACCGTCAACTATGTAACATATGAACCCCAGTGAATTAGTTAAATAAAACAGTCAGATAAAATTATTAGACTGTCAGTACCTAGACCTGATTCTCTATATGTCAAAAAAAATGTTTAGTCATGTAAATTGGCCCATATAAGTTGAATGATTTTTGCATTGCACCCAGAGTTGATTGCAATCGGCCAGGGTATCCATCCAGTCTGATCAGTTTGTCCATTTGATTACACTTTGTTAAATGTGGGCAGCGATGCTCAGTTTGGTTGACATGAACCCCTAATCATTAATTTTTCACACAGAGCCTCAGCCAAGAATTTTTTTTCCACCTAATTGTGTTCTGAAATTATATTCCTTTGATATACTGTATTTCAATTTCCAGTCTATTCCGGTTGAGCCGTGAGGGTGAAGCCATCGCCATGTTCACGACCTACAACAGAATCATGTCACCCCTTGCTCTGAGTACCAGTTCTCTATACTCCGAGGATAAGATTCAGCTGGTGTGTGACTCATTACGGAACCAGCCAACCTGGAACCCTGCTCATGTTGCTGCTAATGTGGGGCTATTTGAAGCCTTCAGGGCTGAAGAAATAGCAAGGTTAGTAGTATATATGCTTATAACAACCCAAAGTATTCTATGTTTTCCTTACATGTTTATGAAAATTCTTTTCGCAAAGTTTGCAACCTTTTTTCCAAAAATCCTTGAGACTAAATTTTGATTGCTCACAATAGTAATTTTGGAAATGAATCTGTAAAGACAGATGCTTTCCTGCTGGTTGAAAAAATATTCTTGCAAATCAACATGCTCACAATCACTGTGTATAACCGTACAGTGAGCCAAAACGGAAGTGACACACACTGTACGCAAATACATCACTAGTGCCCTTAGGATTTCGTAAGGTAAGCAATCATTTATATCGATGTAAAATAAAATTCAGGAAACAAATCTAAACGCGGTTTTCGGTGTTGGAAAGAGAATTTAAAACTCAATAAGCGTATATGTTGCTTGTTGTGATTTTGTTTATACTTTCCAGTGTATCCTGTAAATGAAGTGGCAAATCACTGACTTTTCATTTTTATGACCCGTCAAATCTGTGTTTCGAAGTCCATTATGGGTAACTGAGTTCACATATTTTGATCAAACTAGTGATGAACGATAATAAAATCATTTGTGTTGAAGCCCTGCACCATGGTATTTCCCAAGTCATTAAACTTACCCGAGTATTCACCGAGGAATTGCACGCCTCTCTTCCTATCACCTGTACGACTAGTGACAAGCGTACAGTATCACTAGTTAAAACGTATCAAGAAAAAACTGTACGACTAGTGTCATCAGTTATATTTTATTTTTAGCGGATTTCGTCCATTTTTGTGCGTATTTATATACAATATGGTTTGAATATTCCGTTATCTCATGTGCAGATTGCATAGATATACTTTTTGAGCCCAAATGGATCGTATATAGTCACATACAAAACGTCACAGTGTGGCAGCTTAAATGTTCAATTTCTGCATTGCCTGCATATCTATCAGTCAATAGAGTAAACGCTATAGTGACTCGAAAATCTAAACTTAGCCTGGGTCCAGTCGTCAATATAATTATTTTTCCAAATTCTGTTTTTATGTTGTTTTATTTCGACAGTGAGTACAAATGAAATTACACATCAAAGGTATCGGTAGCCGTTATTGATTTCCGTAGATATTGACCAAGAAACGTCATTTTGACCACGAAACGAAAAAAATAAAAATGAGAAAAAATGGTCAGACTGGATCCCAGGCTAATCTAAACTCAACTTCGGCCTAAATTGCAATGGTTGTCACCGATCATTTATTGTTTTGTATGTAGACAATACCACATGATTAATTCTCAGTAGTGAAATAGTTGACTATTTTATGCTTGTGTATATCCAAAACCATCGCTTCCACTTAATCGAGAGCAATGGCAAGGTATTATCATTAAGAGAGAGAGAGAGAGAGAGAGAGAGAGAGAGAGAGAGAGAGAATGAGTGACTGTCGTTAGAAGCTTAACATTGGAGCAAGTTTTCATCCACAAACTTCACAACATCATTATGGCGTCATGGTAACCCAATTAAGAAGTTCAACTGTGTAGAAAATGGAGGCAACGTCCCGACATGGCCATAGCTAGTCACTGGGACGCAAGCCTACAAGCCATCAGTTCAAACAAACAAACGAAGTTTCTCACCGCCAGGTAGTGCCCTAGGTCCTTAGTCTTTGTACTGGCCAGCCACATTTGACCGATGCTTGCTAGAATGCAAAATGAACGGTTGGACTATATATGTAACATAACATGGAAGATACCAAGTTGCATTTACAATATGTTCTGGAAAATTATTATTTTATATGCATTTGAGGTCACCAAATTGAATTTCTTACATACAAGTGTTACTGTTTTTTCCCATATTTTTGGTTAACAGAATGCTGCCAGTATTTCACATTTTATCCTACGCCGAATATTAGGGATGTCATTTGGTGTCAGATTTAAGGTTCGGACGTTCGGAAACAAACATTCGGATGGTTCGAACGTTCGCATTTTTTTGGATCAGGTCATAACATTACATGTACGTACATTTACATGTGTGTTAATCGAGTGCTCCCTTGAAAGAACATTCATAATCAAGAGTTACTGGGCTTGGTGTTGTTTCCGTTGATGTGACGCAGAAACGAAACGCTATATGCAATTTAGGAAAATTCATTTACATTCACAAAAGTAACAAACATCACGCTAAAACAGCATTACTCAAAACTAACTCTATACTGCGAAAGTTAAATTATGCCATTATCAAAAATCCACGAACATTCTCCGAGCTACCATTTTGTCGAACTGTTGCGTCAGCAAACAAATTCAATTTAGTCACATACATGTACATGTAGAAAATCGTAAGGTATTATGCTTTTTTTTTTTCTTTGCATTAACGGGGCAGCTTAAGAATCCGCCTATTTGATTTTTCAAATTAAGATAATAGTAAGCATACTTGTTTGTTTAATCCCAAAATATATCTGTCAATCATCTGACAAGTTGTTTTGCTGGGCGACGGTCTGTATAATTATCATTTTTAAAACTTTATAATTGTGAATCAAATCGTTTTCAAAAGGAAACAAAAGAGGCCAATTATCATATTTAATCCCTTCTTTGTTTATCATCGCTTCCCCTTCATGCCCTTGATGTCCAGTTAATCTGTTACACCTTAGTGACCTTTGACACTACATGTTAAGAAATTCGTATTAAATACATTGTTTCCTATTCTGCTACGTACATGTTGTGTATTTTTGTAATATATTAATGGAAATTTACCTAAATATTGGACAAGTTGATTTTTTTTAGCGAACGTCCGGATGGTAAAATTTGGATCCGAACTTCAGTACGGGATCCGAAGTCCGAACGTTCGGACTCCGGTTGACATCCCTACCGAATATACATCCGAGACGTGGTTTTGCCAATATAAAAGGTGCCAGGGTGATACTAGTATTTTATTGGAATATCTATCAATTGAGCCTGTGCGTGAGAAAACCAACAATCTGGTTTCCGACCCGGTCTGACACAAACCGGGCTGTACAGTCACAGAAGATGACTAGAGGCTGGAAATTTTGGATTTGGAAAGTAGAGGAATTGTACTATCCTTGTAGTGAAGACAAAGATGCTGATCAGCTTTGCAATAACTGCAAAGCCTGATCTTTGCCTTTGTTTTTGCATATCCGAAATGTTTGTTTTCTCATGACACGGCTGAATTATGATCCAATTTGAGTTGGGTGAAAAAATTACAAAATCTGAATACGATATAGCAGTAATTGTATAAGGGCAGGTAGTCTACAAACCACTATAATTCCCAAGAATCAGTGTAGGAGATGGTTTAACATGTATATTGTTTTAGAACTATTCATACAGACACGAAATGTGTCTAGGTAACTAGCCGTACAGTTGTTGAAAACAGGGTGGCCGTTTTCAAAAGACAATTATTTACATGTAGTCCGGCACGAATATGGCATATTTTCGATGGACCTGGAAGTCGGGTATAAAGTTTTTTTCTTGGTGGATTCTTGTAGGTAAGACATTGCCATTCAAGATTCTGGATGATGACAGCCTGTCATCATTGAGCATTTTAAGAAATTCAAGATGGCGTCCAAGATGTCTAAAATGATGAAAATACATATGGTCTGCTATACAGTTTGTCCATAACATGAATGAAAATGCTATGTTGCCTCACAACTTTATTTGGTATTACCTCAACTGTCTTCAGTTAATGATTTCTTGTTTGAAAACCAAGGATGGCATCCAAGATGGCTGCTAAAATAAGATTTCTTTTAAGATTTTAGTTGTTTTACCATATATTTGAGCTTCTTCTGGATTAGTCACTGACTTGATAGAATCAAAATAATGAACTCATGACATCATTGAGCCTTGTCAGAAATTCAAGATGGCATCCAAAATGTCTACCAGATACAGATTTCCAACTAAAAATCAATTGCACTGATCTGAAAGTGAATGTTTGTTTGAATGTTTGTTTGCATTTTGATCAAATCTTGAAGAGAAGTTATAGGACTGTTGAAGCTTACATATTTTTGCAAGCTGTAAAATTATCATATTTAAGATTGCATCCAAAATGGCCACCAGAAAAGCAACATCACAATTTCTGCTCTTTCTGTATATTGTTGCTGTAAAATAGACACGAAAATACCACATAGTTCATCTAAGCAAATGCTATGAATATACTTTAAGTAATTGATGGCTTTGAATTATCTTTGAAGCTATTAAAAGTGCAGATTTAACACACTGCATTGCTGTTATTCTATTACTGTATTTCAGTTTATTTTTACACATATTATGAAAAGGATCCATAATAAATGGTCACAGTGTAAAACGATGATGAAAATAGCATTATCATTCATTCATAGATTCATCAATAGCATGATACATGTAAAATCATTAAGTTGGCAATTATAAGCTTTATAATATAAAAGAAAATATTTTCGCTTGAATAGAAGACCTATATAATCAGATGCATTTCCTCCACACAAATAAAGCCAAGAAACTAGCTTACATATTAAGTGCACGGTGGAGACTTTTGTACAGTTTTTTTTTTTCTTATTTATAAGTCATATCGGGTATAACTTGCTATATACTCCAGCTTAGCTACTTTTATTGAAAGTATATTGATTTATATAGCTTCAGAACAAATGGACAGGGTTAAGATCTAGAAGATATATACTGTCAAAAATCAACAGCATTGCTGATAAAAATGTCCTTGACGATATTGCAACTGCAGTGGATGAAATAATTACAACACACAGTTTAGGTTATGTGTACCAGGGGTGCTTCAGCCAAAGGATGTACAAAGGACCTGTAAGATGTAAATCTTAACGAACTCTAGTTAGCATACTGTACAATATATATCAATGTCCTGGGGAAAACTATTACGGATTCACACTGTCTAATAAAGGTGCAGAAATGCACACCTTAGTGCAAGCCATGTCATTAATATTGTCATTGTCAACAGAGCATGAAAATCAGATCAATGGGGAATACCAGGTCACGGTGCATGCTTATGACAATTAACAGACAAGATGTTAGCCTCGACTTACAATATCAACGGCCGGGCATGAAATCAAGGGTTCCAAGTGTAAGAGTTTGCTTAAGAATAGTTCAAAGATAGTTACACTTTCAGCCAGCTAAGTAATATGACATTAATTTGGTCAGAGTCAGAGGAGCATGAAATATATGTCAAGGGCATCAGCTGAAGGTATGTGTTTGAAACATACGAGCACGTTCATGTATATGAAGGACAAATACTTAATAATAAAAAGATAAGCAAGGTTTCACAGTTACAGTTAAGTTACTGATAAACACACTTTAATGCTAGACTAAACATACTTTGGCAAAACATTCTACAGTCAAAGTGAATGGTACATACAAAATAGATCAATGATACCTGGTCAATATGCATACTTGAAAGTATATTTAGCCAAAGAAAATTGTTACATCCGAAAAATTGAGCTCTTATATCACCCCATGCTATAAGCAGATGCAATAAAACCACAATTATGCAGCTAAGGACGCAGTCTAAAAACCATTTGTGTCACAGTTTTGTGTTATTTGAGCCGCCCCATGGGAAAACCAACAATCTGCGTAGGCGAAAACAAAGGCGCAGATCAGCTTCGCGGTAACCGCGAAGCTGACCAGCGCCTTTGTTTACGCTACTCGGATAGTACAATTCCTCTTCTACTTAACTCCAAAATTTCAAGCTTCTAGCCTGCTTCTGTAGCTGTACAGACCGGTTTGTGTCAGACCTGTTCGGAAACCACATTGTTGGTTTTTCCACTAGGTGGCTCATTTATTTCCTAAAAGCCTAAGCCTAACCTCAGCGCTATGCCGCGCTATGACTTTCAGTTTCACTTCGAAAATGCAATTCAGTTGATTTAAGAAGGCGATCTAGTGGTCAAAGGTACAGTTAAAGTTTCGTCTCATTTGTCAGCCACCAAAATGACTCTAGCAACATATTTAGCAGATCTGATTTTAAAAGGCATGACTAACAATTTCAATAATTTAGGAGGTCAAAGTATAAAAGCGTGCAATAGTAACCAATCTTCATAGAACATGAGCGTTAAATAAATCAAGTGTTAGTTCAGCAGTCTTTTATACCTAGTCTGTCGGCTTATGTTACTGATCGTTCCAAGGCGATACTTCTGTGGTGGTTCTTTTTGTTTTATGTCTTGGTGTTTAATATTTTTTTTTTGTGCTGTTGGCGCCTTATGTATGTTTTCATATTTTTATTAAGTTAAGGTAACTGAGTGGCCACCTATTGGGAAAATAGCTGCTCATTCGGCTTACGATATGTTTCATGGTATAAGTGCCTGATTGTTAGTTTGGTTTTTTTCCCACCTCGGTTTTTGGAGTGGGAATCTCTTTCTGATTGCGCCTTTTCCTGATCTTTGCCTACTTGTACCTTTTTATGACAGTTCTTGTTTTCAAACGATACCAGGAATCGTGAGGTGTTGAAATTTAAAGTAACAAAAAAGTACATCATTGTCATGTCGTGAAGTACAAAAGTGACTTATGGTATGCAAGAATATTATCTGTCTGCTTTTAAGTGTGTTTATGTCAATACTTTCAATTGAAATACATTTTTACACATTTTGTTTGCTTTTTTGCCTGTATCAACTAGTCTGAGGATATCATTTCTCCCTTTATAAAACTAAGCATCCTGTGTAAGACTATAGCCTATAGATTTAATAAGCTGCTGTTTGATCTCAGTAACAGCAAACCACAATAAAATGAATATTGACCAGACAGACTATGTGAGCGCCAACTATACAGTGGAGTTCTTGTTATTTTTTCATTAGTATTCCTAAGCATTTAACTTATTTAATAGTGCTTTAAATCAGAAATATACAAAAGGTTTAACAGTGTAGATGTATTAGGAAAATAGTTATACTATTTAAATGTTCTGAAAGCCATTTTGGATTCCATATTGTACTCAAACCTGGAAAAGGTAACTAATGTAAGATATGTCAATACATACTAAATATTGGGATAAAACAGCATTTTTCATTCAGTTAGAGACAAACTTTAAAACAGTGCGTAAAAATTATTTTCAGTAATCGTCTTGGATTTCTAAAATTGTTCAATGCTGACAGGGTGTCAGAAGTTGGATTCTTTATTGACAGGGTCTTATATGTATGGATTTATAAAGAAAACAAAACTTAATATGTCATTTTCAGGCCTAATTAACCAAAATATATATGCATAAGAAGCTCAAATATGTATATCCTGTGAAGACATTTTGTATTCGTCAAGAAATCTTATTCTGGCGGCCATTTTGGATGTCAGTTTTGATCCTTAAACCAGGGAACAATAACTTATGTCAGAATATAATAATACCTGCTGAAGTTGTGAGGAAACATAGCATTTTTATTCATTTTAAGGGATACATTGTACAATAATATTTGTATTTTTATTATTTTCTGAAATCTTGGACGCCATCTTGAATTTCTCAAAATGCTCAATGAAGACAGGCTGTCATCATCCAGAATCCTTAATGGCAATGTCTAACCTACAAGAATCTGTAAAGAAAAAAACTTTATACAACAATTCCAGGTCAAATTGATTTTGTGCCGGACTAATGTTAGAGTTTCTGTGCCCAAATCGAGTAAAGGGTTTTTGTGATAATAGATAATATGTCTGTTCTAGCAGCAAAACTTTCCACATTGAGTATCAGAACATAACTTTCTAGAGGAAAATCTGTCGTACTTACGGGTGAAAAATAATAAAACTTAGTGATTTCGTGTATTGAATGCTGATTTGCAGACAGATACATCGTGTTCGGGTGTTTTGAAAATCATGAATGAAAATTATGCTTAGTTCGCTATTCAAAACCAAAAACCGCGATTAAAAGCGTCGTGTGAAAGTGAACTTACCTCGATATGAAAACTTGAGCGTCTTTGTTTATCGCTAGGAACTAGTGATATATTTGCGTACAGTTGGTGTCACTTCCGTTTTGGCTCACTGTACGGTTATACACAGTGACAATGATTGTAAAAATAAAAAAAATCAAACCAAAAGGGTCAAAATCAATTGAATGGGCTCCATGATTATCAAAATATTTGTCTCATACATATAACTAGTTAACCAGCTATGAATCATTTGTATTACTGATATAACAAATATTATAAAATTTCAGGAACATTAATGCCACCAGTACAGTATCTGGTGTTACCCCATTAATGGCGGCTGTTATTGGAGGACAGAGACAATGTGTAGAGGATATGTTGACTATGGGTGCAAGAATTGATGTGGCAGATTTTAAGGGTCTCACAGTCTATCATTACGCAGTCAAACATCTTCCTAATGTCATAGATGTAAGTTGTGGAAGGTTTACACATAAAGCATGTTTTTATTTGATACAGTCTTTGTTTTGTATCTGAAAGTGGTCTTTTCTGTTTGGTTAAAGTTAAAAAAGATTTTACTGCTCTGTTTGCCTTTGGGGGTTGATAGTCTCCATAGACTTACTATGGGAAAAAAATTCAAAAATCTTCTCTGAAACCACAGGGTCCACAGCTTTGATATTTTGTACGTGGCAATGGCTAATGGTCCTCTACATAAATTGTGCCAATCATGCCCCTGGGGTCAAATTTGGCCACGCCCTGGGGGTCAATAGTCTCCATAGACCTACAATAGGAAAAAAACTAAAAAAATCTTCTTCTCTGAAACCACTAGGCCAACAGCTTTGATATTTGGTATGTAGCAATGGCTAATGGTCCTCTACATAAATTGTGCCATTCATGCCCCTGGGGTCAAGTTTGGCCACGCCCCGGGGGTTGATAGTCTCCATAGACTTACTATGGGAAAAAAATTCAAATATCTTCTTCTCTGAAACCACAGGGCCCACAGCTATGATATTTTGTATGTGGCAATGGCTAATGGTCCTCTACATAAATTGTGCCAATCATGTCCCCGGGGTCAAATTTGGCCACGCCCCGGGGGTCGATAGTCTCCATAGACCTACAATAGGAAAAACTAAAAAAATCTTCTTCTCTGAAACCACTAGGCCCACAGCTTTGATATTTGGTATGTAGCAATGGCTAATGGTCCTCTACATAAATTGTGCCATTCATGCCCCTGGGGTCAAAATTGGCCACGCCCCGGGGGTTGATAGTCTCCATAGACTTACTATGGGAAAAAAATTAAAAAATCTTCTTCTCTGAAACCACAGGGCTCACAGCTTTGATATTTGGTATGTGGCAATGGCTAATGGTCCTCTACATAAATTGTGCCAATCATGCCCCTGGGGTCAAATTTGGCCACGCCCCGGGGGTAGATAGTCTCCATAGACTTACAATTGGAAAAACTAAAAAAATCTTCTTCTCTGAAACCACTAGGCCCACAGCTTTGATATTTGGTATGTAGCAATGGCTAATGGTCCTCTACATAAATTGTGCCATTCATGCCCCTGGGGTCAAATTTGGCCACGCCCCGGGGGTTGATAGTCTCCATAGACTTACTATGGGAAAAAAAAATTCAAAAATCTTCTTCTCTGAAACCACAGGGCCCACAGCTTTGATATTTTGTACGTGGCAATGGCTAATGGTCCTCTACATAAATTGTGCCAATCATGCCCCTGGGGTCAAATTTGGCCACGCTCCGGGGGTCAATAGTCTCCATAGACCTACAATAGGAAAAAAACTAAAAAAATCTTCTTCTCTGAAACCACTAGGCCAACAGCTTTGATATTTGGTATGTAGCAATGGCTAATGGTCCTCTACATAAATTGTGCCATTCATGCCCCTGGGTTCAAATTTGGCCACGCCCCGGGGGTTGATAGTCTCCATAGACTTACTATGGGAAAAAATTCAAAAATCTTCTTCTCTGAAACCACAGGGCCCACAGCTTTGATATTTTGTATGTGGCAATGGCTAATGGTCCTCTACATAGATTGTGCCAATCATGTCCCCGGGGTCAAATTTGGCCACGCCCCGGGGGTCGATAGTCTCCATAGACTTACTATGGGAAAAAAATTAAAAAATCTTCTTCTCTGAAACCACAGGGCCCACAGCTTTGATATTTGGTATGTGGCAATGGCTAATGGTCCTCTACATAAATTGTGCCAATCATGCCCCTGGGGTCAAATTTGGCCACGCCCCGGGGGTCGATAGTCTCCATAGACTTACAATTGGAAAAACTAAAAAAATCTTCTTCTCTGAAACCACTAGGCCCACAGCTTTGATATTTGGTATGTAGCAATGGCTAATGGTCCTCTACATAAATTGTGCCATTCATGCCCCTGGGGTCAAATTTGGCTACGCCCCGGGGGTTGATAGTCTCCATAGACTTACTATGGGAAAAACATTCAAAAATCTTCTTCTCTGAAACCACAGGGCCCACAGCTTTGATATTTTGTACGTGGCAATGGCTAATGGTCTTCTACATAAATTGTGCCAATCATGCCCCTGGGGTCAAATTTGGCCACGCTCCGGGGGTCAATAGTCTCCATACACCTACAATAGGAAAAAAACTAAAAAAATCTTCTTCTCTGAAACCACTAGGCCAACAGCTTTGATATTTGGTATGTAGCAATGGCTAATGGTCCTCTACATAAATTGTGCCATTCATGCCCCTGGGTTCAAATTTGGCCACGCCCCGGGGGTTGATAGTCTCCATAGACTTACTATGGGAAAAAATTCAAAAATCTTCTTCTCTGAAACCACAGGGCCCACAGCTTTGATATTTTGTATGTCGCAATGGCTAATGGTCCTCTACATAAATTGTGCCAATCATGTCCCCGGGGTCAAATTTGGCCACGCCCCGGGGGTCGATAGTCTCCATAGACCTACAATAGGAAAAACTAAAAAAATCTTTTTCTCTGAAACCACAGGGCACACAGCTTTGATATTTTGTATGTGGCAATGGCTAATGGTCCTCTACATAAATTGTGCCAGCCATGCCCCTGGGGTCAAATTTGGCCACGCCCCTGGGGTAGATAGTCTCCATAGACTTACAATGGGAAAAACTAAAAAAAACTTCTTCTCTGAAACCAAAAGGTCCAGAGCTTATATATTTTGTATGTAGCAATGTTTGGTAGTCCCCATTATATATTGTGCCAGTCATGCCCCTGGGTCAAATTTGGCCATGCCCCGGGGGTCAATAGTGTCCATGCATAGACTTTCATTGGTCGATTCTCAATTAATTTAAATCTCATGAGCTTACAATGTGATAATCTCTCAGGTGAGCTACAGGATCAATGGTCCTCTAGTTTACTTAGAAGAATAGAAAACAATGTACATGTTTTTAATTCAAATTTCTAAACATGTCTAGTAAGTGTCAAAGGTCACTAAGGTGTAACAGGTTAATGGGACAGTGCAGGGAAGCGACAACAAACAACAAAAGGATTAAAGATGATAATTGGCCACTTTTGTTTCCTTTTGAAAACGATATGATTCACACTTTTCGAGTTTTCAAAAATAGTTATTATACAGACAGTCGCAAAGCAAAACAACATGTCAGATGATTAACAGATATGTTTTATGATTAGACAAAACAAGTTTACTTACTTTGATCTTAATTTGACAAATCAAATAGGCGAATTCTTAAAGTGGCCCGTTTATGCAAAGAAAAAACAAATTTAGAATACCATAAGAGTTTCTACATGTCTAATGTGACTAAGTTATTTGTTTGCTAATGCGCCAGTTCGACAAAATGGGAACTCGCAAAGCTCAGTAACTATTGATTATGAATTTTCTATCAAGGACACATGTAAATGTATGTAATATTGACCTGATCCGAAAAAATGCGAACATTCGAACCATCCGGATGTTTGTTTCCGAACGTCCGAACCTTAAATCTGACACCGAATGACATCCCTAGCTGCAACGCATGTGTGTATGTTATGCATGCATTATTACAAAGAATGCATATGTATTGGATATTTCATCACAAAATATCAAAAGCTAAAGAAATGACAACATTTTTACATGTATTTTCCCATCACCCCAAGATTGTTACACTTCATGTAAACTTAGACTCTCTCTGTGATGGAATAAAAGAAAATTTTTATGCCACCAGACAAACATAACCTTTGGTCTTTATCAATGGCTGGTCACTATATGTTTTCAGAAACTGATGGAGTATGACAGTTTGAAGGTGTATGACTGGATGAATGAGAGTGGCCACACCCCGCTCTACCTGGCCTGTAAGGAGCCCCCAGACAAGGCCGCTGACCCGCAACAACAGAAACACAAGGCTGTTGAGATGCTGATATCAGGTGGTGCTGATCCAGCACTCAGTAACACAGACAGATACCCTATACATGTTGCTGTCTATAGCTCGGAAATTAAGTAAGTCAAAGTGATAAGCACTTTTCCCTTCACATTAAAAGAAGTTTCATTATGACAAACATTTTTAGCTCACCTGAGCCGAAGGCTCACAAGGTGAGCTTATAGTATGGTAGTCGAGCCGTCATCCGTGCGTCCGTCCGTCTGTGCGTCCATCCACACTTTCAACAACAAATATCTCCACAACTTGTCAGTCAATTGCAATCAAATTTTATCAGAAGCATCATTGGGGGAAAGGTTGCATAAGGTTTTGGGCCAGGTCAGATCAGAACTCTGGTTTCCATGGCAACGGATAGCTCCCATAGGGTTACAATGGGAAAAATGTTGTGAACACTCTAGCTCCTACATTTTTGATAGGATCTTCTTCATTCTTGTAGGTAATGAGGACAGTCATAAGATCTCGGATGAGTTCGAAATTCGGGTAGGTTCGACCATGGACTGCGGAGTTAGCTGCCCTTGAGTGTTTGAAAGAATCCCCATTGACTTACAATGGGAAAGATGTTGTGAACACTCCAGCGCTTTCATTTCTGATCAGATCTTCTTCATTCTTGCAGGTAACAAGGACAACCATAAGATCTCGGATGAGTTCAAAATTCAGCAAGATATGAACATGGACTGCGGAGTTGCCTGCCCTTGAGCGTTTGGAAAATGGCTGTTAAGTGTTGTGAACACTCTAGCACCTACATTTTTGATCGGATCTTCTTCATTCTTTCATGTAACAAGGACAGCCATGAGAACTCGGATGAGTTCGAAATTCGGCAAGATTCGTCCATGGATTGCGGAGTTAGCTACCCTTGAGCATTGGAAAAAAATTCCCATTGACTTACAATGGGAAAGATGTTGTGAACGCTCCAGCGCCTTCATTTCTATTGAGATCTTCTTCATTCTTGCAGGCAGCAAGGACAGTCATAAGATCTCTGATGAGTTAGAAATTCAGCGAGTTTTGACTATGGACTGCGGAGTTACCTGCCCTTGAGTGTTTGGAAAATGGCTATAAGTGTTGTGAACACTCTAGCACCTACATTTTTGATCGGATCTTCTTCATTTTTTCATGTAACAAGGACAGTCATCAAGGACAGTCATGAGATCTTGGATGAGAACGAAATTCGGCAAGATTCAACCATGGAGTGGGGAGTTAACTGCTTTGAGCGTTTGAAAAAAATCCCCATTGACTTACAATGGGAAAGATTTGTGAACGCTCCAGCGCCTTCATTTCTGATTGGATCTTCTTCATTTTTGCAGGTAACAAGGACAGCAATAAGAGCTCAGATGAGTTTGAAATTCAGCAAGATTCGACCATAGACTGGGGAGTTACCTGCCGTCTGACTGCGGAGTTAGCGGCCCTTGAGTGTTTGAAAAATCAATATTTTGTATTGTGGCCACTTTAGCACCTTCAATTATGACTGGATCTTCTTCATTCTTGGAAGTAACAAGGGTAACCATAACATCTTGGATGAGTTTGAATTTGAGCAAGATTCGACCCTGGACTGCAGAGTTAGCTGCGGCCCTTGAATGTTTGAAAAATCAATATTTTGTATTGTGGCCACTCTAGCGCCTTCAATTTTGATCGGATCTTCTTCATTCTTGGAAGTAACAAGGATAACCATAACATATTGAATTAGTTGGAATTAGAGCCAGATTCGACCCTGGACTGCGAAGTTAGCTGCCCTTGAAACAAAAAAGACAACAACATCCACTTTGTCCAGTGACTGTACTTGTTGACTCAGGTGAGCGATCGTTGCCCTTGGGCTACTTGTTTGGGAGAGCTGTAGCCTAGAAATTAGTGTGTCAGATGCTGAACTGAGAGATAATGGGTTCAAAATCCACTGGTGCAAGGTTGTGCATTTCAGCAAAAGAAATATTCTTCATTTTTGAATTGGTAAATACCCAGATAGTGATGGGTGCATCCTGACATGTTGACTGGGATGTTAAACTACAAACAAAGAATTAAATATAGGCTATGATTGTCCTTATAATGTTAAAATTGGGTTGTTAACTTGATGATATTAGTTAAAGTTATGTGGTGGCAATGCAAGTTATGCATGTATACATGTTTTCTTTAATTGTAGATGTATAGAGATCATATTGAAGAAGCACGCTAGTCAGAGAGAGGCTCGAGATAAACGATACAAGGGAACACCTTTGCACTGGGCTCAAACTAGAGAGGTATCAGTGTTTTATTCCTTTTGTAAACTTAGTGTACCAAAGTCTTTTGGTTATAGGCAAGGTGAGACTCAGATCAGGCCCTCCAGTGTAAAGAAGAGGTGGCTGAAGGCATGAAATTTCGGATTTTGAAACTTTATACTTTCTATGCAGCAAGGGAAAGACGGCTCAAGGTTGAAAGAAATGTGTGTCTAGTACTATGTGTGTCTAGTACTGGTCACCTGCCTCTGGGAGACTTGCTTAGAAACAGTGGCTAGGATAACTGACCATCCCTTCATTACCTTAGCTGTTGATAGTGGATGTATAGCACTAATCAATCATTCAAAGCTAGGTTCTTTTACTGTGTTGTCATTGCAGACAACAGAATGTTTGTGTATGTTGGGCTGTGATGTTGATGCTGTCAGTGACACCAAACACACACCACTACAAGTCATGTTGATGAAGGACAGAATGGAGTGTGTGTACGAGTTGTTCTGTTATGGTGCTGATTGTAATATAGGGGACAGTAATGGAGATACTCCACTACACTGGGCAGTACAGGTATGAGTTGTTCTGTTGTGATGCTGATTGTAATATAGGGGACAGTAATGGAGATACACCACTACACTGGGTAGTACAGGTACGAGTTGTTCTGTTATGGTGCTGATTGTAATATAGGGGACAGTAGTGGAGATACTCCACTACACTGGGCAGTACAGGTACGAGTTGTTCTGTTATGGTGCTGATTGTAATATAGGGGACAGTAATGGAGATACTCCACTACTCTGGGCAGTACAGGTACGAGTTGTTCTGTTACGGTGCAGATTGTAATATAGGGGACAGTAATGGAGATACTCCACTACTCTGGGCAGTACAGGTACGAGTTGTTCTGTTATGGTGCTGATTGTAATATAGGGGACAGTAATGGAGATACTCCACTACTCTGGGCAGTACAGGTACGAGTTGTTCTGTTATGGTGCTGATTGTAATATAGGGGACAGTAATGGAGATACTCCACTACACTGGGCAGTACAGGTACGAGTTGTTCTGTTATGGTGCTGATTGTAATATAGGGGACAGTAATGGAGATACTCCACTACTCTGGGCAGTACAGGTACGAGTTGTTCTGTTACGGTGCAGATTGTAATATAGGGAACAGTAATGGAGATACACCACTACACTGGGCAGTACAGGTATGAGTTGTTCTGTTATGGTGCTGATTGTAATATAGGGGACAGTAATGGGGATACTCCACTACACTGGGCAGTACAGGTACAAGTTGTTCTGTTACGGTGCAGATTGTAATATAGGGGACAGTAATGGAGATACTCCACTACACTGGGCAGTACAGGTATGAGTTGTTCTGTTATGGTGCTGATTGTAATATAGGGGACAGTAATGGAGATACTCCACTACACTGGGCAGTACAGGTATGAGTTGTTCTGTTATGGTGCTGATTGTAATATAGGGGACAGTAATGGAGATACTCCACTACTCTGGGCAGTACAGGTACGAGTTGTTCTGTTACGGTGCAGATTGTAATATAGGGGACAGTAATGGAGATACACCACTACACTGGGCAGTACAGGTATGAGTTGTTCTGTTACGGTGCTGATTGTAATATAGGGGACAGTAGTGGAGATACTCCACTACACTGGGCAGTACAGGTATGTTGTTCTGTTACGGTGCTGATTGTAATATAGGGGACAGTAATGGAGATACTCCACTACTCTGGGCAGTACAGGTATGAGTTGTTCTGTTACGGTGCTGATTGTAATATAGGGGACAGTAATGGAGATACTCCACTACACTGGGCAGTGCAGGTATGAGTTGTTCTGTTACGGTGCTGATTGTAATATAGGGGACAGTAATGGAGATACTCCACTACACAGGGCTGTACAGGTATGAGCTGTTCTGTTACGGTGCTGATTGTACTATAGGGGACAGTAATGGAGATACTCCACTACACTGGGCAGTACAGGTATGACTTTTTAGCTCACCTGAGCCGAAGGCTCACAAGGTGAGCTTATAGTACAATAGTCGAGCCGGTGTCCGTGCGTGCGTCCGTCCCTTCACATTTTCAAACTCAAATATCTCTAAGACAACATGGCCGATCTTAATCAAATTTTATCTAAAGCATCATGGAGGAGGGGGAAAGGTTGCATTAGGTTTTGGGCCAGGTCGGATTGGAACTCTGGTTTCCATGGCAACAGATAGCTCCCATAGACTTACAATGGGAAAGACATAAAAAAATCTTCTTCTCCGAAACCACAAGCCACAGACCTTTCATATTTTGTGTGTAGGTGCTGATTGTAATATAGGGGACAGTAATGGAGATACTCCACTACACTGGGCAGTACAGGTATGAGTTGTTCTGTTATGGTGCTGATTGTAATATAGGGGACAGTAATGGAGATACACCACTACACTGGGCAGTACAGGTACGAGTTGTTCTGTTATGATGCAGATTGTAATATAGGGGACAGTAATGGAGATACACCACTACACTGGGCAGTACAGGTACGAGTTGTTCTGTTGTGGTGCTGATTGTAATATAGGGGACAGTAATGGAGATACTCCACTACACTGGGCAGTACAGGTACGAGTTGTTCTGTTACGGTACTGATTGTAATATAGGGGACAGTAATGGAGATACACCACTACACTGGGTAGTACAGGTACGAGTTGTTCTGTTATGGTGCTGATTGTAATATAGGGGACAGTAATGGAGATACTCCACTACTCTGGGCAGTACAGGTATGAGTTGTTCTGTTATGGTGCTGATTGTAATATAGGGGACAGTAATGGAGATACTCCACTACACTGGGCAGTACATGTACGAGTTGTTCTGTTGTGATGCTGATTGTAATATAGGGGACAGTAATGGAGATACTCCACTACTCTGGGCAGTACAGGTACGAGTTGTTCTGTTATGGTGCTGATTGTAATATAGGGGACAGTAATGGAGATACTCCACTACACAGGGCTGTACAGGTATGAGCTGTTCTGTTATGGTGCTGATTGTAATATAGGGGACAGTAATGGAGATACTCCACTACACTGGGCAGTACAGGTATGAGTTGTTCTGTTATGGTGCTGATTGTAATATAGGGGACAGTAATGGAGATACTCCACTACACTGGGCAGTACATGTACGAGTTGTTCTGTTGTGATGCTGATTGTAATATAGGGGACAGTAATGGAGATACTTCACTACACTGGGCAGTACAGGTTGGTAGAGTGCTTATTTAGGAATACTGAAAAAGAGTTGATTCTCGATGTGTGTCAGCCATCAACAAATAATAGTTGGTTGTCCTGGTTCTCTCTAAGATGTTTTGGATAGAGCATGGACTTTTTTCGCCAGTATCATCAGTATGATATGAGATTGGTATTAAATATATTGTCCGAAATTTCATACCACATTGAGACAGCATTGTAAATATGAGCCATGAATGACATTATATGACAGAAGGATTGTTGAAATGATGTAAACCCTAAACAACACACTTAACCTGCTTTGAATTTTTTTATCCCAGTTTATTTTTACATGTACTTCAAACAAACAGCCTCATTCTCTTTTGGATGCTTTCACTGTTCCAAGAAACTTTTTAATATATTTTGCCTATAGCGAGATGATGTAGAGTTTGTTCGTACAGCTGTGGTGTTTGGTGCTGATGTCAACCAGAAGAATCATCAGATCCACTCACCTAGACATGTCGCTGCTGTCTCAAAGGGAAAAAACAAGTAGGTTCTACAGCTTTACAATCTTCAGTTACATGTATCTATACAATTTATGACACCCTATACTCAGGAAAATGCATCTGTATCATATACTGTTAATTTATGTTTTTGTTTCAAAAGGCTAAAAATGCTATTTTACTCAGAGTTATGAGGTATACTGAACCGAGTTCACACGTCACAGAAAGGCCACTTCAGCACTTTGCTTATCACTTGTTTATATTTTGCCTTTCTCATCACTCACTTGCTCACTACTAGTAAACTTTCAGCATTTATAAGATCACTCACGCGCTCGCTCACATGTTCGCTCATTCACACACTTCCCTACTTACTCACTCACTCACTCTGTTTTCAGAGATACAATTCTACACATGTTGCATGTATCTGGCGGTAAGAGGTGTCCCCCCACAGTAAAGGGCTGTATGGTGGGGTGTTCCATGGAGGGTGGATTTAATGGCAAACCAGACGAGAAGTCAAAACCTCTACTTAGAATGGATACTGCAGGTATAATTACTCACATTTTATGAATCAGAATCAGTATAAATCCTAACAATGAACTATGACTGAAGACGTAAAACACAAAAGTACTCAGAGAACAAAATGTAGACAATAGCATGCATAACAGGACTAGTGACAAAACAAATACATTTAAAAAGATAAAAAAAAAGTATATGTATATAATCTAATGTCCAGAAGAGTGGCGAAGATCAAGACATTATCAAGACATTCACCGTCATATGAGCCACCACATGGGAAAACCACAGTCTGCATAGGCGAAAACAAAGGCGCAGATCAGCTTCGCAGTAAAGCTGATCAGCGCCTTTATTTTCACTTCACGGATAGTACAATCCCTCTTCTTCTTTAATCTGAAATTTCAAGCTTCTAGCCTGCTTCTGTGCTTGTACAGCCCGGTTTGTGTCAGACCTGGTCGGAAACCCAAATTATTAGTTTTCTCATGCACAGGCTCATATGTATTATCTAATGTCCAGAAGAGTGGCGAAGGTCAAGACCTCTTGTTGAACTTCTGTATCACCTGTGCCCATAAGGAACTTAAATTATTCTATATCTGAGTACAGTGGTCCAGTAATAGATTGTTTGACTTCCGAATGAGGTCCAGAGTTCAAACTCTACCTCCACCATGTTTTGTCCTTGAACAAGATACATTTACTCCCATAGGTCTTATTCTGTATCCAGCCAGTGTTGGCTCTGTTCCATCATGACTGAAAAATTGTTGACTATGATGTTATGTTTTAACTTGACCAACAATTTTATTACCCATTTTCTTATATGGCCTGTGATTCCAACCTTTCATTACATTACAAGTTTATTTTCTGTGTGTACAATTTGATGATTAAGACATGATCAGAATGTAGAAAGTGTTACATCATGTCAAAAAAGGTAATATCCCAGCCCACACGCATTTAGGTACAGTATTTCAGGAAGATTTATTGTGTGGTTTTACAGTGGCATCATAAAACATGTAACCTGGGTCTACACTGTCTACCTCTGCTACGTTAGATGCTTGGCTAATTTTCACAAGTGACTTTTCAACATTGTTAAGGTTAGATTCTCAGATACCATCATGAAAACATGTCCGTGTAATGTATACCCCCTTGAACCCCACTTTTATATAGCAAAACTGGGGTTTGCAGGGGTATACCTATTTTTCTTATTTTTGCTCTAAAACATAGATTGTGGGTACTCGTTAGAACCGCCTCGCCGAGTAAAGTCGATTATTATTATTATTATTATTATTGTTCTAGCATGTACCCACAATCTATGTTTTGAGCAAAAATAAGAAGAAAAAAAACAACAAAATTTTCAGCTGAAAAATGTTGATTTTAAAGCTCAAAAAATCTCTTTGTATTAGTTTTCGTAATGCTCAGATACTGAGATGATGTTTTGAGAACCTGTTCGGCAGCATGTCATTGCCAACACTAGGATTTACAGAGTCATGGAAATTCATCTTATTTAACTCTGGGTATGATACACTATAGTTTAGTTTACACCGTTCACCATTGATGTGAATCTCAACACGATCTAATCTTATAATATGGTCTGACTGGTGTACATTTTCCAGCTTGTGAGTGCAGCATGTTTTCCATTTCCTTGCAAAATGTGTACGAAAACATTTTGAAGCTATGCAGAAAGCAAAACAGTCACTTGCAGCATTTACGTACATTAAGACACTACATAAATCAGTTATAAAGCATATTGTTTGTCCATATTTTCCATGGGTATGAAAATCTTCATCCAAAACTTGTAAGCATTTTACCACAACGGTAGGCAATGACAGAGCTATGTGAGTTATAGCAAGAGCCATAACCATAAGGGTAACCACTTTATCCTTGGTTTTCATGACTTTGGAATGTAAGCTGAATTTATAGTCACTTTCCTTATTATTGTAGTAAAACTTCCATAGGATCAAGAAACTTAGTACAACCAGAAATATTACTGGAAACACTTCTTGCAATCCATCAACTATATTCATGTAGATTTTCATGAGATTTATGTGTTCTTTATATTGTAGAACATACACAGTCTTGTTTTTATGATCCTTTTGCACAATTTCTGAATTAAATGGGATCGGTAACAAGAAAATGGCCGTAAATATGAAGCATGTTGAAATGATCCTGACTGGGTATTTTGTCACCCATATATGTTTCATCACATATGGAGGTCTTATCAGTGATAACAGTCTCTCAAATGACACCACACAAAGCACTGCTCTTGTCGAAAAGGTGAAGGTCATTTCTACAAATACTGTGGCCAACTTCATCTGGGCTCTGATATGATAAGATAGGTCCTTATTAAAGAGGTACACTATCCATGGTGCCGTCTTTACAAGGCCTCCAATCATAAGCATGATATCAAACACAATGACAGCGAAGAGATATAAGAATGTCGCCATAGTTTTTCTATGAACATCCCACCATATCACTGATATTCCTACACCATTACTGACTATACCCACCACACACAGTACTGGTATGATTATTGTATTGGAGACAAATGCAAACATCTTGATGGTGTCCTCGGATAGATTATGTTGTATTTCCCAACTTTCTTTGCCACCATCCAGGTTTCTGTCCACCACTACACTCCAGTGTGTCACAGTGTTTGTCAAGTTTTCACTCATTTCGAGGTTTCTTAAGAAATTATGGATTATATTGTCTGTAATAAAATAAATGCAGAAATCAGCATTTTAGATTCATTAACAAAGAATAAAAGTGATGTGCATTCCTTCCCATTTCCATTTTCTGTTATCTCCATTAATCTAGAATCTGAATGTATGTTGCAGATTTATCTCTCTTTTTTAATGGGAAGCACTACCAATGATCTCCAATGTGAAGTCAGCATGAGGATAGTTTTAAAATCTTAACATCGTTATATATACAATTGTAATTGTTAAAACTACCAATTAGTCTAGTCTTTGCTACTTCCAAAAACTGATAATTCCTGCTTAAAAGATAGAAATAAAATGAATGAATAGTTCTCCATATAAAATGATTAAATTGATTACCTGTAAAATGGTATCAAGATGCCATCGTTTCCTTTATGTCGGCGTTACCTTGTAAGTGTCATGTTCAGCTGACTAAACATAAATTCTTAGAGGGCTTATTAATTCTGTCACATTATAGGCTGTAAGCTCAAATAGATTATTGAAAATTTTACTGCTTAATGGCAGCAACAATAATAAGGACAAGTGTGCCAGGTGAAGAGACAAATTTTCCATAGATTTACTTATACAATGCTGTTTTTAAAATAAAGCAAATATGGTATCTTCTGAATATTGATAATAATAATAATAATAATGATAATAATAATCTTTATTTAAAGCCGCATTCATATATTTACAACCAACATAAGCTCTGTAGAGCTTTTTATTGCAATTAACTATGAACATATAATACATATATGCATATTGAGCTTTGGAAATGTGACTTGCTCAAGGTCACAACAGACGACGCCCCTGACGAGGATCGAACCGGGAACCCCTCGGCCAAAAGTCTGATGCGCTACCAACTGCGCCTGTCTGCTCCACAATTAATTCGTCACATCGTTGATGTATTCAAAGTTTCAACGAAGAGGTCCTGCTCCACCTTTCATGGTCATACAAGTGGGCATAAGATTTGTTCTGTTTGTAAAGCACAAAATGCCAAAAATAACATTTGACACTTCTATGAATAAATAGAATACATATGGTAGTTGATATTTTTTTGGTAGTATTATTCAGGTTTTTTAGATTCCCCTTTTTTGAGGTGAATATGGAAAAAGTTACATTGATAACCTTTTGGTCTGATCTGGCCCTGATTTTTAAGCTTCCTGGAGTTAAGCACTTGATAGCGAGTTAGATAGATGATTTGCAGTTTAACAGATAGGAAAAAATTCCATTGATTTTCTGCAAACCTGGCAATTATGTCGTTCACAGTTAATCCTGTAATTGAACCGACTCATGAGAAAATCAACAATTTGCATTTGCGAAAACAAAGGCGCAGATCAGCTTCGCAGTAACTGCGAAGCTGATCAGCACCTACACAGATAGTACAATTCCTCTACTTTCTAGATTCAAACATTTTCAGCCTCTAGCCATCCCCTGTGCTTGTACAGCTTGGTTTGTGTTGGACCTGTTCGGAAACCACATTGTTGGTTTTCCCATGAGGCAGCTCATATTAACTGTTAGGTTGCATGAGAGGCTGTAAATACCTGTTGTAGCAGAATTAAAATAGCTGAAGATTAATGTTATTTTGCTCAAGCCGTATCACAGAAGAACCTTAATTAAAGGTTTCTGGATATGTTGACCGAATTTTTGATGCTTTTGATTTATTGTTATGGCTACCCATAAGTTTCCAAAAGAATTTTGATGTGGTCCAAGTTTTCTCATCGGGTACCTACCTTGAAACCAAGGGGGTGGGGGTCCAACAAGATTGTCTTCTATTTAAAAAAACAAGGAATTTAAGTTTTGGAGGGTTCAGATTTCTCTGTATCTGTGCATATTTATGTGAGCATTCCTAGCCCGTGGGCCAATGGTAATTTGGTAAATTAGTTTTGGGAATTCTAGGTCCTGTGTACTGTACATGTACCTTGACACAAAACACTTCATTATCACTTATAGACATTGCGAGTCTTGTTATTGGGATATCAGACGATATGAAGAAGTACAACATGCTATTACAAGGCTGACACACCAGCAGGTTGTCTTTTAACATATAATTATCATACTTGAATAAACAATTCTGAAAGCAACAGTAAATCTGACAAGTTGCGGAAGCAAATAAGTGAGCCACCACATGAGAAAACCAACAATTTGCATAGGCGAAAACAAAGCCGCAGATCAGCTTCGCGGTAACCGCGAAGCTGATCAGCGCCTTTGTTTTCACTATACAGATAGTACAATTCCTTTTCTTCCTAAATCCGAAATTTCAAGCTTCTGGTGTACAGGCTGGTTTGTGTTGGACCTGGTCGGAACCCAAATTGTTGGTTTTCTCATGCACTGGCTCAAGTTACAGTGCAAAATAGTCATATCACAATCAATAGCTACAGTGTAGTTAGGTTTATATGGTGGTCATTTATATTTTAGGAGAAAAAAATATAATATATCAATTATTCTATTCTTGACCTTTTGTGACCTAGTGCATAATGTGGCTGCTATACATAGCCTATGCTTTCTGCAAAGTATGTTTTGAAATATGTCCTGAAAATGAGTGATGCATATGTGATGGAACAGCTATTAAACTGAGATTTCATGGGCATCTCATATTTTGAACAGTTACAGTGAACTACCGGTACTCCATTATTTTTTTTGTTTGTTTTTCTTCTCCAGCTGTGTTTGATGAGCTCCTGTGTTCACCAGTCAGTAGTACCGCCAAAGTCTTGCATAAGAAGAATGATGCTGTATTAGATCTGATGGATGCTCCTACTTCTATAGGGGATAGGGTAAGGTACTGACTGCAAACACACATAAGCTAAATTCCTTTTGTTTTACCCTCATTGCATAAGCTTAATCACCTGAAAGAAGGCCAAAACGTCAACTTCCAAAATTTGTTTTTTTGCTTATTTACTACCGTAGTTTGCAAGTGAGCTGCCATGCCAAGTTATATGTCTGTGTGTGTGCACACGGATGCAAGATGACATTTTCACCAGGCTAAACTAAATTATCAGAAAATGCTTCTTGGAAAGCTCTTTCAATGGAAATTTTTCTGGCTTTTAGACTCATGTTAAATTAACGTTTTTCTGCAATATAGATTTGATGGCTATAACACTTCATCAGTTTACCATTCAGTGAAATTTAATGTTTTCCCCTCAGGTGTTATGTCTGGATGGTGGAGGAATAAGGGGGTTGGTGTTGGTACAGTTACTGAGTGCCATAGAACAAGCTGCTGGGGTACCGGTTAAAGAACTGTTTGATTGGATAGGGGGAACCAGTACTGGGGGGATACTGGCTCTAGGCATAGCTGTTGGTGAGTGGTAAAGTTGCAGATGAACTTTTGAAGAATTGATTGGACAGGAGAACCAGTATAGCATAACAGTATTCTTTGTCATTTGCCCTTGTCAAGGACTAATAACTACCATCTTTAAAGGGCAAAGTTTCAAACATTTCTCTTATGGGATACACTAAATCTTTGTATGCTAAGACACATAATTGGTTTATTATCTTGCATTTGAAACCTTCAGTGAAAAGTCATGATAAGCATGACAGTGGCACATTTACATGTACATGCAATATTAAAAGATTATTTACTGCTTTTCTCATGCATGTGTCCAGCCTTGACTAAAAATTGTATACCAGGACGTTAAACCATTCATTACTAAACCAATTTACCAACAACAATGTAAATTTTCCTTGAAAATATGACAAATTTAAAGGCAATAAAATCCTATTTTAAAAGTCATATGATAAAACAAATCTTACACTCATGGTCATTTCATATGAAATTTATTAAACTCGCTGAAGGCTCGTTTAATAAATTTCATAGGAAATGACCACTCGTGTAAGATCCTCTATGTATGTAATCGAGATGAGCCCTAAATGCTAGCCTTAATTTGTTCATTAGGTAAACCCCTACATTACATGAGGGGCATGTATTTCCGACTGAAGGATGAGGTGTTCAAGGGATCCAGACCTTACCCCTCAGAACCCTTTGAAGAACTGCTACAGAAGGAATTTGGGGATAAAGTCATGACTGATATTAAACATCCAAAGTATGTATAGCGCAGGCCCTTTGAAATAGTCTTTGTTTCTTTGTGTTTTACAATATGTCATTATAAAAATTTCCAACCAGACATGGCTGCACTATTTCTGTTGCAACTGTAAATGATTAATCATTTTATTTTCGCGAGTGATTAATTTTCATAAAAAGTCCATTTTGGCATATTGTTCATTGTCCTTCAAAAGGCTAGTTAGGAAGTACGAGAAAACAATATGCTATAAAAATATGCACAGAGACACGATCACTAAATTTAATATCTGCAAAAATAAGTTTGATTACAGTAAGGCCATTCCAATTTTTTTCTATGTTTAGCTTCCGCGGGCGGGTTGGTTTTGGGCCTAAATTTAAAAAAAAAAAAAAAATAAATAAATAAATATGCTTCCTGATTGGAAAAATTGTATTGTACTTCCCATTTTTTGATGTTTTTAAGCTCTGGACAAGTCTGATTTAATTTTGTCTAGTTTGAGGCCATTGTAATCAAGCATTTGTTCAAATAAATATATATTGTTCACCCAGTAGTTTATGTTTCTTTGTACATTATTTAAGCTTAGTAAAGTAGGAAATGTTATGGGTTGTTTTCTAGCATTGTTTTTTTGTTTTTTTTTTCGTATAGGTAGGTAGGATTTGCTGACTGGGGTAGACGCTAAAGATAGAAAAAAAAATGGAATGGCCTAATTCATACCTCCTTCTTAAATTACAAATACATGTATCAGTAAGAATTACTCTAAAAATGCAATAGAATTGTCTGTATAAAAGAAGCTGTCACTAAGTTCATAATTATTAATTAATTATTTTCTTGTCTAGCCACATAAAACTACATGCCTCTTCTGTTCTCTTACAGAGTGATAGTAACAGGAGTCCTAGCTGACAGATTTCCAGCGGAGTTACATCTGTTCAGGACCTACCACCCCACCCTAGATAAACCTGTCAAAACTACAGGAAATAATGCCTCTTTTGAAGAAATAAAGGCACCAAATGGTAGGGCTTACTTTTTGTTGAAGATAGTAAAAGTCATTTTGGTAAGAATATACACAGAACGAAGAGGCTGCAACTATATAGAAGTTGTATTACTATGTATTATTTTTTCTCAAATTTACATGTTGAGGCCTTTTTTTTTTTTATCTCAGTTGAATATTAACATAGTGTGAAATGTCCTGTCAACTAATTTTTTTTTTTTTTGCGCTGGATTTAAATGTAAAAATTGATTGCTGTAAATTTCAATATTTCTACACTGCACTTTGATTTCATAGACCAGCTTTAAAACTTTATGTCCCATTGCACCACTCATTCATTCAAGATTATCTGCCGTGGTTGAGGTAATTCCCTCTGACATGTAAGAAATCTATTTTAGCCACCACTTCCCAAAATACCCACCCACCCTCCAGATTTCTCAGACTTAGATTTATGAAATATTAAACACGGAATGAACCTAATTTGCATATAATTATGTCTCCCCCCGACAGGGTCGGGAGACATATTGTTTTTCCCCGTGCATCTGTCTGTCTGTCTGTCTGTACGTCCGTCCGTCTGTCCGTCACAAATCGTGTCCGCTCTATAACTTGAAAACCGTTAAAGATTTTTCAATGAAATTGGTACCCTTGCAAACCAAGACGAGATGATGTGTCATGCACAAGAACCTTAACTCTAGCTTGAGTATTTTTGGAGTTATTTCCCTTTGATTATTTTCGATACAATTTCGTGTCCGCTGTATAACTTGAAAACCGTTTAAGATTTTTCAATAAAACTTGGTACACGGATTAAGCATGATCAGTCAATGTGTCATGCACAAGAACCATAACTCTGGCTTGAGTATTTTATGAGTTATTTCCCTTTGATTATTTTACATACAATTTCGTGTCCGCTTTATAACTCAAAAACCGTAAGAGTTATTTCAATGAAACTAGGTACACTTATAAAGCACGATGAGATAATGTGTTGTTCTAAAGAACCATAACTTTTGCTTGCATATCTTTGAAGTAATTTCCCTTTGATTATTTTCCGTACAATTTCGTGTCCACCCTATAACTTGAAAACCGTAAGAGAAATTTCAGTAAAACTTGGTACACTTGTAAAGCACGATGAGACGATGTGTCATGCACAAGAATTATAACTCTTGCTTTCATATCTTTGGGGTTATTTCCCTTTGATTATTGTACCCCGCCTTTTCGAAGAAAAGCGGAGGGACATAGTTTTTGGCTTTCCGTCATTCCGTCCGTCCGTCCATCCGTCCGTCCTTCCGTCCCCCTATAGAGTATGTACCTTGTGTGCGCAACTCCTCCTACAGTTTTACTCCGATTCTTTTGAAACTTTACAGATGTTTTTACCATCCTTTGAAGATATGCATGTGGTTTGGATATAATCCTCAGATTAATTTTTATACCCCCCGCAAAACGAAGTTTTAGGGGGGTATACTGTTTTCAGCCTGTCCGTCATTCCGTGATTCCGTGACTCCGTGATTCCGTCATTCCGTCATTCCGTCAACATTTTGACATCTTTGCTGAATAACTTAAGTAGTATTTGCCCGATGTTCTTCAAATTTTCAACACACCTGCACCATTAGACAACACATGTGTGATATGAATTTAGGGGCCAAAGGGTCAGTTTTGCAAGAGTTATGGGACTTTTTAAACCTATACATAGAATGTTTGCCATAGTGCTAATAGTGCATACTTTGTGAAATCAACTCCTCCTACAGCTTTCAATATTCTCTTTTGATACTTTGCAGATATGTGCCAGAGATATTGAAGATATGCATGAAGAAGTATTATGCAGAAGAAATGAATTTTGACAAATTTACAGCATTTTGAACATAGCCAATTTTCAATAATTGCCATATTCAACAATGGTTGGTGGTGCATAGTTTGTGAAATCAACTCCTCCTAGGGCTTTTAGTATTTCTTTTCAATACTTTGCAGACATGTTCCACACATATTGAAGATGTGCATGAAGAATTATAATGATGAAAAAATAATTTTTGACAAATTTACAACATTTTTCAACATAGCCATTTTTTGACCATTGCTTATATACAATAATGATTGGTAGTGCATAGTTTGTGAAATCAACGTCTCCTAGGGCTTTCGGTATTTCTTTTCAATACTTTGCAGATATGTTCCACACATATTGAAGATGTGCATGAAGAATTATAATGCTGAAAAAATAATTTTTGACAAATTTACAGCAATTTTTAACATAGCCATTTTTTTACCATTGCTTATACAATAATGGTTGGTAGTGCATATTTTGTGAAATCAACTTCTCCTAGGGCTTTCAGTATTTCTTTTCAATACTTTGCAGACATGTTTCACACATATTGAAGATGTGCATGAAGAATTATAATGATGAAAAAAAAAGTTTTGACAAATTTACAGCATTTTTCAACATAGTCATTTTTGACCATTGCTTATATACAATAATGGTTGGTAGTGCATACTTTGTGAAATCAACTCATCCAAGGGATTTCACTATTTCTTTTCAATACTTTGCAGACATGTTCCACTCATATTGATGATGTGCATGAAGAATTATAATACTGAAAAATTAATTTTTGACAAATTTACAGCATTTTTAACATAGCCATTTTTTTACCATTGCATATATACAAAAATGGTTGGTAATGCATAGTTTGTGAAATCAACTCCTCCTAGGGCTTTCAGTATTTCTTTTCAATACTTTGCAGACATGTTCCACACATATTGAAGTTGTGCATGAATGATTATAATACTGAAAAACTGATTTTTGACAAATTTACATCATTTTTCAACATAGCCATTTCTTGACCATTGCTTATATACAATAATGAAATCAACCTCAAGCTTTCAATATATTCTTTTAATATCTTATAGATGTGACTGGCATACTGAGGATGTACATGAAGAATTATAATGCTGAAAAGATATCTTTGACAAATTTTCTGCATGTTTGACTTAGGAAGTTATTGGCCAGCTCCAGATAATTTTGCGGGGGGTATACTGAAAGCCTTGCTTGCAGCCAATTTCTAGTTCACACTTTTTTCGCAATTTGAACTTAGTCATTTTTCGAGCATTTTGACAATGAAAGTGAATGGACAGTGGGTACCTTGTGTGCGCAACTCCTCCTACAGTTTCATTCCGATTCTTTTGAAACTTTACAGATGTCTTAGCCAGGCTTTGAAGATATGCATGTGGTTTGGATATGATACTCAGATTAATTTTTATTACTTTTGTTCGCAATTTGAACTTAGTCATTTTTCGGTCATTTTGAAATGAAAGTGAATGGACCTTGTGTGGCCCCTATAGAGTATGTACCTTGTGTGCGCAACTCCTCCTACAGTTTCATTCTGATTCTTTTGAAACTTTACAGTTGTCTTTATAATGCTTTGAAGATACGCATATGGTTTGCATATAATCCTCAGCCTAATTTTTATCACTTTTTCGCAATTTTAACTTAGTCATTTTTTGGGCATTTACACTTAGAAAGTTCATGTGGCTTCTCAGATTATATTTGTGTAACTTAACAATCAAGGCGGGGGACATAAATTCTCTGAATTTGCTTGTTTTTCCATACAATTTCATGTCCACTCTATAACTTGAAAACCATAAGAAATATTTCAATGAAACTTGGTACATGTACACTTATAAAGCACGATGAGATGATGTGTCATGCTAAAGAACCATAACTCTTGCTTGCATATCTTTGGAGTTATTTCCCTTTGATTATTTTTCATACAATTTTGTGTCTGCTCTATAACTCAAAAACCATTAGAGATTTTTCAATGAAACATGGTACACTTATAAATCATGATGAGACGATATGTCATGCTCAAGAATCATTACTCTTGCTTTCATATCTTTGGAGTTATTTCCCTTTGATTATTTTCCATGTTCCGTGCCGGTGTCCCAGTTTATCTTACCCCCTGGACAGGTTACCCCCCGGGGGGTAAGCTGACCGCGGTTGGCTTACCCCCCGGGGGGTAAGCTGTCCCGGGAAATCTTGCCCCCACCCTGGATATCTTCACCCCCGGGGGGCAAGCTGTCCAGGCCGGTTTATCTTGCCCCCCACCCAGTTTCAAGTATTGGTTGTGATTGATTTTTATACACATTTTTTTAACTATCCAAAAATGAAAATGTTGGATTAAGATCACAAGACAAGTTCTAAAAAGTTGTTTTCAGAGTGGCAGAAGTGGAAACTTATTGGGGGGTAACCTGTCCAGGGCAGGTTATCTTGCCCCCCACCCAATTATAACTATATTTTCTATACAAAGCATCTGCATATAAAAGAATATTGAATATTGAATTAAAATAACAAAACAGATCCTATAAACTTGTTTTCAGTGTCAGAAAAGTAGAAACTAATTGGTAAAAGGATGGGGGGGGGGGGGGGTAACCTGTCCAGGGCGGTTTATCTTACCCCCCACCCAGACTTTGATGTTGATATTCTTTGTCTTGATCATCATTTGTACAACCTTAATATGAAATAATATTGGATTTCAATCAAAAGACAAGTACGTCATATAAACTAGTTTTGAATGTCAGAAAAGAAGAAACTGCATGTAATTGGTACAAGGGTGGGGGGTAACCTGTCCAGGGCGGTTTATCTTGCCCCCCACCAGGTTTTTGATGTTGATTTTTTTTTCTTCACTATCACTTGAACAACCTTAATATGAAATAATATTGGATTTAAGACACATGACAAGCCCTATAAACTTGTTTTCAATGTCCAAAAAGAAGAAACTAATTGTTATAAGGGTGGGCGGTAACCTGTCCAGGGCGGTTTGAACTGACCCCCACCCAGGTTTTTGATAGTGATATTTTTTTCATCACCATCATTTGAACCACGTTGATTTAAAATAAAAGTGGATTTGAAATCACAAGACGAGTCCTATAAACTTTTTTCAATGTCGGAAAAGAAGAAACTACATTTAATTGGTACAAGGGGGGGGGGGGGGGTAACCTGTCCAGGGCGGTTTATCTTGCCCCCCACCTAGGTTTTTGATGTTGGTTTTTTTTTTCTTCACCATCATTTGAACAACCTTCATATAAAATAATATTGGATCTAAATCACAAGATAAACCCTATAAACTTGTTTTCAGTGTCAGAAAAGAAGAAACTTATTGGTACAGGGGTGGGGGGTAACCTGTCCAGGGCGGTTTGAACTGACCCCCACCCAGGTTTTTGATGTTGATATTTTATTCTTCACCATCACTTGAACAACCTTAATATAAAAAGGTATTGGCTTTATACTCACAAGACAGGCCCTATAAACTTGTTTTCAATGTCGGAAAAGAAGAAACTAATTGGTACAAGGGTGGGGGGTAACCTGTCCAGGGCGGTTTATCTCGCCCACCACCCAGGTTTTTGATGTTGATTTTTTTTCTTCACCATCATTTGTACAACCTAAATATAAAATTAAAATGGATTTAAAATCACAAGACAAGTGCTATAAACTTGTTATCAATGTCAGAAAAATAGAAAAAAATTGGTACCTGGGTGGGGGGCAACCTATCCAGGGCGGTTTATCTCGCCCCCCACCCAGGTTTTTTGATGTCGATTTTTTTTTTCTTAACCATCATTTGAACCACCTTGATATAAAATAAAAGTGGATTTAAAATCACAAGACTAGTCCTATCAACTTTTTTTCAATATGTCGGAAAAGAAGAAACTTATTGGTACAGGGGTGGGGGGTAACCTGTTCAGGGCGGTTTGAACTGATCGCCACCCAGGTTTTTGATAGTGATATTTTTTTCGTCACCATCATTTCAACCACGTTGATTTAAAATAAAAGTGGATTTAAAATCACAAGACAAGTCCTATAAACTTTTTTCAATGTCGGAAAAGAAGAAACTACATGTAATTGGTACAAGGGTGGGGGGTAACCTGTCCAGGGCGGTTTATCTTGCCCCCCACCTAGGTTTTTGATGTTAATTTTTTTTTCTTCACCATCATTTGAACAACCTTAATATAAAATAATATTGGATTTAAATCACAAGATAAGCCCTATAAAAAAATGCTTTCAGTGTCAGAAAAGAAGAAACTTATTGGTACAGGGGTGGGGGGTAACCTGTCCAGGGCGGTTTGAACTGACCCCCACCCAGGTTTTTGATGTTGATATTTTTTTCTTGACCATCACTTGAACAACCTTCATATAAAAAAGTATTGGCTTTATACTCACAAGACAAGCCCTGTAAACTTGTTTTCAATGTCGGAAAAGAAGAAACTAATTGGTACATGGGTGGGGGGTAAGCTGTCCAGGGCGGTTTATCTTGCTCCCCCCCCCCCCACCCACCCATCCAGGTTTTTGATGTTGATATTTTTTCTTCACCATCACTTGAACAACCTTAATATAAAATAGTAGTGGCTTTAAAATCACAAGACAAGCCCTATAAACTTGTTTTCAATGTCAGAAAAATAGAAAAAAATTGGTACCTGGGTGGGGGGCAACCTGTCCAGGGCGGTTTATCTCGCCCCCCACCCAGGTTTTTTTATGTTGATTTTTATCCTTCACCATCATTTGAACCACCTTGATATAAAATAAAAGTGGATTTAAAATCACAAGACGAGTCCTATAAACTTTCTTTCAATGTCGGAAAAGAAGAAACTACATGTAATTGGTACAAGGGTGGGGGGTAACCTGTCCAGGGCGGTTTATCTTGCCCCCCACCTAGGTTTTTTGATGTTGATTTTTTTTCTTCACCATCATTTGAACAACCTTCATATAAAATAATATTGGATTTAAATCACAGGATAAGCCCTGTAAACTTGTTTTCAGTGTCAGAAAAGAAGAAACTTATTGGTACAGGGGTGGGGGGTAACCTGTCCAGGGCAGTTTGAACTGACCCCCACCCAGGTTTTTGATGTTGATATTTTTTTCTTCACCATCACTTGAACAACCTTAATATAAAAAATATTGGCTTTATACTCACAAGACAAGCCCTGTAAACTTGTTTTCAATGTCGGAAAAGAAGAAACTAATTGGTACATGGGTGGGGGGTAAGCTGTCCAGGGCGGCTTATCTCGCCCCCCACCCAGGTTTTTGATGTTGATTTTTTTTCTTCACCCCCACCTGAGAAGTGAAGATAGGAACTGAATGAGGAGGAAAAGAGATATGTAATCAAACTAAATGCACTTCTAACTGATAATTCTTCCTACTGCATTAATTTTTAATCAGTGTAATAAGCCTAGAAAATTTTATCATCCAACACATAGGCGGGGGGCAAGATAAACTGCCCTGGACAGCTTCACCCCCACCTATGTAACTGAGGGTATAAAACTGAATGATGAGGAGAAGGGCTTTATAATCAAATAAATCAAATAAATTGCATTTCTAAAAGGGAGACCTTCTTATGGTATTAATTTTTAATCAGTGAAATAAGCCTAGAAAATTTTATCATCCAATACCTAGGCGGGGGGCGAGTTAAACCGCCCTGGACAGCTTCACCCCCGCCTGAGATAATTCGTCCTACTGCATTAATTTTTAATCAGTGAAATAAGCCTAGAAAATTTTATCATCCAATACCTAGGCAGGGGGTGAGTTAAACCGCCCTGGACAGCTTCAACCCCGCCTGAGAAAGTGAAGATAGGAACTGAATGAGGAGGAAAAGGGCTTTTTAATCAAATAAATTGCATTTCTAAAAGGTAGGTCTTCTTATGGTATTAATTTTGAAACAGTGTATTAAGCTTAGAAAAATTGATCCTCCAATACCTAGGCGGGGGGCAAGATAAACCGCCCTGGACAGCTTCACCCCCGCCTGAGAAAGTGAAGATAGGAACTGAATGAGGAGGAAAAGGGTTATGTATTTAAACTAAATGCACTTCTAACTGATAATTCTTCCTACTGCATTAATTTTTAATCAGTGAAATAAGCCTAGAAAATTTTATCATCCAATACCTAGGCGGGGGGCGAGTTAAACCGCCCTGGACAGCTTCACCCCCACCTGAGAAAGAGAAGATAGGATCTGAATGAGGAGGAAAAGAGATATGTATTCAAACTAAATGCACTTCTAACTGATAATTCTTCCTACTGCATTAATTTTTAATCAGTGTAATAAGCCTAGAAAATTTTATCATCCAATACATAGGCGGGGGGCAAGATAAACCGCCCTGGACAGCTTCCCCCCCACCTATGTAACTGAGGGTATAAAACTGAATGACGAGGAAAAGGGCTTTTTAATCAAATAAATTGCATTTCTAAAAGGGAGACCTTCTTATGGCATTAATTTTGAAACAGTGTAACATGCTTTGAAAAATTGATCCTCCAGTACCTAGGCGGGGGGCAAGATAAACCGCCCTGGACAGCTTCACCCCCGCCTGAGATAATTCGTCCTTCTGCATTAATTTTTAATCAGTGAAATAAGCCTAGAAAATTTTATCATCCAATACCTAGGCAGGGGGTGAGTTAAACCGCCCTGGACAGCTTCACCCCCGCCTGAGAAAGTGAAGATAGGAACTGAATGAGGAGGAAAAGGGCTTTTTAATCAAATAAATTGCATTTCTAAAAGGTAGGTCTTCTTATGGTATTAATTTTGAAACAGTGTATTAAGCTTAGAAAAATTGATCCCCGCCTGAGAAAGTGAAGATAGGAACTGAATGAGGAGGAAAAGGGTTATGTATTTAAACTAAATGCACTTCTAACTGATAGTTCTGCCTAGAAAATTTTATCATCCAATACCTAGGCGGGGGGCGAGTTAAACCGCCCTGGACAGCTTCACCCCCACCTGAGAAAGAGAAGATAGGATCTGAATGAGGAGGAAAAGAGATATGTATTCAAACTAAATGCACTTCTAACTGATAATTCTTCCTACTGCATTAATTTTTAATCAGTGTAATAATTCTAGAAAATTTTATCATCCAATACATAGGCGGGGGGCAAGATAAACCGCCCTGGACAGCTTCACCCCCGCCTATGTAACTGAGGGTATAAAACTGAATGATAAGGAAAAGGGCTTTTTAATCAAACAAATTGCATTTCTAAAAGGTAGGTCTTCTTATGGTATTAATTTTGAAACAGTGTATTAAGCTTAGAAAAATTGATCCTCCAATACCTAGGCGGGGGGCAAGATAAACCGCCCTGGACAGCTTCACCCCCACCTAGGTAAATAAAATATTTTTTTTTAAAAAAAAGTGCGGATTAGACAACATGTCACTAAATAATGGTAAAAGGACATGATATTATTTCATTGGTGCAGGAAAATAAACATATATATTCTAAAAACACTTTCTTTCCGAGTGGGTGGGGGGTAAGATAAACTGGCCTGGACAGCTTACCCCCCGGGGGTAAAGATAATCAGGGTGGGGGGTAAGATTTCCCGGGAAATTTTGCCCCCCGGGGGGCAAGCTGTCCAGGGGGGCAAGATAAACTGTTACACCGGCTCTATAACTTGAAAACCGTAAGAGATATTTCAATAAAATATGGTACACTTATAAAACAGAATGACAGGATATGTGATGCACAAGAACTATAACTCTTGCTTGCATATTTTGGACATGCACATAGAAAGGGGGGAGACATCAGTTTTCACATAGAAAACAAATTCTAGTTTTCTTATTTAATTGTAAAGAATTTTCGTGATATTCTTACACCAGGGATGGACCTGTGGTTGGAAGGTCGGGTTGGCAGATCTCATGATGCGTAGCTTCTTTAAATAGAAAAGCTATTCGATGGGCGCCCGGATAGCTCAGTTGGTAGCGCGTTTGGCTTTTGACTAGCTATGTACCTCTGCCGTGCAAGTTCGGATCACACTGGGGACGCCAGTAAAAACTATCAATTATTGAAAAAAAAATATCAATGGTTCCTGCATCTGTATATACCAATGGTTTGACTGTCACCTTCCGGGCGCAGTGGTTTCACATGGTATTTCCCGACCGAACGTCGAGAACTGCCCTGGCTTTCCCCCACCACTAGACAGTCAGCGTCTAAGAAGCAGAATTGCTTAGCTAAGTAGAAATGCCTAGCTTGACGTCTATCTCCAGTAAATAAGTAAGTAAAGATACAATGTATCATATTAGTACAATTTCTGACATACTGCGTCAGAGAGTCGACCCTCTGGCTCATTGGTTAGAGCATTGGATTTCTATCCCGGCGGTCCAGGTTTGAATCCCATCAGGGACGTGGGATTTTCTCAAACTATGCATCATTTCTTAGTTACGAATTTTCATAAAAATGTCACAAAAATGTTAAAGACTATCTGCCTAAATAAAACAATGCAATATCATGTATATTCACAGAGCAGTTGATCTGGAGGAGTGCCCGCAGTACAGGTGCTGCTCCCACGTACTTCCGAACCTCAGGACAGTTTATGGATGGTGGTATGATGGCCAACAATCCTACTCTAGATGTCATGACAGAAATACATGAATATAACACTGGTCTCAGAATAAGGGTAGGTAGTCTTCACATATGAAATCTGTCAAACAGGGTTTTTTTAGTTTTCATAGATAAGACATACATAGATGCACAGAAAAGCTAGACAGTATTACACAGAAAGGATCCTGCTATCCACGGAAAACATGGCATGATGTGTTCTATTGCTTGTTTAAGTTCTGGTTTAGGGTCATAGTAAACCGCTGTGGTACTGTCAGGAAATTGCCTTCATTTAATTAGCTCACCTGAGCCGTTAGGCTCACAAGGTGAGCTTATAGGATGGCCATGATCCGGCGTCCGTCCGTCCGTCGTCCGTCCGTCCACAATTTTAAAGATCTTCTCCTCTGAAACCGCTAGGCCAATCAAAGCCAAATTTTATATGAAGCATCAATAGGAAGGGGGAACCAATGTTTATATAAGAAATCCAGGTCACATGACCAAGATGGCCGCCATGCCCATATATGGTAAAAACCCTTCAAAAATCTTCTTCTCCAGAACCGGTGGATCGATTTCAACGAAACTTGGCATGAAGCATCAATGGCTCAAGCACTACAATGTATATATAAATCATGACCCTGTGATGACCTTGACTTATTTTACGGCAAGGTCAACATAGGTCGCCAATGCATTTGAATGGGGAAAGCTTTTAAAATGTCATTTAAAGTTAAAGTCTTGCAGGAAATGGGCAGTAGGACTGTAAATTAATGATTCTGAAAAAAATTGGACCCCAGGGGCTCATGTGCCCCCACCCCGGGGCAATATACATGTATATCTCCATAATATTCAAACGTCTTCTCCTCTGAAACCACTTGGCCAATCAAAGCCAAATTTTATGTGAAGCATTAATAGGAAGGGGTAACAAATATGTAGATAAAAAATCCAGGTCACATGACCAAGATAGCCGCCATGCCCATATATGGTAAAAACCCTTCAAAAATCTTCTTCTCCAGAACCGGTTGACTGATTTCAGCGAAACTTGGCATGAAGCATCGATGGCTCAAGCACTACAATGTATATATAAATCATGACCCTGTGATGACCTTGACCTATTTTACGGCAAGGTCAACATAGGTCGCCAATGCATTTGAATGGGGAAAACTTTTAAAATGTCATTTAAAGTGAAAGTCTTGCAGGAAATGGGAAGTAGGACTGAATATTAATGATTCTGAAAAAATTGGACCCCAGGGGCTCATGTGCCCCCACCCGGGGGCAATATACATGTATATTTCCATATTATTCAAACGTCTTCTCCTCTGAAACCGCTGGGCCAATCAAAGCCAAATTTAATGTGATGCATCTATAAAATTGGGGAATCAATGTGTATATAAATAATCTAGGTCACATGACAAAGATGGTCGCCATGCCCATATATGGTAAAAACCCATCAAAATTCTTCTTCTCTGAAACCAATAAACTGATTTCAAGGAAACTTGGCGTGAAGCATCGATGGCTAAAGTACTCCAATATATATATATAGATCAAGACCCTGTGATGACCTTGACCAAGTTTATGGCAAGGTCAACATGGGTTGCCTATGCATTTGAATTGGGAAAACTGTTAAAATGTCATTTGAAGGGAAAAGCCAGCAGGAAATTGGCAAATGGACAGAATATTGTCTGAAGAAAGAAAATGGCCCAAGGGCTTCACCTGCCCCTGCACTGGAGTTAAATACCATAATATTCAAACATGTTTATTGGTATATGCAGCAGATCTCAGGTGAGCGTTTACAGGACCATTGGTCCTCTGGTTGAACTTTGTACCCAAAATTAGGACATCATGACATCCAAAAAGCGCTGCAAATATAACCACCCAACTAAGCCAATAAGGCTTATATCTATGGATGGTTGACTTGAACCACTTTTCCTGGGCAGGCTCAGACATGAACAGTTAACCAGAAGTCAGAGATGGTCAGTCAGTAGGATAGAAGCTTTGCCTGGAGGCATAAGGAGCCCATCTGTTTCTTTAGGCCCCAATGGGCAGAGGCCCATATTCCCACCCGACCACCCTTATCATTATGATGTGTCATTGGAAGATAGTTTATAGAAAGAAGCTTGGAATGGATACTGCTGATCCTCAAAATTGTTCTGAGTGGAGAGGTTGTCTGAGAAGGAGACTTGTCAAACAAGCCCATCCCCCAGTAGAGGACAACAGGCTAGAAAATGGATAATATGAGTATGATACAATTACACAAAACCTACCTCACTTACTGTAAGTCAGTAATAAGGCCTCACTACAAAGTGTATAGGCTGTACAAGTACTTGCTAAGCTGACTAATAATTCAGAGAAAGAAAATATGCTAAAACATATTTATGGAAAAAACTTTTTAATTTGCATTCCCTGTATAATTGTTTTCAGAATGAGCATGAGAAGGTCCGACCCCTGGGCTGTGTTGTCTCCCTTGGCACAGGCAGGGTACCAATAGTACCTAGAAACTACATCGACATGTTTTTCCCCACTGGGATAGTGGAGGGATATAAAGTGATGAAAGGATTTGCTGCCTTCATGGAGTTGTTAGTGGATGAGGTATACACATGTTGCAACATATCATTACGAAAACTTGCCGATACAATATACAGAGATTTTTAAACTGAGAAAAAAGAGAATTTTCAGTAGAAATTATTCTTATTTTTGCTCAAAATATACATTGTGGGTAAGTTGTGGGTTCTAACGAGTACCCACAATCTATGTTTTGGAGCAAAAATAAGAAAAATAGATATACCCCTGCATACCCCAGTTTTGCTATATAAAACAGGGGTATAAGGGGGTATTCATTACACGGACATGTTTTCCTGATGTACTGTAAACTTAAACAATTTAAACAATTGAACAAGACACAACTGTTCACTTTCACGAGACAGAATTAATGACAATATAGGGATCAACCATGGTTTTCAGTGTTCAAACATTCGATGGATCACGAGGAAGGTGTTTGAACACAAGGCCGCAGGCAGCGTGTTCAAACACCTTCCGAGTGATCCAGCGAATGTTTGAACACTGAAACAAACCATGGTTGATCGCTATTCTTGCATTTTCACTCTAATCCACTTAAAATCTTTTGAAAATAACATTAGCAACGTAAAAACTCACCGAAAACAGCGGAGCTTCTTCAACGTCGGCCATTTTGTTTCTACGAAACACATGACGTCACGTCGCATTGACCAATGACGTCGCCCAAAACCCATGTTCAAACGGCACGTGAATTTCATGATTTGAACATGGATTTTGCTGTTTGAACACGGCTTTTGACCAATCGAAAACGGCTTCAAACAGCATGTGCATAGATATCTATGCAAGAATGTTTGTTCTTGTATAGGCTTATTCTGCTGTTAGCAAAATTACATTAGGGGGAAGAATTGCGAAAATTAAATAGCTGTGAAAATAAGTTGGGTCACAGTTTTAATTCTATCTCTGCATGAAATTTCGTGTCAAATTGCTTGAAAGTCTGTTGGTTCTTTTTGAAAGTTTTTAGACCTATTCCTCTTACTGTTTCCTACTGAAATTTTGTAGAAATAAATTGAGCCTGTGCGTGAGAAAACCAACAATTTCGGTTCCGACCAGGTCTGACACAAACCGGTCTGTACAGTCACTGAAGATGATTAGAGGCATGAAATTTTGGATTTAGAAAGTAGAGGAATTGTACTATCCGTGTAGCGAAAACAAAGGCGCTGATCAGCTTCGCAGTTACTGCGAAGCTGATCTGCGCCTTTGTTTTCGCCTATGCAGATTGTTGTTTTTTCCATGCAGTGGCTCAATTACATTCGAAATTAATGGGCTATGAAGTAAAGTAAGAACAAATAGACATTACCATAGTGATACTGATAGGCTTCTGAACAAAAGCAACAAAAAGTTATACTTTGTGGAGCTATGACAGGCATATGATTTGTTCTCTTTGTATTTGTACCTGGGCCCAGTTGTATCAAAATTAACAATATCGTTATTTAACGATTTGTTAAAATTTCAGATGGCATTATTACAAATACACTGTTATTTTTTTTATTGCAAAGGATTCTCGCATTTTTTCAACAAAAAATAAACGTGTATTTGCTTTTAAAATTGATATATAGTTAACAAAATTGAGGGCTTTAATAACGACATTGTTAAGCTAACAAAGTTTTGAACAACTGGGCCCTGATTGTCAGTTTAGTTTTTTCTCACCTCGGTTTTTTGGATTCAAACTTTTGTTCTGATTGAGCCATTTCCTGATCATTGCTTACTTTTACCTTATCAAAATGAAAATACCAACCTGATTTACTTACAGGCTACATTAGCTGAGGGTCGTCCAGCAGACCGAGCGCGGGCCTGGTGCAGTATGATCAATGTCCCCTACTGCCGACTGAGCCCCCAGCTGTCAGAGAACCTCCCCCTGGACTGCACGGACAATAAATCACTGATCAATATGATGTGGGAGACTCAGTGTTATTGTGTGGCTAACAAACACAGGATAGAACAGATGGCACAGTTACTCCTCGCTGGTCAAGGTCGTTGCCATAGTGACTATAACGCATCCAGTAATGCTGCAGAGTTCCAGTTTTTCTAGCATCATATGAGCTGGGCTACAAGAAAAACAGCTTTCAGGGTTTCCGACACAAACTGGCCTGTATAGTCACAGATGAAGGATAGAGGCTTGAAATTTTGGATATAAGTAGAAGAGAAACTACTGTGTAGCAGAAACAAAGATGCTGATCAGCTGTGCAATTACTGCACAGCTGATCTGCATCTTTGTTTTTAGCTCGACTGCACGAAGTGCATAGAGCTATTGCAGTCACCCCGGTCGTCCACGTTCCCGTTCCCGTGCGCGTTCCCGTGTGCGTTCCCGTGCGCGTCACACTTGCGTTAAAGTTTTCTAGAAGTCCATATCTTGACAACCACTCATCAGAAAGCATTCATACTTGGACCATAGATACCCTGTAGGGTTAGCTTTCATTCCATGGCATCGGGCCCCTGGGTCCAGGCCAGGGGGTGGGGCTGGAGGTTAAAATCTAGAACACCTTCAAAAATGGCAATTCTTGTGTTAAAGTTTTCTAGAAGTCCATATCTTGACAACCACTCATCAGAAAGCATTGATACTTGGGCCATTGACACCCTGTAGGGTCGGCTTTCATTCCATGGCATCAGATCCCTGGGTACATGCCAGGGGGTGGGGCTAGAGGTTAAAATCTAGAACACCATTAATAATAATGGCTTTTCTGTGATATAGTATTCTAGAAGTCTATATCTTGAAAACTTTTTATCAGAGGGCTTTCATACTCGGACCATAGGTACCTGTAGGGTTGAGTTTCATTCCATGGCATCGGGCCCCTGGGTCCATGCCTGGGGGGTGGGGCTGGAGGTTAAAAACTAGAACACTAAAAAAATAGATGTACTGCTGTGTAACTTTTACAAGGAGGCATATCTTGACAACAACTTATCATAAAGCATTCATACTTCATACACTTTAGGTTCCATGACATCGGACCTCTGGGTCGGAGTCAGGGGTGGGGGTGGGGCTAGAGGTCAAAATCTAGAACTCCCGAATTTTTTTTCTTTTTATTTCTTAATAGAAACAACTTAGGAGGATGGTTGGTCATTCATCTTTTGACTTTGTGACACTGACTTGTGTGTCATGACGGTATGGGTCAGTTGACCTACTTTCCATGGTTCAGTGATTTTGCCTTATATCTTGACACTCAGTTAGTATATTTTCTTACTTCTTTCAGATTATGAGTTAGTACGACCAGGCCTTTGACCCCAATATACTTATAGGTCATTGTGACCTAATTTCACGGTTCAGTGATTTTGCCTTATATCTTGACACTCAATTAGTATATTTTCATACTTTTTTCAGATTATGATTGAGTATGACCAGAACTTTGACCGCGATACACTTATAGGTCACTGTGACCTAATTTCACGGTTCAGTGATTTTGCCTTATATCTCGGTACTCAAATGGTTTACGAACAAACTTCTTTCAAAGTATGTTTGTGTATGACAAGACCTTTGACCCTGAAGTAGTCCTAGGTCACTGTGACCTAATTTCACGGTTCAGTGATTTTGCCTTATATCTTGACACTCGATTAGTATATTTTCATACATTTTTCAGATTATGAGTGAGTATGACCAGACCTTTGACCCCAATATACTTATAGGTCACTGTGACCTAATTTCACGGTTCAGTGATTTTTGTCTTATATCTCGGTACTCAAATGGTTTATGAACAAACTTCTTTCAAAGTATGTTTGCGTATGACAAGACCTTTGACCCTGAAGTAGTCCTAGGTCACTGTGACCTAATTTCACGGTTCAGTGATTTTGCCTTATATCTTGACACTCAATTAGTATATTTTCATACTTTTTTCAGATTATGATTGAGTATGACCAGACCTTTGACCCCAATATACTTATAGGTCACTGTGACCTAATTTCACGGTTCAGTGACTTTGCCTTATATCTCGGCACTCAAGTGGTTTATGAACAAACTTCTTCCACACTATGTTTGCATATGACAAGACCTTTGACCCTAAAGTAGTCCTAGGTCAATATGACCTAATTTCACGGTTCAACGATTTTTCTTATATCTCGGCACTCAATTGGTATATGAACATACTTCTTTCATGATATGTATGAGTATGACAAGACCTTTGACCGTAAAGTATTCCTGGGACACTGTGACCTAATTTCATGGTTCAGTGATTTTGCCTTATATCTCGACACTCAGTTGGTATTTTTTCATACTTCTTTCTGATTATGAATGAGTATGACCACACCTTTAACCCAAACATACTTATAGGTCACTATGACCTAATTTCATGGTTCAGTGATTTTGCTTTATATCTCAACACTGAATGGGTATATGGTCATTTTTCTTTCACATTATGAGTAAGTATCACTAGACCTTTGACCCTGCAATACTTATAGGTCAGTGTGACCTTTTTTCACAGTTCAGTGATTTTGTCTTGGCAATCAGTTGGTATATGAACACACTTCTTTCACAATATGAGTGAGACCTTAAAAATCTTAGGTAGTTATAGTTAACTTTCATGGTTCAGTGATTTTGCCTTATTGCATCAAGGCAAAAAGATGTATGAGCATAATGCTTCTGGTTACTGGTCGGGTTTGGCCTTATGTTTGACAAAGGTTAGAAGCAGTCGAGCACGCTGTCCTGCGACAGCTCTTATTGCATATGCAAAAAGCTGCATTTCTCATGATGCAGCTCATATGTTAACATACCTCATGTGTTTGAACAGCTGTAAAAATGACAAGTTTCAGATAAAAAAAAATCTGCTGTATACTTATGTGAACATTAGTTTTAATAAGTAATATTGGGTGATAGTGGTTTGAGGGGAAATTTTGAAAACAAAATTTTTCAGTGTAGTCTTAGCTGCTCAAGAGCGTCGTCATGTGTACGAGTTACTGTAAAATGGTGAATTCAGCAAAAATCTGCATCATTACCAGTTGTATGATAAAACCTGTTCGAACAGCTTGTATTTGTACTCTTATGTTTTATAATGAGCCGCTGCATGGGAAACCAACAATCTGCATATGCGAAAACAAAGACGCAGATCAGCGCCTTTGGCTTCGCTACACGGATAGTACAATCCCTCTTCTTCTTAGAACCAAAATCTCAAGCTTCTTGCCTTCTTCTGGGACTGTACAGGCTGGTTTGTGTCGGACCTGGTCGGACACCCAAATTGTTGGTTTTCTCAGACGAAGGCTCTGTATAGACTACTGAACTGCAGATACAAACAAAAAAAAAAAGAAAGATTAAACCATTCCATCAACACTAAATCATTCCTTTTATGGGGTTATATATACATGTGTTAGTTGTTAGCCTGGTTATACTCAAAATATGTGGGACAAGTCATCAAAAGGGGAAATGCGGGTATTGATATTTTTATATAGTCAAGAGGGTTAATGATGTAGCTCACCAGTCACAGGACATTAGAGGATTATAGAAAGGAGTTGTTGCCTGTTCATATGTATTTATTTGCGTACCATAAACAATTGATATTTGAAAGTATTTTACCAAGTCTGACTACTTACTACAAACAAAAAGGTGCCCTTGAACAAATATTTACCTCTTATAGAATTTCTTTCAAGATAGGGGGTTGAGGTGGCCTAGTTGTAGAACGTCCACTCCAGACGTTAAGAAGGTTGGGGTTTCATCTCTAACCCCAACAGGGTTGTGTTTGCAAGACATTTACTCATCTGGTTCAGTACCCAGAAAGTGTTAAAAATGTACCAAAGTGAAATTTTTGTTAGCAAGACATTAAAAATATGAAAAGGTGATTTTGAACTTGAAGAAAGATTTTACGCAAATTACAATACAGCTAAATGCTTCTATTTTCTCAGATGAGCAATTGTTGAGGTGTTTGACTAGCGTAAGGTGACCAGTGATCAATCAGGGACCAGTGATCGATCAACTTGTGGTTATCGGCTATTAATTCTCAAAGGATACCTGAAGTAAATCTTGTGCTAGTCTCAACTTAAAGCTCATTATATTACCTTACAAACATTAATTTAAATTTATTTGGAAAGCCTATCTTGCATTTTCTGGCACTTTACGAAGAGGGGGTCTTAGTTGTACTGCTTAAATGTGGTGATTGTACAATAAATTCTTCAAGATGATACAGTCTGCATTCGTTCTGACTGGCTAAATTTTTTAACTTCACTGCATACTAAACAAATCTGATCAATATTCCAAATTGTATAGGATGGCGCTGCGATTAATTGGCAATTTCTGTGATTTTTGAGCTATTTTTTCAAAAGTTTTCCATTATTTCTATGTGTGGTTTATGTTTTTTTACCATCTCATTTTGCTGCTTTATTTCTTTAAACTCACTGAAAATTTCCAAATTGTGTTTCGTGGCTAGAGGTTCTTTCTAAAAATGTCCACACCTTTTGAGTTAGCCACAGTTTTGGAGAGAAATGGTGATCAATCACTGGTCCACCTGACCCTGATTCACGCTGTATGATGGTGGATGTGTTAAGATGACGTCATTGAGAATGTGACGTGATGACGTCATAAACTGACATAATGAAAAACATGGTGAAGGTTCAAGCTTTAATATGGCTCTAATGCATGTCTGATCGGAAAATTTATCAAACATGGCTATTTTTGATCGATCACTGGTTCCCTGATGCTATATGTTGTCATTTTTCGCTATGAGAGAAATGTGCCATATGTATTTTTCTAGTTGTATTGTCTTCCTTATATTTTGAAATGAAATAATAATAAGCTGATGTGTAGTAAATCCATAGATTAAGTTTTTGTAGATTCTTCTAAATCTAACGATAGTCATTTTGTGTTCTTTATTGATAGTCAATGGTCAGTGAAGACTGATCCAGTCAGATTGATGTATGCTAAGATAGATCTGAGTCTATACTGGTAGTATGGTTTGTTAGTCATTGCTAAGGCCTAGAGAGTTAAAGCCCCTGTCAGACACTCACGAGTTGGACCTACGAGTTAAGCTCCGCCCACTTTTTTGGTGAACTCGTAGCAACTCGTAGAGAACTCACCCTATGTCGGCGGTTGTCGTACAGAAGTCTTCCCAACTCTTAGCAACTCGTAGCATGTCGTGGAAGAGCTACAAGAATTTTAAACGGTTTAAAATTCTCGTAGCAACTCGCCGTCTTAAAGTGGGCGGGGCATAACTCGTACTGATCTCGTAGCTTGTCGTACAGAACTCGTAATAATGTCGTGGGATGTCATGCATTCTCGGCGTCTTGTCAAACATGGCGAGTTGCCTACGAGATACCTACGAGTTGCTACGAGATACCTACGAGTTGCTACGATTTTGAAGGAGACTTGTCACGAGTTCCTACGACATCTCATGAGTTTACTTCGACATTCCTACGAGTATCCGCGAGTTCCCAAGACTTGTATTGTAGGGGTGTCGGGTAGAACTCGTAGGGCATTACAACTCGTAGCAACTCGCACGACAAGTGGCGAGTTATGATTTGCACTAACTCGTAGCTTCAACTCTTGAGTGTGTGACAGCTTTTAAACTTTTTCAACAAAACTCGTGGCAACTCGCTCGACAAGCGGCGACTTACAACTCGTAACATGTCGGGGCTTGAACTCGTGAGTGTGTGACAGGCCCTTTAAGGCCTGATTTCGGCCTCAGGTTTTGGTGAAAAATTGAAATTTGGAATTGTGATGAGAAAAGTATTGCAAATAACAGGTATATGTCCCCGTTTTTAAAATTTAGTACAAGTTTTTCATTCGAATAGTAAACGTTACCATGGCAACGCTCAAGAAACATAGAAATAACATTTTAGGTCTATTTTTCGCTATAAAACGATATATTCAACAACCAGCCCATGCAACAAACAATTTCTTAATATGAAATAATAATGAAGTTTCATCCAGACATATTGTATGCAAAGTATCATTTTGTTTGTCGCGTGGGCCGGTAGTTAAAATTTAAGATTTGTGTTCAGAAATGGCCAAAAATTAGCCAAAAAGAGCAAAATATGCTCTATCTATGGTTCTTCTGTGTGTAACCATGGCAATGCTTGAAGGATGAATGATGAATTTGTTCTGGATTTTATAAGAGGAGATATGTGGCTGCTTTTAAGAATACTTTTCGAATCTAAATTCCAAAATTTATTTTTTTACCAAAATCTGAGGCCAAAACAGACCTTAAACTCCCTAGGCCTTTGTTACTTTTGTACAGTGGCAAATATATATGTGTCATTTGGTAACTATTTTTGTCCTTGTATAATATTTTTTTCTATTATTTATCGATTGGTTTTCTTGAAACATGTATGCATATATCAATACAACTTTAGTCATTAGCTGATTAAGGCAATTTTTCAGTCTTTAAAGGCTGGTGTGGAGTGTTATGCCATAGCTTGTGATTTAAAATCTGTCTCCACTATGTTGTATCCCTGAACAAGACACATTTTCTTCCTATATTACAGGATAAAAACTCAGGATGCATTGTTGAGTTCTAACTAGACTGAAAAATTGTTTACTGGAGCACATGTATTTAACCATAACTCAAGCAACGTATCTGTTTTGAAATTGACTACTGTTTAAGGAGGATATGGTCCAAATGTTAATCCTACCTTAGTGAAAATGTCTCTCAGTTTGTGCAATCTGGGCCCAGTTGTTCAAGATTAACGACAAAGGATTAATGCAAAGGATTAATGCAAAGGATTCTCACATTTTATCAACAAAAAAAAAAAAAACAGTGTATATGCTTATGTTGTCGGCATTTACTTAACAAGTTGAGGTCTTAACAATGCAGTTAACATCAGGAAAACATGTCCATGAAATAAATTCCCCCTCAAACCCCACTTTTATATAGCAAAACTGGGGTATGGAGGGGTATACCTACTTTTCTTATTTTTGCTCCAAAACATAGATTGTGGGTACAGCGAGGCGGTTCTAACGTGTACCCACAATCTATATTTTGAGTAAAAATAAGAAAAATATCAAGATTTTTCCAACAAAATTTTCAATTTTTACAACTGAAACAAATCTCTGTATACTGCATGGGCAAGTTTTTGTTATGAGCTAACAAAGTTGTGAACAACTGGCCCGTAGTCTTCTGAGACTGTGCAAAAGGAGGATTATTAAATCTCATGTAGAACTATTGATGGAAGATGGATTGCAGTTTTTGGTACAAAACCTTAAACTTACACCTTTTAATCCCAGCTTCTTGGTCATAAATCAATTTCAGATGACGAGCCTAAACTCAAGATTGCATGTTTTTGTATGTTTTTTTTTAATGTTTTGGATAACATTTTATATATATTTGTTATTTACCTGTATTTATTCTGCCCAACTTCTTCTAAACATCTTCCAGTTAAGAGTATGTATTGTCTAATCTTTGCCAGTTCCGCAGCTAGAAGTCTGTTAATATGACAGCACTAGCAGAATGTCATATTGTAGCATTAATGCACCAGTTATTTGCAACTATGACCCCACCTAGAGGGGATAGCATGCATAGTGACTTTTATGGCATTACTATAAGCCCTAACTGTAGGACAAATCCTTCTCTTTGCACCCTGCTTTCCCACTGGAGTAAGTTTCCTAATGTTAAACCCTCTCTTTTCTGTTAGCAGGGACAACAAAAAGTAATTGCCAGCCAGTCATACATAAGATGGGCTTGAAAGAGGAATCGGGGAGTTTTTTTCTTCCATTTCAGTGAGATTTTTGAAAGATGTATAGAACATATAGGAACATTCCTGATTCATTTCAGGGAGATTTTGAAATTTGGTTAAAAAAGTGGTACATTTTAGAAGAATTTGTACCAATTTTACAGCTCATTTCCTGGAGACTCCCTGATAATGAGGGAGGTATCACATCATACATGTGATGAGTTTGAAAGATGAATCAGGGAGATTTTTCTTCCATTTCTGGGAGATTTTTGACAAATGTAAAGAATATATAGGAAAATTCCAGATACATTTCAGGGAGATTTTGATTTTTTTTTTTTTTTTTTTTTTTTTTGGGGGGGGGGGGGGTAAAAAATGGTACATTTTAGAAGAATTTTACCAATTTTACAGCTCATTTCCTGGAGTCTCCCTGATGATGAGGGAGGTATCACATGTATGTCACATGTATGCAACCTATCCCCAGCCTACCCTGGGTGTGGTTGCTATTGCCTGGTGCATTGTTATATGATTGATGCATGTAGTCTTTAATTAGGAATTTGCTTTATCTCCAATATACTGTGAGCTAGTGAACAAATAAAAAGCTAGTTTTATACTTTATCTTATATATTGGGCCAAGTTTGCATTTCGAAAACATGTCTCTGCAATATACAGAGATTTTTAATGCTGCTAAAATTGAAAAATTTCAGTTACTTTTTTATATAAATTTTCCACATTTTGCTCAAAACATTATGGGACCTCACTGAGGCAGTTCTAATGAATACCCATAAAAAGGTATACTCCTGTAAACTCCAGTTTCACTACTGTACATCTAAGTGGAAATACATTTCATGGACATATTATCTTGATGTTATGGCTGATACAATTATTGTCATCCATTGACATATAATATGGTTAGTTTTCTGTGATAACTTTACCAATAAATGAAAATGTTACTATTATATGAACATATGATTGTCTTTGTGATTATTCTATCCTTGCTGATCATATTTGATCATCGAAAGTATAATAATACCCAGGAAGCAGTGGCTCCATCCTAAAATGACTGAAAAATTGTTGACAGAGACACAGAAAACTCTCAATACAGAAAAAACTTATTATTGAAGTTTTATTGAGACAGACAGGAAAAGAAACATGGACAAAGAAAAAATTATATCATCAAGTGAAAGAAGTTAAAAATGTTATCCTTCCAAATAAAGTGGAAGACATGTAGGCATAAACACTGAGAAACAAGAAACAGATGATATGGAACATTGAAGAAAGTCTAAGTATTTAAGAAAACTTATATGAATACCATTCTTCATGCCACCTAGCCATGCTCTGAAGGATGACAGTCCCAAAGAACCAGAAAAAAAGATACACAGAACATCAAACATATACACATAAAGCTGAAAACAGTTTTACACAGAGAAAGAATAATAAAGATATAGAATACTAACAAGAAACATCTGGGTAAAGGCATGATGACAAACTCATGTGCCTGTCCATAATTTCCTGTAGCTTTGTCATAAACCCTGATAGATATGCTTTTAATAGCAAGCGAGTTATAAACTATATCCAGAGGGCCTCTGATATTCCTTCATGGCATCATGTGATATGTAACCTGTAATTTTGTCAACTGTGGAGTTATAAGACATCATCACATAGAGTAACATTTTGGCCAAGTCTGCAAATTTTACATTCACAAAAACACTCAGTATCCTTCCCATTATCCTATTTAATACCCACCAGACCACTCTACTTACATCCCTCGTGATACTGGCTCTCAAATTGTCTTCCTTGATCAGACTACTATGTATGCTGGAAATAGAAGACATTTTGCATCATCAACTGTTTGATCTGGAATAGTAAATGCTTTGGTACATTTCGTGAACCAGTGCCAAATAATCATGATATACCTGTGTTGGGGGCTAGAATTATGTCTCCCCCCGACAGGGTCGGGAGACATATTGTTTTTCCCCGTGCGTCTGTCTGTCTGTCTGTCTGTCTGGGGTGCTGGTCAACTCGTACTTTTTTTTTCTCGTACTGTGGTCGACTCGTACTACAAAAACTCGTACCGCATTTTACCTTAGTCAACTCGTACTTTTTACTTTGGTCAACTCGTACTTTTTAATTGGTCAAGTCGTACTTTTGCCAAATCGCACCCCTTTTGTTATCTTGAGGTTAATTAGAGTAGATAATTGTATCCAATTATGGAGCAATCAGTGAGTCTTTGATAAGCAAGTAAGAATTTATTCATATATTCTTGCAAAACTGGTTACAAAGATCAAAGCAACTTCATAAAATGTACAACAATAGCTTTACTAGCATTATTTTCTACTGAAGTTTAAACAAATAATAATAAAATGTCAAACTAATAAAAGTGTAATGCAAAGGTAACGAACAGCCGAGCCAAGCCACAGAAACCCCGTCGGTGGAAAAGCATGCTCATCCTCCAAGGGTGGTTTACTGCGCTATATACCTAACACTTACTCTAATCACAAAGTTTCGAGTTTCTAATTTGCATATTACTACCCGCTAATATGCCGCTAATACGTTGCACCAACGTATTCTACAAGGGAGACTATCCCGTTACATTACTTCCCCCTCCGAGAAGACTCGCCCCGAGTCTTGGCCTGGGGACTACATGGGTAAGGCAACTCCGTTCTGGCAGTTGTCATCATCCCACCGCTGCCCGCTCTATAACTTGAAAACCGTTAAAGATTTTTCAATGAAATTTGGTACACTTGTAAACCACGATGAGACGATGTGTCGCGCACAAGAACCATAACTCTAGCTTGAGTATTTTTGGAGTTATTTCCCTTTGATTATTTTTGATACAATTTCGTGTCCGCTGTCTAACTTGAAAACCGTTAAAGATTTTTCAATGAAACTTGGTACACTTGTAGACCACGACGAGACGATGTGTCATGCACAAGAACCATAACTCTGGTTTGAGTATTTTTGGAGTTATTTCCCTTTGATTATTTTCGATACAATTTCGTGTCCGCTGTATAACTTGAAAACCGTTTAAGATTTTTCAATAAAACTTGGTGCACTTATTGAGTATGATCAGACGATGTGTCATGCACAAGAACCATAACTCTGGCTTGAGTATTTTATGAGTTATTTCCCTTTGATTATTTTCCATACAACTTCGTGTCTGCTTTATAACTCGAAAATCGTAAGAGTTATTTCAATGAAACTTGGTACACTTATAAAGCACGATGAGATTACGTGTCGTGCTAAAGAACCCTTAACTTTTGCTTGCATATCTTTGGAGTAATTTCCCTTTGATTATTTTCCATACAATTTCGTGTCCACCCTATAACTTGAAAACCGTAAGAGAAATTTCAGTGAAACTTGGTACACTTATAAAGCATGATGAGACGATGTGTCATGCACAAGAATTATAACTCTTGCTTTCATATCTTTGGAGTTATTTCCCTTTGATTATTTTTCCATACAATTTCATGTCCACTCTATAACTTGAAAACCATAAGAAATATTTCAATGAAACTTGGTACACTTATAAAGCACGATGAGATGATGTGTCATGCTAAAGAACCATAACTCTTGCTTGCATATCTTTGGAGTTATTTCCCTTTGATTATTTTTCATTCAATTTTGTGTCTGCTCTATAACTCAAAAACCATTAGAGATTTTTCAATGAAACATGGTACACTTATAAAGCATGATGCACAAGAATCATTACTCTTGCTTTCATATCTTTGGAGTTATTTCCCTTTGATTATTTTCCAAACACTGTCGTTCCCCCTCTATAACTTGAAAACCATAAGAGATATTTCAATGAAACTTGGTACACTTATAAAACAGAATGACAGGATATGTGATGAACAAGAACTATAACTCTTGCTTGCATATTTTGGACATGCACGTAGAAAGTGGGGAGACATCAGTTTTCACATAGAAAACAAATTCTAGTTTCTGTTGCTATCCTACAACAATGGACTGCACTGGCTCTCTCCTTGCCCTTACTGATTGTTTTCTGTGTGTGCAATAGCATGACTTTTAGCATACTGTTACTCATAAAGTGATATTTTTTGTCTCAATTTCACTAAAATATTTTATCACCCAAAATGTCCTCTAGCAGCTGAATCAAAACAGTCATTAAACTTTCCTTCAACTATTATCCGCCACCTGCGAGGCTTCTGTTCATTGCACCATATCCTACATAGAAAATCATTGTAGAGGCATAGTCTCTGGAAGTCTGACCAATATGATTTTTTCTTATAGTGTAGCCCACTCAATTTCTTCACATGGGGTTTCTCCCTTCAACCAATTTTGTAGCATTTATCGCTCTTAGTTCAGGGTCCTCCAGCTTGGTAGAAGTCTTTAGTCTTGGCTCGCAGTCATGACTCTTGCTCATTTGCATGGCGTTGCCTTTCTCAGTGGGTTACTACAAAGGGAATCAGCATTGATATGCTTTCTAACTAAATGTTATGAACCACTGCAGAAGCTGAGGGTGAGGTTATGGCCATGTAAAACCGGTTTAAGCCCGCCAGTAACTTTGTGTTACTGATCGTTCCAAGTCGATACTTCTGTGGTGGTTCTTTTTGTTTTATGTCTTGGTGTATAACATTTTTTGTGCTGTTGGCGCCTTATGTATGTTTTCATATTTTTAGTTAAGTTAAGGTAACTGAGTGGCCACCTATTGGGAAAATAGCTGCTCATTCGGCTTACGATATGTTTCATGGTATAAGTACCTGATTGTTAGTTTGGTTTTTTCCCACCTCGGTTTTTGGAGTGGGAATCTTTTTCTGATTGCGCCTTTTCCTGATCTTTGCCTACTTGTACCTTTCTGCCAGAGCAATGTCTTGTTTCAAAAAATTAAAAACTCAACCCAGCTCGCTTTTTTGTGCCGCAGGTCTCATGTCTTTCATCAGCCACATCAAAACACTATGATCTGTATCTGTGTCATAAGAGACTGCATTCACTCATGAACATTAATGTCTCACAACTTTTTTTCTTGTCAAGTAACCATTTGTCTTACTCAAAGTTCTACTTCGATAACTCACTATTCTTTAATTTACATTCTGTTTCTGTAAGAAATCTAACAATTATTTTTATCCGATAGAGTTCCCTAATGTGTCCATGTCTACTTGTATTATGAAGACTGAGAAAAACTTGAGAATCGAGTATTTGGAGCATTCGTTAATTGTTGTTTAGTCTCTAACAATTACATGTCAGCGCCATTTATTCCAGGAGCGGCCCCCGTGGCCGAGTGGTTAAGGTCGCTGACTTCAGTTCTCTCGATCATTTGATCATCTCACCGATGTGAGTTCGCGCCTCGCACGGGGCACGAATTCATATGTGAGACAAGCCATGTTCTGCTTGCGGGTGTGTCCCGGGTACTCCGGTTTTCGCCCCACCTACCGATTGATTCGTCTCGATATGAGTGAAAAAGCTTGAAAGGGACGTAAAACAGAATAAAAAAAAAAAAAAAAAAAAAAAAAAAAAAAGAATCATTTGTTCCAGATGAATCCTTTTTCCCTTTTCTGTGGGTTTTCTGCCTTATCCATCCAGGTCGTACGCTAATCTCTTATTGTTTTATCTTTAAGCTCTTCATCTGAACCTGTATGTCACAGGGATGACAGAATTTGCTAATGTATCACACTTACTGGATTTAAAAGTAAAGCCAGTTCATCACTGTCTGATAAGATCTCTAGATTTTCGACAGCTCCTTCAAAAATTTTACCGAAAGTGATAATGTCATTTATATGCAAAGGGCAGATCCCCCCGCAGCCCTTCTAAACCAGCCTCCATAAGTCTATCAAATGTTGTAGGGGACTCTTATACACCAAATGGCAGGACTCTGAATGAAGCGGAAATTACGTAGTCGTGAATCTGAAAAAGTCATGGATTTGACCGGGTGCTCAGCCCACAGTTGCCAATATCCCAATTAAAAGCTAATGTAGAGAACAACTAAGACACAGATGCGATCTGCCAATGCATTCAAATATCAGAGGTATTACTGAGAAATTTAATCTATTAAAATTCCATTTAAACGGTTTATTATGCGTGTGTTATAATGCAAATGGTGTTGGATAGAAAAACCTTGCAGAGTGGTGTTGGATAGAAAAAAACTGGAGAATGGCAAATATTTACGCATGCTATTGATACTTTGACTTAAACATAATGGAGATAAAAATCTAACTTGCACTTTTATGCTCGCAATTCTAAAGTGGCGATTCTTTTGCTGTTAGTAGTTTTATGTCGTGTTTGCTTTTGGTGTTCAAAAATGTTGATTTTGTAGTTATTCAAAGTTTCCTCTCACCAAAAGATACAGATTATTGGTGGCGACATGTTTTCTACTACTCTTACTTTGTACCTACCTCCATTACAATGGTTTGCAGACATCGTCGATAGATTCGAACATAGAGCCGATTTGTCTTCAATTGCATGCTCGAATTTTTAAGATTTGTTCGGAGCATCTGATGTGTTATTCTAATGTGACATAGCATGGATCTTCTGAGCGTTTCACTGTCGTGGCACACAGTGGACCTACTAATACTCAACGTTCTAAAGTAGTCAAATGAAGAGCTAAATCTGATAAGTTCAAGGATTGTTTTCTTTCTGTGTTAGTATTTCTTTGGTGATGAGAGATTTTATTTTCATTTTAGTACTACCAGAAGCTTTCATTTTATAACTTTTCAACTTCTTTCAGTTTCATGTACTGTAATAGGGAAAAGGCTGGTACATGAGGACAGTAAGAGACAATACTGAAACAGTAAGGTGCTAAAACATTCTTTTCAGGATATTGCTTATAAAACAACAATAATATATATTAATTTTATAAAATTGTATATCTATGAACTACAAAAATAGATACAGGGATGAAATATTGTTTAAAGCCAACATGGCTTCACGAAGTGGTTCCCTTTTGTCATTTCATGAAACGAACTGTGCTATTTAAAACTTATTCATTACGAAAACATGCCCATGTAAATATACAGAGATTTTTAATGTTGTAAAAAATGAAAGTTTTCAGTAGAATTTTTTTATATTTTTCTTATTTTTGCTCAAAACATAGATTGTGGGTACACGTTAGAACCGCCTCGCCGAGGCGGTTCTAACGAGTACCCACAATCTATGCTTTGAAGCAAAAATATGAAAAATAGGTATGCCCCTGCGTACGCCAGTTTTGCTATATAAAAAGTGGGGTTTGAGGGGGGTACACATTTCACGGACATGTTTTCCTGATGTTTATATTTACCCACGTCTTGAACATTTATTGCAAATTGCAATGATAAACACAACAAATGCTAAAAGACCATCAATCTGTTTTACATATAAAGGATACTGGCAATCTTATCACACACATGCATGAACTACATAAAATAATATTCAAACATATACACAATATAAGAACCTCTAAATGACTTTTTACAAAACAATGAAAACTAAGTTTGAAAAATGCTTCAGATGGATGACTGGACCATTGAAGAGAATAAAAACAAACATCACAATGCAAAATAAAAATTGGGTCAATTTCCCCATTTAATGGGTGACCATATTAAAACGTGTCCGCTAAAATGGTAGTAAAATAGTGCTGAAATAGAATGGCACATATTTTTTTAAAATATGTAAAACGGTTGCTTTCTCATGAGCCACTCTGGTGTTTCTGTCCAGTCTAGAATGAGAAACCTGCACTTCGACCTTTTGGGTTTTTTTTAATGTTTTTATCAAAATAAGCGAATAGTTTTGGTGCGAGTTTCACAGACTTTATGTTCTCTTAGTTTTGCTGACAAAGGCTCAGTTACATATACAATCCGCTGGAATAGTTTAACTAAGATCCCTTTGGTCTGAAGAACACGCCATATGAATTTAGAATGTGAATAAAGCTATTTTATGCGCTATGAACTATTGGAATCATATTTTTCCGTCCATTCTTGGACATCAATTTAATCATCATTTTTCATAGTTTTGAATGATCGATTCAATTTAAAACCATTATTATGCTTTGACAACACACATCACATTCACTTTCCAGGCATGGGTGGGGGAGGTGGTGCTGGTGGCACTACGCCAGGAGAAACACGTATAGTAGTCCTAGTGGGTTGAATAGAAGTTTGTGCACGAGGTTCTGAATGAGGAATATTACCTCCAGTCTTGTGAGCAACTTTAGGATTTGTATTACCTTTATCTCCACCCTGTACAACATTCTGTTGTAGATGGCGCTCTATAAGACGTTTCCTAGCTTGGAAGGACCCGGGTTCCCCTGTCGCTGGGTTCACTGCTTCCGATCTGCTTGATATCATTGATTCTCGCTGAGAATCTCTTTGAATTCCTTGTGAATCTCTCTGGGTATCTCTGTGGGTATCGGCATCGAAAGGTGGCGTAGTGGGTCGGGGTCGGATTATTGAAGACTGAGGGGTAATGGGAAAATCTCTGGGTGGAGATTCGGGTCTATACAGGTGCATTACGCGTGGTGTTGCTGAAGAACTTTGTAGATTAAGACGCGGAATGTCAGTTGATTCTGACGGCGAAATGAGCGGTATATCGTTTGGAGGCGTCGATGGCCTTATAGGTTTTGAATACAGACTACTTCGAAAATCACTCGGCGGCGTCGGCGCTCGTTTTCTTGCAGCAGGGACCCTTGTGTCCACTTCGTCATCACCGGATTCATCTCCAAGAGTTACCGCGCCTACATTGTAATGGCTGAACCGGCTTTTATCTCCATCTTCAACTAGAGAAGTTATCCGGTCCGACATGGAAGCTTTGATGTCAGTTGTATAACTGACTCCTTGAACAGTGTGTTCAGTTTCATAAGGTTTTGGCTCTAGGTCTCGTGTACCTAGATAGTTGGCTCTGGTTGAGCTACGCGCAGCATCAGTCGCTCCTGATTTGACATAAGACGCTCTGATCAAAACAGGAGAATTCTTCTGATTTGAGGTGTCATCTCTTTCTCCTGTGTCTTTTTCTGTATGGTCGTTGGTGCTGGCTCTGATAAGTTTTGTATAGGAATAAACCTCTTCTACGCGTTCTCCGTGTTTCGGTTCTGGCTGAATATCACGTGGTTTGTGACTCGCCCTTAAAGATGGCGGCTGTACACCTGCGGGGAAAAACAAAACATCACCAGCAACTGGGTCGGGCGCTCTTTGGTCATGGTCAACCGGGGAAAATGGACTTGAATCATTGAGTTCCGATGCTGTGTCTGTGTCAATATCTTTGCCGCCATGTTGTCTTACAGACATGCGCAGTGCATTTACCGCCTCTGTGACGGAGGAAGCACGTGATCTTTCAGGTGACATGGCCATTGGTGAAGGTCCAACCGGTGATTTCGAGCGGGAACGAGAACGAGGTCGTTCTCTCTGGTGTACCTCAACCTCTTCAACTGTGTTTACAACAGCCTGGATGAAAACATAAAAGGCATGAGTTATACGCTACAAAGATTACAAGGTTCTCGGACTCCAAAGAACTACAACGTACATGTAAGTGAGTGTTAGGGACCAATAATGTCCTAGGAGCTTTCTGAATAAAATAGCCAACAAATTTTATCACATTTAAAGTGTTGATGAAGGTTGACGATCTGCTCACCCTGGGAATGTTCATAGCTTTCAGAAAGAAAAAAAAATCATATTTAAATTGATGAGCTTCAAATCGATGTCAGATGTTGAAAATTAAAATTAATGACATCAAAAACGATTTTATACACATCCAACCATTTGCCAATAGATAGAAGAGATGATAAAGAATTGGTGCGTGTATACTTTAAGTTACAGGTTCAACAAATATTTAAATAGATTGCATGTTCATCACGCAAACATTTTAAAAGGTTTTTAATCGGTTTGTGAAGCTCCAGTGCAACAGATTATTAATCAATAATATCTTATTCAAATTTAATGCTGCTTCTGAACCATTACAATTTGCTTGTTCAAAATCAAAACATTAAAACATCTATACTGAGTGACAGTTCCCAATGTTTCCTGTATGAATTTTCTGATCGTTTCTGTATTTGAATCAATGATCTTGTTGGTAGATAATTAAGAACTAATATCGTTACATGTGTGTGTGGTAGTGATGGTGTGGGCTGACTTCGTTATCCTTACTCGGGGCCGGGAGACTGGAGGCTACCCAACAATGTGTCTAAGAACTTTACTAAAATTAACTCACCTCTGTGTCTGATACTTTGATTTCTCTGAAACAAAAACAAAACAATATTAAATACATCTTAACGGGTCAGCGTTTATAGGCCTCGATCTACCAACTCGTGAACGGCTTACTTAATAGATTCTCTATAATATCTATGTGGTTGACTATTTATTATGCGATATTTTTTATAATTATTATTCATATTATAAATGAAATTAAAGCTAGCATGCTGACACTTCAGTGCCTATTAGATATGTAAAACTTTCTTATGATTAACCATGCATCTAGTGTGAAAATTATGCTCAGTTACAAAACTTGATTGATGACATACTCACTTGTTTTCTATTCATATTTATATAATTTAATGCAAATCGTGAATACGCATTCGAGCCCACTGATGCTGAAAGGTCCTCGTACATAAAAGAATTAGGTTAAAAGTAAGGTCTTCATTTATAATTATGAATATGGTCCTGTGAAAATTTGTCATATGCTTAATGAACATCAATTGCGAAGTTGGGCATGCGTTTTATAATAATAATTATAATACTGCATCTATTGTTAGACGACCATTGTTCCTATACCCTCGTCGAACTGTCTGACTGCAATTGGGCTTTGAAAGATTCACCAACCATGCACTGCATTTTGTGCATCGTCAGTTTGAGTAGGAGTTATGTTTGGTATTGTCATTCTTCCCTTGAAACAAAAAATAAAACTTACGTCACTTGGGCTCCTGAAGGCGTTCGGTCACGTGACTTGTGCCTCGATTTGGACCTATGTCTGTTGTCTTTTTCATCATCCACAAATTCGTAAATGACCGGTCGTATCACCGGTATTCCGTCTGGGGATTGTTCGATGAGAAACTCCGACGGTGGTTGGCTGTGGGATCTTTTCTTACGTCGGGGCTCCTCGAGAACCTCTCTGGCCGTTCTGTGGTGGCGGTTATCACGTTTCTTCTGTATCACCGGTCTCGGGTCAGCTCTCATTGTGACGGTTCCGTGCGGGGTAGGAATGACCACCACAGGAGGGGGACCGCTCATGGTCCCCGGGTGCATAGGCGGTGGGGGTTGGTAGAAACCAGCCGGCGGACCATGATAAGTGGCGTAGGGATGTACCACAGGACGAGTGGGAAAATGGTGTACGCCAGGGGGTATGCCATTCACCTGATAGTTCGTGTTGTTGTTAAGATGACGATGGTGTTTTCTGTGTTTCTCTTGTGGGGGAGCTCCATTGGCGACATATTTAGGCTTCTTGTGTCTTTTCTTGTGTTTTTCGTTGCTGAATCCCTTTTTCCTGAAATGTGGCAAAAGTTGGCATTAAAACAGATCGCGTACAATGTTAGTGTTTAGTCAGCAAACATACAATTGCACAATGCATTTTAGACTTGGGATTTTAAAGAAGGGTTCCTTGTCTATTATAAAAACACTTTTAAAAGCATTTGGGTGTATTTGAAAGATGGTCTTAGTTCTTTATTGAGGTATAAAGGCATGTTCGTAATCTCTTTACTGACAGACCTAGAGGTTATCTGAGGCCTGGCTAATGGTACTAAAGGTAAACATTTTTCTGCATAGCCCAACAGCTTGGCGTCAGTGATGAAACTTACCTGTAGAAACAGTATACTGTGATTCCAGCAAATGCTGCGAGAAACAAAGCCCCTGCCACGCAGCTAGCTACTATAACTCCAGTGTTCTCGCTGTCAGCTGAGGCCACTGAAAGGAGAGATAGAGAGAATGGCTATCAACAAGACTGAAACGAGCTCAAAGAAGACAAAATGAATTTATTTGGAATGCACCTAAAAACAGTGCAAAATAACAAATTCATAAATAAATGAATGTTGTTGAATGGTTGCTGAAAATGAAAGCTGGCTTACGAGGGCGCAGGTTTCGTCATTCGGTTTGAGTCTTGTATTTAGACTGAGGGCCAGCTTGCAATTGGTATTGCTATTTTGTGCTGTCGTTCAACAGCGAGGTACGTGAAAAGGCAATCGTATGCCTATTTGTGCTCCAAGGACCCGAGAGTAATCGAGACTTTTCCCCCACTTTCCAGAAGCAAACGCTTGCATGCTTATGCCAGCGTTTTGTAGCGTACCCCTAACTTATGCAAAACTTATGCCGAACGTATGCAACGTACACCAACGTATGGACAAAATATCTCATACGTCGGCATACGCCGGCGCTATACGCTTTGGTGTGAGCACCCCTTAATGTTGCAAACGGAACGGGCTGTGTTCAGAGAGCATGTCGGGCCACGCTTCGACATTTAGTGCCCAGTGTGCAGACACATTTTATCAGGCAGACAGTCCGTTGCACTGGGTATTCGGTCAGCCCACAATGCGGCGCAAGCGGCTCACAAATGTAATTCCCTTTGTGACGCCACAAATCAAATAAAAGGTGCTGTTTTTCACATGTTTAGGACAAGTTACGAATTGAATGAAAAGGACACAAACGATTCTGAAGCAAACGAGACACCAGGAGAGATAACAATACCACTTTCAATTGATTTAATAGTCAAATAACATATGAGTCTGTGCATGAGAAAACCAGCAATTTTAGTTCCGACCATGTCCGACACAAACCGTGCTGTAAAGTCACAGAAGATGGCTAGAGTCTGGAAATTTTGGATTTAGAAAGTAGAGGAATTGTACTATCCGTGTCGCGAAAACAAAGGCGTGATCAGCTTCGCAGTTACTGCGAAGCTGATCTGCGCCTTTGTTTTCGCATAGGCAAAAATCCGGTTTTCTCGCGTCGCGGCTCATATATAATCTAGACCATTCAAATCCATTGTTGGACCAGATTAGGAGCGGTTAGCTAGGTCAAATTTGGACAAGCCACAGTTTGTAAATACAGAAATAATGAACGAAAACACAATGAGAATGTCAGTGAAAATGTTCACATGGTCAGTGGGTGTACTTTTACTGAGGACAACAACTTGTCCGTGTTATTATTATTTTTTCGACAGACAGAATGAAAACAATTATATTAGTTTCGTTTCCCCGGGGTTTTCATCAGAAAAAAAAAAAAAAAAAAAAAAAAAAAAAAAATCATATCCGTGAAATAAATACTCCCTCAAACCACTTTTATATAGAACTTGAAACTGGGGTGTATTGGGGTATACCTATTTTTCTTATTTTTGCTCCAAAAACATAGATTGTGGTACGAGGCGGTTCTAACTTGTACTCATATATTTTAGCAAACATAAGAGTTTTTTTTCTGATGAAATTTTTCAATTCTTACAGTTTAAAAAATCTCTGTATATTGCATGGGCAAGATTTCGTAATGAAATGCAGTATTGTTGCAAGTTCTGAATATGAATTTGGTGATAAAGAATGTTTTCAAGTTTTCAACATATTTTCAATAAACCTGTCAAACTGTTCAGGTTGTTTTATGATATTCTATAAAAGTTTTAATATCTTTTAAACGTTTTATTTGCAAATGTAACTTAATCTAGTGTAACCGAAGACAAGTGAACACATCTTTTTCGTGTCTTGAGATACGATCTAGCTCACACCCAGTCAAATTTTTGAACTTCTGTATAACCGTTGATGAAGTTATATATCAGAATGTTCTTTCATTAGTTTAATGCTTATTTTAGCTCAAGTGAATTTTCAACTCATTTAAAAAGAAATGTTTATACAATTTTTTGAGAAATTTGATCTATTAAACGAATATACACCTGTTAAGGTTACAAATATATGCCTCGTTGGCTTTTCTTCAACGGCCTTTTAAACTGTGGTCATATCATAAAATCGTGCATATGGTCTATGTCCTGGTACTTCCTGGTTTGACTATTATTCCAACAGATGAGATTTTTTACAATAAAACATTATATTCATTGAAGTCATTTTGTATTATAATACATAGGGCCCTAGCAGGACAGCACTGCTGTCAGGCTGCATTGTAGAGTAAGCAAAAGCAAAATGGGTACGCTACAAAGAATACACCTTGTCAAATAAGGCAAGAAAAAATATTGCCAACGAGGCATATAATTGTAACCTCGAACAGATTTTTATTCGTTTAATAGATCAAATTTCTAAAAAAAAAAAAAAAAAAAATAATAATAATGTTTCAACACTTCTTTTTTTTAATGAGTAGAAATTTCATTTGAGCTAAGTCAAACCCCACCGACATGTAGCTCTGTCACTAATGATGTTGGTGAATACATAGTTAACTGAGCCGCCTCGTGGGAAAACCAACAATTTGGTTTCCGAACAGGTCAGCTAGAAGCTTGAAATATCCGTGTAGCGAAAACAAAGGCGCTGATCAGCTTCGCAGTTACTGCGAAGCTGATCTGCGCCTTTTTCGCCTATGCAGATTGTTGGTTTTTCCATGTGGCGGCTCAATTATAAAAAGGCTAATACGCGTTGCGTGTTTGCACTTTGAAAAGCACTGCAGGAAAAATGGATTGACAACTAGGCAGATTTATATAAAATGTGAAACATGTATGTCATTTCTTTTTTCTACAAGGCTTGGCGCTTCAATTTTCTCAGATGCACTTCAAACAAAAGTTGCAATGATAGTTTCTATGCAGTTATATTGAACTGGATATCGAACGGGTGACCAGATCGAAGTTAAATGAAGGGTTAAATAAAAACACAATCTCAGTTTCCTCGTTAAAACATCACGGAGGCAATGTGAGGACAGATATATCCATTACTTTAGTTCAAAGATGATCTCAAATGATAACCAGATATACTCAAATAGCTGTCATGCTTTATACCAAGTTGTCACAAAGGAAGACATAAAAGATTTGTTGACACATAGGTTACTTTGGTTACGTTACGTGTTTGGTGTTTCGAGAAGACCACAGAATATACGTATGATGTCTCATTAAGGCTATATTAGTAGCATGTTATATGCATTTGAAGTTTCGTTAAAGTTATTAGAAGCATGTTTCGTTGGTTAAGGCCACAATGGAAGCATGATACGCGCGTTTGATGTTTCGTAAATACCATATTAGAGGCATGTAGTGCGTTTGATGTTTCGTAAATACTGTATTAGAGGCATGATATGCGTTTGATGTTTCGTAAATACCATATTAGTAGCATGTTATGCATTTGATGTTTCGTAAATACCATATTAGAGGCATGTTATGCGTTTGATGTTTCGTAAATACCATACTAGAGGCATGTTATGCGTTTGATGTTTCGTAAATACCATATTAGTAGCATGTTAACGTTATGCGTTTGATGTTTCGTAAATACCATATTAGAGGCATGTTATGCGTTTGATGTTTCGTAAATACCATATTAGAGGCATGTTATGCGTTTGATGTTTCGTAAATACCATATTAGAGGCATGTTATGCGTTTGATGTTTCGTAAATACCATATTAGAGGCATGTTATGCGTTTGATGTTTCGTAAATACCATATTAGAGGCTTGTTATGCGTTTGATGTCACAAGTTCGTAAATACCATATTAGAGGCATGTTATGCGTTCTAGATGTTTCGTTAAGACTACAATAGAAGCATGTTATGCCACCATGATTAGAGGCGTGTTATGCGTTCGAGATGTTTCGTCAAGACCACAATAGAAGAATGTTGTGCGTTTCACGTTTCGTTCAGACTACATTAGAGGCATATGCGTTCGAGATGTTTCGTCAAGACCACAATAGAAGCATGTTATGCGTTAAATTGCGTTGCGTTTGATGTTTCGTTAAGATACACCAGAAACATGTTACGTCTTTGATGCTTCGTAAAGACCACAAAAGAAGCATGTTTACTGGTATGTGTTTGAAGCACGTATTTTACAACTGTTTCGTTGCATCGTCTTTAGGTACGTGTGTCAGATCTTCTGCGGCACACTGCCTACCTTTCAGTTTGAAAATTTTTGTGTCCTCATATTTATTGCAAGCATATTCAATTTTTGACAAGATATGAAGTGAAACTAAATATCTCAAACGCTTAATAATTATGACACTGCAAACAGGTGTTTCAAAAAACTGAAATTAAACTAAACCCTGTATGGACTCACCTGAGATCAGAGCGACAAAATACACTCCCACCACCAATATTTCCCGACCCCCGATCATGTTATAAATCCTTTGTGGAGAAAATAAGGAAGTGGAAACGGTGTACCCGACATTGGGCGGAACACAACACCGCTATATTTACATGTCTACACGTACACTGATTATATTATTCAAGTGTATAGAAAATTTTAGTCCATTATTTAAAGTGTTTTATTCAGAAACGCTCCGGTGCACCTTCGGTTTACAGAATACACAATACGCCAAGGTATAATAGTATCTAAAGGTATTGGGTTGCTTTTTGTGAACACCTGGGACACAGACCAGCCTGCACTGACTTATTACGTCTGTTGTGGCCTGCAACAACCCAAAGAGGCCACTGTACTGTCCAAACTGTCTCTGTTCATACCACTATTGCGACTATTAGTACTCAGAAATCGTCCGAGATAAAGTTTTATCGTAACCTGGCTCTTATCGATCGCTGTCACTGTCGCAAATAGAATTGCACCAGGCTGTTGTCACGCTATTTATTTATTTATTTATTTATTTATTTATTTATTTTTTTATTTATCCATTTATTTATTTATTGAGATTATGACACACAATCTTATCACGGTGATGGTCGAATGCGGCGCGGATTTGCGGCACATTTTCAGAAAAAAAAAAAAAAAAAATAAATAAATAAATAAATAAATAAAATAAATAAATAAATAAATCTATGTTATGTGGCATTATTGCATAAATACCTGTGTCACACGATATTAACAGCCGTTTATTAATGAAGAAAAAGCCATGCATTAATATTGCAATTCACGCGCGCACGTGCTGTTACTACATAGTGTTTACTTATGCTCGTTACTGGGCGCCACGCAATGCACGTGCTAAATAATGAGAAACTGAAGTTCGCCCGGAATGAGCATAAAAACGCGTATGAGAATGTGATGAGGCTGTAAAATATAGTGCACCATTATTTCTTTCGTTTCTGCAAAATTTATGCAATAATAGCGATCAAAAATGATTTTGTCATTCATTAACCTTCGCTAGGTCCCTCGGGGAGCGTTGAAAACCTCGGGCTACGCCCTCGGTTTTCAACATTCCCCTCGGGACCAAGCGAACGTTAATTGTGTTGTAAATACCAGCATTACAGTCAAATATTTGGCGGGATATCTGCAATGCAATGGCGGAAAGCTGAACGATATCGACGGTTTCAGCAACATTTACTCCGTTTATTGTGTGTTAGAATCGAAATAGATCAGCTCACGTGCGTGAATTGTTGAGTAATAATTCACTGTTTGTCGGTCAGTTGTAAGAAGATAAATCACTCGCGCTACGCGCTCGTGATTTGATCTTCTTTACAACTGACCTCCAAACAGTGAATTATTACTCAACAATTCACTGCTAGAGCTGATCTATTTCTTAAGTAATGCTGGTATTTACACACACTTATTACGTTTGTTGTGCGCTTAAACGACCTTTCACCGTCTGACGCTGCTTTGTGGGATAGCTGACGTCACAAATGCCGCAAAGTAACGTCACGCTTATTCGCCCAGTGAAATTGTTGCACAATATAACACGTTTTTTACCATTGGCTATATAGGCGAGGTGTGTTAGAATGAATGGAAAATCATATTTGATCCCTATATTGTTCGACATGCTTGTTGGAAACGAATCAAACTGTCCCCTGTGACGGCGATTTGGGTATAACCATATATTTACGGAAGGGGGGGGGGGGGCATCGTGGGTACAAGACTTTACTTTGGGCTCTTGGGAAAAAAGATTTTTTTCACTGTGCTCAATGCGGCCTTCTTGGAGCCGAAAGAATGTGAAGATCCAGCCAGAGGCCATATTTAAGTTATTGTCTAGCTCAAGCTCACCTAGTCAGTCTGTTTCCACCACGGCAAGCCCCAATTACTCCACCGGCCCTAAAGTAAATGGGACGTCGTCGGAATGATTCGGACATTGTCCACGGGGGTAATTGAAATGATGCTACCTGTGCTGTCGTCCGAGTACTTTGTATACCATCACATGCAAAACACTGCTGTCGTCACAGTAAACGGTCGACGGCCGTACATATGTTACTAGTGATTTTGTTGTCGTCCGAGAGTTGATACGACTATCGATGTACTCGGACGACAGCAAGCTTTTGCATGCAATGGTATACAAAGTACTCGGACGACAGCACAGGTAGCATCATTTCAATCACCCCCGTGTTGTCAAAATTGTTCCAAATATATTAAAGTGAAAAATTCAGTAAGCTTTGTTCAAACTGGCCCATATTTAACAAGTGCATAGAAACTATGCAAACAATTAGTGTTATTCTGTTTAACGTGTACAGCTTTCCAAATATTTGTTCATCAATCTTCACAATGTCGCAGTGCGACTTCTTCTTTAGATTAAAACAATCTCTGATTTTGTTTCCAGTCAGAAAAGTCCCTGATTTCACAGATAATGAAGCTAAAAGACAGCCAAAGAATTTAGCCAAAAAACATGTCCGTGAAATAAATACTCCCTCAAACCCCACTTTTATAGAGAAAAACTGGGGTGTGTAGGGGTATACCTATTTTTTCTTATTTTTTTATAAATAAATCTATGTTATGTGGCATTATTGCATAAATACCTGTGTCACACGATATTAACAGCCGTTTATTAATGAAGAAAAAGCCATGCATTAATATTGCAATTCACGCGCGCACGTGCTGTTACTACATAGTGTTTACTTATGCTCGTTACTGGGCGCCACGCAATGCACGTGCTAAATAATGAGAAACTGAAGTTCGCCTGGAATGAGCATAAAAACGCGTATGAGAATGTGATGAGGCTGTAAAATATAGTGCACCATTATTTCTTTCGTTTCTGCAAAATTTATGCAATAATAGCGATCAAAAATGATTTTGTCATTCATTAACCTTCGCTAGGTCCCTCGGGGAGCGTTGAAAACCTCGGGCTACGCCCTCGGTTTTCAACATTCCCCTCGGGACCAAGCGAACGTTAATGAATGGAAAATCATATTTGATCCCTATATTGTTCGACATGCTTGTTGGAAACGAATCAAACTGTCCCCTGTGACGGCGATTTGGGTATAACCATATATTTACGGAAGGGGGGGGGGCATCGTGGGTACAAGACTTGGCTCAAGTACAGTATTGGGGACCCTCCCCACAAACACACCGACACCACACCACATTACTTTGTAATGTATATGTAGGCCCATATTTGTTCCGAACTGCCGTCTTGCCCCCCCCCCCCCCCAAGGTGCCGGCAGGTCGGCAGGTCGGCACTAATAAGACAGATCTAAATATAGATATATATTTATATGCATAGCCATATACTTTAATTGGTGCCGACCTGCCGACCCGCCGACCTGCCGACCTGCCCTCCTACCGGCACGTCCCCATGCCAATACATTGCAATATAATATATTCGGGAGGTCGACAGGTAGGCAGGCATGTGTATATCCAGCAGGCTTATTATCAATGCCCGATATGGAGTATCTATTCTGTTGCGGGGGGTCTGGGGGGCTTGCCCCCCAGGCGTCGTCTAATGACAGGGCCACTACCAAAAGATGGCGTTGACTTCCGACCAGTGCCGGTAGGTCGGCAGGTCGGCAGGTCGGCACTAAGACAGATCTAAATATAAATATATATTTATATGCATAGCCATATACTTAAATAGGTGCCGACCTGCCGACCTGCCGACCTACCGGCATACCGGCACTGGTCGGAAGTCAACGCCATCTTTTGGTAGTGGCCCTGTCATTAGACGACGGTCTAATTGGTGCCGACCTGCCGACCCGCCGACCTGCCCTCCTACCGGCACGTCCCCATGCCAATACATTGCAATATAATATATTCGGGAGGTCGACAGGTAGGCAGGCATGTGTATATCCAGCAGGCTTATTATCAATGCCCGATATGGAGTATCTATTCTGTTGCGGGGGGTCTGGGGGGCTTGCCCCCCAGGCGTCGTCTAATGACAGGGCCACTACCAAAAGATGGCGTTGACTTCCGACCAGTGCCGGTAGGTCGGCAGGTCGGCAGGTCGGCACTAAGACAGATCTAAATATAAATATATATTTATATGCATAGCCATATACTTAAATAGGTGCCGACCTGCCGACCTACCGGCATACCGGCACTGGTCGGAAGTCAACGCCATCTTTTGGTAGTGGCCCTGTCATTAGACGACGGTCTAATTAATGCCGACCTGCCGACCCGCCGACCTGCCCTCCTACCGGCACATCTCCATGCCAATACGTTTCAATATGGTATATTAGGGAGGTTGAGAGGTAGGCAGGCATGTGTCTATCCAGCAGGGTTATTATCAATGCCCGATATGGAGTATCTATTCTGTTGCAAGGGGTTGGGGGGCTTGCCCCCCCCCCCCCCCCCCCAGGCGTCGTGTTATGACAGGGCCACTACCCGAAGACGGCGTCGCACCCCGGCCAACATACTGGTGCTGACCTGTCGATCTGCCGACCTGCCGACACACCCCATAATTATACTTTATAATGTCTATGTAGGCCCATATTAGTGCCGACCTGCCGACCTGCCGATCTGCCGACTACATCTACTTGGTTTGACGACAGTTAATCTTGTTGACATCACCGAATATTTTATACCCTTACATAGCCACATACTTAAATTGGTGCCGACCTGCCGACCTGCCGACCTACAGCCAAATTCCCAATTCCAAGACCTTGTAATATATATTTAGGTCCATATTAGTGTCTCTATCAGCTGTTAGGTCGGTATATATATATTTATAAGCATAGTCATTACTTAAATTGGTGCCGACCTGCCGACCCACCCCTATTCATACTTTGTAATGTATATGTAGGCCCATATTAGTGCCGACCTGCCGACCTGTCGACCTGCTGATCCCCCTACTATATTGCTCTTGGTCTTTGTATATTTTATCAGCCAGTGTCGATCTGTAAGTCACATATGTGTTGTCTATTTTTAGCTTGATGTATGTTCTTTCACTATTCTTAGTCATTTATTTAGTAGATCTTCTGAGTACTCAGTCTCTTTTTATATTTTTGTATGTATATGGAGTATACTGTAGTATATTGGAGTAATATTGTATTTAGTTGATGTACATTGTTATATAGTCTGAGTGTTTCCGCATTGTATGTGTGTGTATTATATAGTAGAAAATAGGTAGTAGGTATGGCCTACATATATATAGCACATATAGTAGATATGTTATATAGTAGATAGATAGGTATAGCCTCTAGGCTAGTATGCTTATATCCATTATATCTGTATGTTGTCATATTGTCTTGGGTCCCCAATACTGTACTTGAGCCCAAGACTTTACTTTGGGCTCTTGGGAAAAAAGATTTTTTTCACTGTGCTCAATGCGGCCTTCTTGGAGCCGAAAGAATGTGAAGATCCAGCCAGAGGCCATATTTAAGTTATTGTCTAGCTCAAGCTCACCTAGTCAGTCAGTTTCCACCACGGCAAGCCCCAATTACTCCACCGGCCCTAAAGTAAATGGGACGTCGTCGGAATGATTCGGACATTGTCCACGGGGGTAATTGAAATGATGCTACCTGTGCTGTCGTCCGAGTACTTTGTATACCATCACATGCAAAACACTGCTGTCGTCACAGTAAACGGTCGACGGCCGTACATATGTTACTAGTGATTTTGTTGTCGTCCGAGAGTTGATACGACTATCGATGTACTCGGACGACAGCAAGCTTTTGCATGCAATGGTATACAAAGTACTCGGGCGACAGCACAGGTAGCATCATTTCAATCACCCCCGTGTTGTCAAAATTGTTCCAAATATATTAAAGTGAAAAATTCAGTAAGCTTTGTTCAAACTGGCCCATATTTAACAAGTGCATAGACAACTATGCAAACAATTAGTGTTATTCTGTTTAACGTGTACAGCTTTCCAAATATTTGTTCATCAATCTTCACAATGTCGCAGTGCGACTTCTTCTTTAGATTAAAACAGTCTCTGGTTTTGTTTCCAGTCAGAAAAGTCCCTGATTTCACAGATAATGAAGCTAAAAGACAGCCAAAGAATTTAGCCAATCTCGCACTGCTGTCATTTTAGAACTGTATGTTGAAAATGTAACATATAATTCAGTATTCAAATATTAGAATTGCTTTAACTGGTTCCATAAACGGGCCAACGGGTCGGGGTTAGAGAAAGCGATGAGCTGCAAGGTGTTTTCCATGGCATTATGGAGCAGGCTGAATGCAGGCTGAACTGATTCGAGTAAATCGTCACCTGTTAATCAGCATTGCGTGAAGATGTATGACGCCTGGACGAGTTGTAATTGAGTCTGTGTGTGAGAAAACCAACAATTTGGGTTCCGACCAGGTCTGACACAAACCGAGCTGTACAGTCACAGAAGATGGTAAGAGGCTGTAAATTTTGGATTTAGAAAGTAGAGGAATTGTATTATCCGTATAGCGAAAACAAAAGTGCTGATCTGTTGTCAAGTTCTGTGCTGTGTGCAACTTAATGCGACTGAGTCTTAATATAAGAATAATATATTTAGATAAAATCTGGTGACTGGTCTGCCATTTTGGGGGAAACCGCTGCTCACTCGATTTACAGTATATTATGTCTGTACCTATTTTGTAATTTCGGTTGTTTCCCATCTGGTCTTCATAATTTGAGCCTCGACGCGAGAAAACCGGTCTTCGGGGTTTCCGACCAGGTCCGACACAAACCGGCCTGTACAAGCTCAGAAAAGAGCTAGAAGCTTGAAATTTCGGATTTAAGTAGAAGAGGAATTGTACTATCCGAGTAGCGAAAACAAAGGCGCTGATCAGCTTCGCGGTTACCGCGAAGCTGATCTGCGCCTTTGTTTTCGCCTAGGCAAAAATTCGGTTTTCTCACGATGCGGCTCATTTGGTTTTGACTGCATCGGTTCCTGGTCATTGCTTTTCCCAAACTGTTAACAAATTGTTGAAAGTCTATTTAATATAAAAAATACAAATTATCACAGATGCACAAATTGATATGTGTAGTTGGAAATATGTGAAAAGTCTGTAAACTTTAACAAAAGGGACTCGGACTCCGAGCCATTGAGGAGGATGTTTTATAACTGACAAACTGGAACTGCACATTTGGGCAAGAAAATCAACAAAATCAGGTCATGAATATAGATTTAATGAAAATAGACATTGAAAATGTTTAAAATGGTCAGCAGTATAGTAGGGCATATTAGAATAGCCTAGTTCGTAAACATTAAAATATTGCATAACTATGTTCCACGTCTTCTTTTGTTTCCCATACATATGCGAAAACAATAGTATAAATAATACAATTCCTCTTCGTCTGAAATCAGAAAGTTCTATCCTGGTTCTCTGACTATACAGGCTGAGGCTGATTGTGTTGAACATGATATTTTCTCCATCACAAGAAAGTTTGATTGCTCAACTAGTCCCTTGATTTAAGACAAACTCGTGGGACTTGAAAATAAAAGCTAAAATTTAAAAAATAATTGTAATAAATATTGCATTTTATGTTAAAATAAATTATCACAAAATAACAATTTTACTGTATGTGATAATTCTAAACTATAAAAGTGTTGTAACAGTGATCTGAGATACAAATAAAATGTCTGGATATATAAAACTACGGGTAGTTAAGATTTCTAACGAATGTCTCGGTCTTCCTACGGAAGAGCATTAGGGCCAGGTATTTTTTTTTTTTTTTTAATTTTGAAATTTCGACTTACTATCTCGAAATTTCGACTGACTATCTCGAAATTTCGACTTAATAACTCGAAATTTCGACTTATTGAATGAAATCCTGTTGGAAATACAATGTAGTTACTTCGAAATTTCGAGATAGTAAGTCGAAATTTCGAGTTATTAAGTCGAAATTTCGAGATAATAAGTCGAAATTTCGAGATGGTAAGTTGAAATTTCGAGTTACTAAGTCGAAATTTCGAGATAGTAAGTCGAAATTTCTAGTTATTATGTCGAAATTTCGAGATAATAAGTCGAAATTTCGAGATAATAAGTCGAAATTTCGAGATAATAAGTCGAAATTTCGAGTTACTAAGTCGAAATTTCGAGATAGTAAGTCGAAATTTCGAGATAGTAAGTCGAAATTTCGAGTTACTAAGTCGAAGTTTCGAGTTACTAAGTCGAAATTTCGAGTTTCGACTTAGTAACTCGAAATTTCAAAATTAAAAAAAAAAAAAAAAAAAATACCTGTCTCTAATGCTCTTCCGTAGTCTTCCGACCAAGACAAAGCACGACCTAGGATCTATAGGACGCATCATGCTCGAATACAAAATGCACATCCGAATAATATTGAAGCATAAACACTGAACTAAACTTCTACAAATTGTACCAAAAGACTGCTTTAAAATGAAAATCATTACAAATTAAAGAACAGATCTATGCGGTGTAAAATGCGAGTGACTCAACACAGGATTGAATAACGTCTAATATGGCAGTAGTGAATATAATGGCAAATACTTCTCAGACTAAAATCAGAATCGTGACATTGTGTATAAGATTATTATTTGAGCCTGTGCGTGAGAAAACCAACAATATGGGTTCCGACCAGGTCCGACACAAACCTGGCTGTACAGTCACAGAAGATGAATATAGGCTGGAACTTTTTGCAGTAGAAAGTAGAGAATACTGTACTATCTGTGTAGCTAAAACAAAGGCGCTGATCAGCTTCGCAGTTACTGCGAATCTGATCTGCGCCTTTGTTTTCGCCTATGCAGACTGTTGGTTTTCCCATGCAGCGGCTCATTTCATAAGTCGCTGCACAAACCCAACAAAACGACGATTATGTGCCCACTGGCTCAACACTCGCTGGTCCGTCTTTGGAGACAGCTCCATGGCTAGCTTTGAAAAAATGATTCCTTAAAACCGAATGCTATACCCAAATGAGACTGCTTCAGCTTCTTGAGCGTACACTGTGTCATTTTGGCAGATTTGTTGCGGCAAATACAGTCGTTTGAGGTATTCCGAACCTGGATGTTTTTCATGAACACGATTCGGAATGCAAACAAACAACAAATATCATTAGGCATTCCGAACTATCATGAGGTATTCAAAGGCTGGATGCTTTTCGTGAACATGATTCGGAATGCATACAACGAGTGTATTCAAAAATCATAAGGTCTATTAAATTATTTTTGGATTTCGCCATCCCCAAAGTGCGCGACAGCCTCGTCCTGTCTGTGCTGGTCCCCGGACTGTCTGAGCTGGTACTCTGTGGTCTGATACTGGTAGGTGGTGGGTCGGACCGGGAACCCTCCACTAGATGTAGATGATGACAGCAATGGGTTGATGATGATTTCTTCAGTCTGCGGAATAATATAAACAGGACGAGATTACTAAAACACAACACACTGAACTACTCTTGTTCTAGTGTAGACCATTTAAAGAGGTGAATGCAAGTTTATTGGTAGATGATTTGCTAGAAATACCCTGGGTATCCTTGCAAGATGGGACTCGCTATCCACGGATAGAAGCTTCAATGGCAGATTACTTGAATGACGTTTTATGAGTATACTTATCTATGCACTGGTCAAGGAATCGGAAAAGTTGCATTAAATGCTATAATATGTCAAATTTTATGTAAGGTGTTTTATTTAAAAGTTTTCTTTGGGTTTTCATGTGCAGAAATGAAGATCAGGGGAATTAATCTGCTATAAGAAGCTTGACCTTCGGATTTCCAATACCCGCGGGAGTTAGCTAGCCTAATACCTGTTTTGACATCCAAGATAAAATCTATCGCCTAGGTAATATGCCCTTAGGCTTTGTTTAAATGCGCCGAGTTTGTCTAAATTGTTATGGTTTAGATCTACCTGTAGAAAGGTACAAGTAGGAGATTTGTTCCGTTTTCTGAGTTTTGTTTTGAAATATGACTTTTGGATATCTTCATTGACAAATATATTTTATATTCTATTTTGAAACGAATCAACTTTACGTTCAACAGTTCAACATCATGGTTTTGATCTCGTAAACTTTAAAAAAAAAAAAGCGCTTCTGCACAGACTGATCATCGATCTCTTAAACTTTTCTATTTGAACGGAGTCATGTACATGCAACTCATGTATCAAAACGACTTCATTAACCTAACCACAGACGGAATAATAAGTAGACGGAGTTTTTTTTTTAATTCAGTTTACGTCCCTTTCAAGATTATTTCAGCTCATATGAGACGGGCCAATCAGTAGGTGGGCGAAAACGGGAGTACCCCGAGAGAAACGGGGCTCGAACCCACACCAGACACAGCGGTGAGAGTTATTGTTTGTGCAGAATAAGAAGAGAAGTGATTGGTTTGTATATCAAAATAAAAAATAAATCTCGAAATAGTTTGATGTTGACCACGGATCCATTAAAATGAATATGATTTTGAAACAAGAACATGTAATAATATTCCTGTTTTGATTACCGTCTCGACATGTTGGGAACATTGTTATTTAGGACGTAACGAAACAGTAACTGACCGCTTTGATTGCGTGGAGTATAATCAGCTTTTATTTAAATTTCATAGTAGCCATATGCATTCTTTCAAATTTAGTTGCCGGTTTATAAGGGTCACTGAATGACTGATCAGGGTTTATTACCCGAAATTGCACAACATGGCTCTCACTTCCTCCCCTTGAATTTTACTTTGTATTCACTGCTTCCAAATGATGTAAATATTATATTTTATCTTACATATGTTTCATCGCTTTCGTGCATTCTGATCAATATCACACATTCGCTGCGGTCTCAGCAGTCTTAAAGAAATCTGCAGTGTTTCTGGTATATGCGAAATAAAAAAAAATGCAACCAGTATATAAACTGTTTGTGTTTTGCTAATTGATTTCGTGCAGTCTGATCAATATCACATGTGCTAATTATTATCAATATCGGAATTGTTCGAAGACCCGAAAACAGACTTTCTTGCTATGCAATCCATTTTATGCGGTCGAATATGCAAGTGTCAAATTCATGAAATAAGCCGCTGCATCAGAAAACCAAAAATTTGCGTATTCAAAAACAGAGACGCAGATCAGCTGTGCAGTACTGCACAACCGATCTGCGCCTTTGTTTTCGCTACACGGATAGTACAACTCATCTTCTTTCTACATCCGTAATTACAAGCTTCTAGTCATCTTCCATGTTTGTACTGTCTAGTTTGTGTCGGACCTGTTAGGAAACCACATTATAAGTTTTCTCATGATGAGGCTCAAATATTGTTTTTACAGTCAAACTTCACACCCCAAGGCTAATAGAAGAGGCACGCGTGACCGTAAAAGATGTGTGCGCACACAAAAAAAGGAAAAACAGACATATTCGGCAAAATGTTATGTCCGGTCAAAATAATTGATATTATATGCTCAGCCGAAAGGAGAGAAAAAATAAATATATTGATATGCCCTGGCCTTTGTTGTACTCGCAATAACAAGGATGACCCATATTTTATATGCATTGTGCAAATCAGCTGTTTTGTTTACACGTCATTTTTCTAATATTGCAATATTTCTACTGCGTGACAGCATGTCAAATTCACACAAAATGAAATTCATGTCTTATATTACCTGTTTGCACTGATGGTTACATTTTTTATCGATAATCCTCAAGTATTTTTACTTTATTGTAAAATCATGCCGCTTTTCGGTGACTGCTTCTATTATTGGAAAATTTGTGTATTGACAGCGACCTTGACCGCACCAAGTTGCATTGTGGGATAATTGTCAAGTCTTGTCGCTGCAACTTTTTAACTGTCAGAGCAGTATTTCTCACGTTTAACACAAGGTTAAACGCTTTTCCCATTTTTTATAAATAAGGCGAATATGACAGTCATGTTCAGAATTTATTCCCGTTTACTCTGATATGTGTATTATTACCGATTTCATTTATTTTCATTGAGATTTTGCTCTTTCTTCGCGATAGATGAACTTTGTTTTGGAAACGTTTTTAATGGCGAACCCGCCGTCTGACGTTTCTTGTCGATTTTACCCCGAGCGCGTGCGGGATCACGTGAACGTTTCCAGTCGCGTTGCGGGTTTTCTTCCAGTATTCCTCCAGCTTCCAGCATCGCAGCAGAATTGCGGGATGCGGGGGCTCGCGGAATATAAAAAGAACCCCGCAAAAGCCGTCAGGGACTTCCATTTTGTTTTTCCGAAAGAACAAGTCGCATTTCGTTTTACTGCGTACGATTTTTGCCTATTTTAGCTTAAATTCTACTCTAAATTTACTAATTTATTAGCGGTTTTGTTTCTAAAGCATCGCTAAATATACAGGACTGTCATAGAAGCCTGAATTTGTTCAAATCTTAAATAAATCCATTTGTATTCTAAATTCTGCTTTCTCATTGAATTTTCACTTAGCTGAATATTTCTACAAACTGCTAAATTCACTTAGCATTTAATTCTAAGGCAGAAAACGAAAGCTTATTTCTTTGCTAACAGTTCATAGATCATATTTCAAGCGTTTCATAGTTCATTATACCCAAATTTGCAACTCGCTAGTTAGTCGTGGTCAATTGTCTATTTTATTCTTATTGTAAATCAGAGAGCCCTCATATCCTCAGTATTCTCATTAATTCGTGGCATTTTCAAGATTGTTCTGAAACGTTGAATTAATTCGTACAGTCACAGATTGTTAAGGAATTGAAATAATAACAAACACTTGTATAATTTTATTTGTTTATTAGAATATAATTCATTTCGGCATCATTTTTGACTTCACTTGTTTTTCCTTTCCTGAAATTAAGAGATCTACAAGTATTAGCTTTTGCTAATAATCATTTCCTGGAAGTCCACCTTTGGTTCTCACGACACTAGTTTTGTACATCAAATCTAGGTCCTGCAATCTGCTAGTTGGGAGTGGCTAGTCATTAGGCATCTGTAGCCACCCTAGTTAAGCAGACAGCTATATCATACGAATCCTGTACACCTGTGCATCTGGTCATCCATCTGAAAGTAAGAAAAAGCATAGCCCCGTACCCGAACTCGTAACATCTTTGGTGTCAGAAGTGGGATCTGTCGGTCTCTTCCAAGGACAGATCCAGTGATACGAGCCCTCTGTGTAGTAAAATGGACGGGGAAAACGCAGCCACAGATGTGCCACCCGGTACTGGTCAGCAGACAGACAATGCCGAGGCTAATACATTAATGGATCAAAGATGCAATAGTGTACGGTCGATAGCCAGTACAAATGGACCAGCTACACCACAAAGGTACGCTGAGGAAAATATGCAAAACATGGGGTATGGTAGCCATGATGCCATGGCAGCGGCAGCTCTAGTTCAAATGTATGGAACTACCCAGACGGGTAACAGGCTACAGGTGACTGACAGTCAAAGTTTTCCATCACGCCATCCCCAGCCACAACACTTATTTGCGCCATCACAAAGTAGGTCATATGAGGGTGCACCGATGTGCCAGCCCCCTGCGCAGTATGGTCGTACTGCGTCGTCTTACAACGTACCGCATGAGCCGAATGCGAACACTATACACAATTCTGATGCTGAGCTCCGTAATACCGTTTTGGCATTAAGTAGAGCTTTTGCTAGCATGCAGGAACAGCAAGCTGATATACAGCAAAAGCAAGAGCATATCACCGGCGCTCTTACAAGCTTGACTACCATATTGCAAAGTATGAAAAATGACTCCAAAGTGGACAATAATGAGAGAAGTACCACAAGGAATTTAAACATCCCTCTCGGTAGAGCCGATCATACGCGACTAGGAAGGGGGGAACCATTTTCGCAGCAGTCAACAGGCACAAGCTACGATGAGGTAAGCGATGTCAATACGTGTAGAGCCCGGCCAGGCATATCTAGAAATTGGACTGTAGGTGAGACGCAATATACAGCTGAAGTGCACTCCCCAACATTGCCGCTCCGCCCGTATCAATATCAGAGCCAAGGGGAGCAAATGCAGCCAGAAGCACAGCATAGACAAGTAGAAGGTAATAGTATATACCAAGAGTATGTGCAACAGGACACTACTGGACATGAGACTTTAGCTAGAGCAGAGGGACATAACTCAAACTTCCAACGACCCTTTCAGAATCAGAATACAGGCGATGATGTTCCAGAAGGATGGGAAGATTATATACCACCAAGACATAGGTCATACAGAGGCCACCGAAGGTCCCCATATGAGAATAGGGCTGCAATCCCAGAGGCAAAGTTGCCTCCCTTTAGTGGGAAGGAAGAATGGAAAGTATGGGTAAGTCGGTTCGAGGCAGTAGCCAAGAGGCGTAATTGGGATGACAATGAGAAACTCGATAACTTGCTACCAAGATTACAAGGCAAGGCAGGTGAGTTCGTGTTCTCTCAGTTACCGCCAAGGACCCTCGCAGATTATGAAGGATTAGTCCGGGAGCTCAACAGTCGTTTCAGGGTAGTGGAAACCCAGAAAACTTTTGCAGCCAAATTTAGCCAGAGAAATCAGAGGAATGACGAAACTGTAGAGGAGTACGCTGCGGACTTAAAGAGACTGTATGCAAAGGCATATAAAAAACGTGATGACAATACAAGACAAGAGGACCTTGTGAGACGTTTTTTAGATGGGCTGAAGGATCACGAAGCCAGATTCGAGATCGAATTCCACAAGGAACCAGAGGATATTGATACTGCTGTGTATCACGCAGTAAACTTTTTACAGACCAGACGCAGAAGTTCTGGGGATAATCACAGTGACAGAAAAAAGAGATATGCTCGTAGGGCTAGTCAAGAGAGTGACTCCGAATGTGAAATACCAGAAGCATGGGAGGAAACTGAAGATTATGAACAGGCCAAGAGGATGCCAGTTCAAGAGGGAGGAAGCAACCAGCGCAGGGGATACAGGAGTGAAAAGAAGACAGATGCACCGGCACAGAAAGCCACTCAAGAGAGCGATTCACTGAAGGTACTGACTGAGACGAAAGAGCTGGTCCAGTCTTTAGTTAGTCAAATGGCAGAACTGAAGAAGCCCAATGTGATCTCTACAGATAGACCACAGAAGACACCTACAGCGTCTGGGATAACCTGCTACTCTTGCAGGCAGAAAGGTCACATAGCGCGTGAATGCCCAGAAAAAGAGCAGTCGAAAAGGGGTCAAGGTAATAGTACTAGTAAATCTGAGCAAGGCAAAAGAGATAACACGTCTAAGAACCATTTAAACTGTTAGGGGCCACCCCTGATGGCCGCAGGGAAGCCCATAGCAATAATGGCCAAAACAGTAAAGAGACAACTGGAGGGGATGAAGTGATAAAGTCCATAAAAACAACCCGTAAATTGCCAGATGGCATCTATATTCGCGGATCCGTGCAGGGTTATCCCCTCCTATTCACAGCAGATACTGGTGCATCCAGAACAATTATTTCAAAGAAAGTCTTTGAGGCTATGAAACAAGAAGACAAGCCAGAGTTGAAGAGGTCAGCTAAACTTGTAGGACCGAGTGGAACGGTGATAAAAGAATTGGGAAAGGGTTCCTTCAATGTGAAGTTAGGTGCAGTAGAGCTTGAAATCGAAGCCATAGTGGCGGACATAGAAGACGATGGCCTTCTAGGTGTTGACATACTTCAAAACGGAAACAATGGACCAGCTGATCTTATGATGAGCAAAGGAGTATTGTACATAGAAGGAAAAGAGGTTCCGATAATCCAGATTGGAATGCACACAAGAACAAGGCGCGTTACATCAGCAGACCATTTTGTAATCCCGCCTCAAAGTGAAGCCATTATAGACGTCTATGTAGAGAGACAGGTGTATGACGACTTCTCTAGTGAGAATGATTATCTTATAGAGCCCACAGAGCACTTTGAAGAAAATTACCCTTTAAAGATGGCCGCTTCTCTGGTCGATATCAGTAAGGGGTGCACCTGTAAAGTGAGGATGCTTAATCCGTTTCCCACAGAAATGTCCATTAAACAAGATGCGGTAGTTGGGCAGGCAGTACCGATAGAAGGTAAGCCAATCATTTTGGCAGAAGAAGAAAATGTCTCAGAAGTTAGCAATCTTCAAAGCATCAGACGGATTGACTGTCAGAGGCAGGCAGAGGTACCAGTTAGAGCACCTATTAACAAAACAAGAATAGAAATGACTGAAGGTAAGACAATACTGCCAGAGCATCTTGCTGAGTTACACAAAAGAGCTACAGTGAACCTGAGTCCAGGAGAAGGTCAGAAAGTAGCTGAACTCTTAAGCAGGTATGAAGACTGTTTTTCTAAGGACGAATGGGACCTTGGGCTATGTCCTCTGATTGAGCATGAAATCAAGACTGGTGATGCTGAACCAGTGAAGCAACCGCCCAGAAGAGTGCCTTTGGCGTATGCCGACAAAGAAAAAGCAGCTATTGAGGACCTAAAATCAAAGGGTGTCATAAGAGAAAGTGTCTCCCCTTGGGCCAGCCCTATTGTTTTGGTATCAAAGAAGGATGGTTCAGTCCGTCCCTGTGTTGACTATAGGAAAGTGAACCAGCTGGTGAAACCAGATGGCTTTCCGCTCCCGAGGGTGCAAGACTGCCTTGATGCCGTTGCAGGTTCGTCATATTTCAGCACATTTGATCTCACTAGTGGCTATTTCCAGATAAAGCTGAAAGAGGAAGATATTCCAAAAAGTGCATTTGTATGTAAGTATGGTCACTTTGAGATGACGAGAATGCCTTTTGGATTAAATTCGGCGGCAAGCACTTTTCAGCGTACTATGGAAATGGCACTTCAAGGCCTGCAGTGGCTCACGTGCTTGATATATATAGATGACATCATAGTATTTGGGAAAGATTTTGACGAACACATAGCAAGAGTGGAACAGGTTCTAGAGAGACTAAGGCTGGCTGGTCTAAAGCTGAAACCGACCAAGTGTGAGATGCTGCAGACAGAGGTAAGCTTCCTGGGTCACGTGGTCTCTGGTGTAGGTGTCAAACCAAGCCCGACCAACGTATCGAAGATTCTGAGTTGGCCAAAGCCAAAGAATGCGAAGCAGGTGAAGCAGTTCGTAGCGATGGGTTCATATTATAGACGCTACATCAAGGACTTTGCAGCTATGGTGAGACCCATGGTGGACCTTACCAAGAAAGGTAAGAAATTTGTCTGGAGCGAATCCTGTGACCAAGCATTTGGAAAGCTGAAGCAAGCGCTGACAAGCGCTGATGTGATGGGGTATCCCTTAAATGAGGGTGGCATGTTTGTTCTCGACGTAGATGCGTCTGATGTTGGCATAGGCGGAGTGCTCCACCAAATACAAGGGGATCGAGAGAGAGTCATAGCGTATGCTAGCCGAGCTCTGAACAAGGCTGAGTCGAATTATTGCATTACAGAGAAGGAACTCTTGGCAGTAAGGTATTTCGTGGAGTACTTTCGACAATACCTGCTAGGAAGAAGATTCCTTGTAAGAAGTGATCACCAAAGTCTGGTGTGGCTCTTTCGGCTAAAGGAGCCCAGAGGTAAGATAGCTCGCTGGATAGAGATATTGAGTCAGTACGATTTCTCCATCGAATATAGAGCAGGCAATAAGCAGGGTCATTGCGATGCATTATCTAGATGTGACAATCCTCGAGACTGCGAGTGCCCTAGCCAAGATATGAACGAACCACTGAAGTGTGGACCTTGTAGAAAATGCGTAAAGCGGGCACAGGATATGTTTCATAAAGATCTGTTTCCAGCAGCGGTGCAGGAAGAGTCTGCAGACCACAGTGAAGAGAGCGAGAAACTCGGATCAACCGATAAAGTTGTCAGAGAAGCTAAAGAAGCTGAACCGCAACCTGGACCATCAAGTCAGTCTGATGGAAGTCCTAGACTGACAAGACAGAATGTACTGTATACACCTTGGGCTAATGGATGGACAACAGCAGAATTACAGACGCTTCAGCTTGAAGATCCGGATATTGGACCTATCTTGCAAGCGAAGCTGACTGGTGAAAAGCCATGCAATAAAGAGATGGTTTGCAAAAGCCCGGCGTGTCGTCATTACTGGATTTTGTGGGATCTCATGACTGTTCACCAAGGATTACTCTTTAAGAAGTTCCTAAAGAAAGATGGAACCGGTGAGTATCAACAGTTTGTTGTTCCAAGGGTACTGAAGAAAGATATTCTCTTTCAGATGCACGATTCGGTAATTTCCGGACACCTTGGTTGCAAGAAGACCAAAGAGAAAACCCTACAGAGGTTTTATTGGTACTCACTGAAGGACGATATAGCTCTCTACATACAGAAATGCGATACATGTGAATCTAACAAGAAGCCTATGGTTGTGCCCAGGGCTCCATTAGGGTCTCTTAGGTCTGGTGCACCGGGTGACTTCTTGGCAACCGACTTCTTAGGTCCACTCCCAGTGACTGCAAGAGGAAACCGCTACATTCTCTTGGTGACTGATCATTTTACCAAGTACGTAGAGATCATTCCAGTACCTGACATGACGGCGGAAGTGTGTGCCTCGAAGATCCTAAATGAGGTAATATCACGGTGGGGTTGCCCTCTCACCATACACAGTGACCAGGGACGTACCTACGAGAGTCAGGTGTTTAGTGAATTGTGTAGGATGCTTGAGGTAAAGAAGAGCCGTACAAGCCCGAGAAACCCTAAGGGCAATGGGCAATCAGAGCGATTTAACCGAACCCTCTTGCGAATGATCAAGGCCTACCTACGGGGAGAGCAAAAGGACTGGGACCTATACCTAGGATGCCTCGCTGGTGCATACCGTGCCACTCCAAATGAGTCTACCAAACTAACCCCAAACCTTTTAATGATGGGCAGAGAGGTAAGACTTCCGGCAGAGCTAGTTTTCGGCAGTTTAGGTACGTACCACGATCAAGAGGTCACGTCTTATGGGGATTTTGTAGATTCCCTGAGAGAGAGAATGCAACATGCCCATGATGTTGCAAGGAAACATCTTGATTCAGCCGCAAAGAGAAGCCGTGAAATCTATGATAACAGAGTTCTCCAGAATAAGTACAGTGTTGGTGATGCTGTATGGAGTTTACTGGAGGCTAGAAAGTTGGGCATCAACCCAAAGCTAGAACCCACTTACGAGGGACCATTCTTGGTGAAGAAGAACTACGCAAATGTAGACTTGCTTCTGCAGATGGATGGGTCAGGAAAGGAGAGGCTAACTCACCACGATAAACTCAAGCCATATCGGGGTGACTATCCCCCAAGGTGGTTGGTCAAGGCAAAGAAGAGGCTGATGACACCTCAGTAGGATGGGCATCAGCACAGTTTTGTTCTTTTGACATTTAATTTTTTTAGTTTGTGTTTGAGAACGTTTTCTAGAAAATGTAAGTAATGCATTATTCCGGGGTGGAAGAAGAATCCAAGCTTTGATTATTCCAGTAGATGAGGATGATGGGCATTCTAACAGGGAGCTGGGATTCGCTGGTGGAAGGTGAGAATCCAATAGATGAGAAGTAGGATCTCGCACTGCAGCAAAAGAGGTGGCTGATGGAGCTAACGGGTTAGGTAAGGTGAGCCGAGTTAGGCAGACTGAAGGATAGCCGAGGGAGTGACTTACCAGGAAGAAGGTGAGGTCATAGACGGGCAGACCCAGAGGTGTTGGGTTGATGGGAATAGTGCTGCTCAGATGGGATTAACAGGCCACCGTGAGCTGTGGAGATAAACTTTCTCGGTAACTAAACTAGTATGTTGTAAAGAATACCAGGTAAGCTTCCAGCTCTGGGATAACCTGGGATTCAAGTTCTTGGAAGAGAGATCTAAAGAAAGCTGACACTGTTTCTTCTAGAAGTTTAAGATAGTACACAAGTTTATTTTCTGTTTGAGGGGGGTGGATCTTTACCCAATATTGCCCAAGATAGTGGGCAACAGAAGACCGAGAGGTCGAGAAGAAGATAGATAGTTGGTCATCAGAAATAACACAACCAATCCATTCAGAGAAGTGATGCCTAGATACAGAGGTAAAAGGTAGGCAAACGATGGGGTCAATGTCTGAAACAAGCAGAACGGTGACGCTCTATGGTAGATGATAGAGGAGTTGAAGTTAGTAGTGAAAAGAGGAAGATAGCGTTATCAGAAAAACGGTGTGTCGAACGGTGTTTTAGTAGTTTGAAGATGGACCACGAGTACAGAGGGAACGGAATCGCGAGCTTTTAGACCGAAGCGGGAACGATTTTAGTAGGAAAGCGTGCGTTGTTTTGGAGGAAAAAGAGGAGACCACAACCGAACGCCTATTTTGTTGGTTTGTGTCACTACTTTTGATTAGTTTTGGGCTAAAAGAGGTAGGACAAATAAATTAAGGACATGAAACCTTAAGATCTAGGGCTCTCTGAATAAATGAATGTAGTATTGGCCAGTGATTGGTCAAAAATGTCTTGACGATTTACTTTGCTACTTGCAGAAGAAAGATGGAGCAGACGAATGTGTCCAAGGCCGAGATGGAACTGAGGGAGAAGGTGAAGAAGAGAGGACGAGCATACCAGTGCTTGGCGTGCTACCAGAGACTAGGGAGGGTGTATATTAACGAGAAACTCAAGGTGGAGGATCATATCTACAGAGACCATGTCAGAGCGGATGAGATACCATTCTATTGCCGTCTCTGTAGGTTCCACTGTCAGAGATTGGACCAGTTACTAAATCATGTGAGAAACTATACACCACATGTGGAGCAGGTGCGCAGGAGGGGCCTTACGGATGGAGGGAAGTCGTTCCTGACCAAGAGCACTAAGCCGTATGTCATCAGTGCTCTAGACTATGTAAAACTGGAGGCAGAGGACAGTATCCAACACTGGATGAGAGTGGCAAGAGGAAACCCAGGGGCCAGGACAGAAGACGTTGCATCACCTACGATGTGCCAGAGGACGCCTCCCATGGTGATGACCAGACCTGTTGCCAACACAACCTGTGTGATGCCCAATCCGGGGAGTTTGCTGGGTACCACCACACAACTGGCCAGTGGTTCCATGATGTCCCTGCTGAACCGAACGATGACGGAGCCAGCCACACTGACGACACCACAGGACCTGAGCTACAGCGTGCCACTGTCTGGTATGTCTAGCATATCTTCAGGACAGACACCGATGGTGCCCCAACAGAATCCTGTGATGCCCGCTGCCACCAATGTGATGATGGGGAACCATGTGAGCATGCCCTTTGGAGGAACGGTATATGCTGGAAATCAGGTTGGGAATGTCCAGCCCGCAATGAGGTTACCATCACCAATCACAGATCTGGAATCTAATGATGTTCTAGGGGCAGTGATCAGCCAAACCTTGGACTTTACTACTGAAGACTTTGGGAGCACGGTACAGGACTTGTCGATGAGCACTGGGGCTGTAGGAAGTGGACCCGCGTGTAGTAGGGAGGTACCAGGGGAGAACCAGGACCGGAGCAAGGAGAAGGAAGACAAGCAGCTAGAGGATCACAACCTAACAGGAAGAGTGTTGAGTGTGAAGATATTACGGAACAGCTTCTGGGGAGTGGAGAAGATTTCACACTTGAAACACCTTCAAAGAGGAAAGTCGATCTTTCAGAGGCAGAGGACCCATTGGCCTCCGTAGCTAAAAGGCAGGCAGTAGAGAAAACTGGGATGGAAAAGAAGGAAGGCAATAATAGTGAAGGTTTCTCGGTAGACAGAGTTGCAGTAAACAGCCTTGTAAACATTATGATAAGCCTGCGGGACTGTGTGAAGGAGACTAATGAAAGTCTATCAGTTATCAAGAAAGCTGTGGCGAGCAACTCTAGGGCCATTGTAGAATTAACAGACTCAGTAAACAAACTAAAGAAGTCTACGGACATAAAAGAAAGGGAAGACAAAAGGAGGGAGGAGAAGATACTCAATTGGGAGCATAGATTGGAGGAGGTTTTGCGGAAGGAGGAAGGGAAAAAAACAGTCGGGAGATGCGGAAAATGATAAAAAGGAACAGAGTGAGGAAGCCAAACGTGAGGAAGAAAAGTTTGAAGCAGAGAGGAAAGCAAGGGGAGAGAAAAGGCGCCAGGAGCAGAGGATGAAAGCGGAGGAAAAGGCGAAGGAAGAGGAACGGAAACGGGAGGATAGACGGACGGAAACTGACAGGAATGAGCAAGGAGATAAGCACATCGGAGACAAGGAAAAGGAGAACAGGCCTCAACCAAGATCGGCTTTGAGTAGGCTTTATACAGAAAACACAATCAAGGACATTAGTAATTTAAATTGATCATCAGAAATTACGGACTGAATGAAAACAAACATAAAGAGTGAATAACATGGACAAATCAATAGAATGAAGTGCAGAATGAACAATTGAAAATAATCAGTGGAATTAATTGAAAGTGATAAAATAATAATTAAATATGGACAATTAATTCAGTGAAAACCTATGGACAGTGCCATTATTATTTGAACCCAGAGGTTTGTTGTTTGTAGTAAAGATTGAATGATTTAAAGTTAAGTCATTTCATAGTCTCAGCTGTTTGGTAATATGCTTTGTGTAACAAACCATTAGCTTTAATGTTATATATGTCTGTATAAGGGTTCTGTTAATTTTGTTGCCCAGTCAATTTATGTTAGTCATGTTAGTATGGCACCACTTCAGTGTCATTTGAATGAATATTGTCAATTGGGTGAATGTTGCTAATTTAGCAAATATTGTCATTTGAACATATGATGTAGTTACTTATATACGATTTCCAAGTTAGTTTTATTCCAAATATGTTTAAGTTAAATGTAGGATTGCAATGAGTTGTATTCACATATATTAACTTAAATGCCTGTTTGATGTTAATGCAAGTCATCAATTTAATTTTCATAACAAGAATATCTCTTGAAACATTGTTCTTATAGATGCTTGTTTTAAATTTTTTCATGAATTCATACATGATGTGCAAGTTATTAATTAAGGTTATACATGAATGTTATTGAGACACAAGTCTAACTCAGGTTATTTGTTAAATATTGTTAAAGTTTACCTCATTGTTACTTGTTTCAAACAGAACGTTTACCTATTCATTGTTAAATCTTTAAAGTATGTTAATTCTTATTGGTGCCGTGACCAGGATATTTTATGTCAGTTTTTTTTAATTTGCCATATTATCATCCTTGTTCTTAAGCTCGTTATAAGCATTTTTAGGATTGTTAGTCGGAGCTTTAACAACCCTAGAGGGGGGTAATGATATGCCCTGGCCTTTGTTGTACTCGCAATAACAAGGATGACCCATATTTTATATGCATTGTGCAAATCAGCTGTTTTGTTTACACGTCATTTTTCTAATATTGCAATATTTCTACTGCGTGACAGCATGTCAAATTCACACAAAATGAAATTCATGTCTTATATTACCTGTTTGCACTGATGGTTACATTTTTTATCGATAATCCTCAAGTATTTTTACTTTATTGTAAAATCATGCCGCTTTTCGGTGACTGCTTCTATTATTGGAAAATTTGTGTATTGACAGCGACCTTGACCGCACCAAGTTGCATTGTGGGATAATTGTCAAGTCTTGTCGCTGCAACTTTTTAACTGTCAGAGCAGTATTTCTCACGTTTAACACAAGGTTAAACGCTTTTCCCATTTTTTATAAATAAGGCGAATATGACAGTCATGTTCAGAATTTATTCCCGTTTACTCTGATATGTGTATTATTACCGATTTCATTTATTTTCATTGAGATTTTGCTCTTTCTTCGCGATAGATGAACTTTGTTTTGGAAACGTTTTTAATGGCGAACCCGCCGTCTGACGTTTCTTGTCGATTTTACCCCGAGCGCGTGCGGGATCACGTGAACGTTTCCAGTCGCGTTGCGGGTTTTCTTCCAGTATTCCTCCAGCTTCCAGCATCGCAGCAGAATTGCGGGATGCGGGGGCTCGCGGAATATAAAAAGAACCCCGCAAAAGCCGTCAGGGACTTCCATTTTGTTTTTCCGAAAGAACAAGTCGCATTTCGTTTTACTGCGTACGATTTTTGCCTATTTTAGCTTAAATTCTACTCTAAATTTACTAATTTATTAGCGGTTTTGTTTCTAAAGCATCGCTAAATATACAGGACTGTCATAGAAGCCTGAATTTGTTCAAATCTTAAATAAATCCATTTGTATTCTAAATTCTGCTTTCTCATTGAATTTTCACTTAGCTGAATATTTCTACAAACTGCTAAATTCACTTAGCATTTAATTCTAAGGCAGAAAACGAAAGCTTATTTCTTTGCTAACAGTTCATAGATCATATTTCAAGCGTTTCATAGTTCATTATACCCAAATTTGCAACTCGCTAGTTAGTCGTGGTCAATTGTCTATTTTATTCTTATTGTAAATCAGAGAGCCCTCATATCCTCAGTATTCTCATTAATTCGTGGCATTTTCAAGATTGTTCTGAAACGTTGAATTAATTCGTACAGTCACAGATTGTTAAGGAATTGAAATAATAACAAACACTTGTATAATTTTATTTGTTTATTAGAATATAATTCATTTCGGCATCATTTTTGACTTCACTTGTTTTTCCTTTCCTGAAATTAAGAGATCTACAAGTATTAGCTTTTGCTAATAATCATTTCCTGGAAGTCCACCTTTGGTTCTCACGACACTAGTTTTGTACATCAAATCTAGGTCCTGCAATCTGCTAGTTGGGAGTGGCTAGTCATTAGGCATCTGTAGCCACCCTAGTTAAGCAGACAGCTATATCATACGAATCCTGTACACCTGTGCATCTGGTCATCCATCTGAAAGTAAGAAAAAGCATAGCCCCGTACCCGAACTCGTAACAATATACAAAGTGATTTGCCACTCGGACAGATTCTCCATATTTCCTTTCCCAGGAAAAGGGATACCTAGGCTTGATCCGAGTGACAGTTCCCCGTATGGGGACAAAAAGCAATTTTGCCGGACAGTGGCTCTTTCACCACACCCTTGTCATAACGAAAATTTCAATGCTGTAAAAACAATCATACAGAAAACACATCGGTGTTGTATGAATAATAGAATAAGCTAAAAGTGACAATTTTAATTGATTGACACCTTAATGACTGCAAGTTATAGTTTGTGCACCGCTTTTGTTAAATACATCCTGAGAGACGACACATTGACCAATTATAAGGACAATGTTTTAAATCATTTATTTAGGATCGCATTTTTATGCATCTTTCTTTGGATCATACTTGTATTAATTGTTGGTTATCCAAACATTGCCTTTAATGTCGGTAACTCATTCTCAAAATAAATAAATAAATAAATAAATAAATAAATAAATAAATAAATAAATAAATAAATAAATAAATATTTTATTAAAAATAAATAAATATATAAAATAAAAAAAATGAATAAATAAATAAAATAAATAAATTAATAAATAAATTATCAACATAAACTATTGCGTTAGTAATTTACAATATACAGAGGCAGACAGATGGAAGCCATTTTCAGTAAAATCAATATGAGTTACCTGTGAATTTCAGGCCCAATTTTAAAGCGGAAAAATAAAATTTCGCTGGTCTGTCATTAGGGTTTTTTGAAGTTTGACTCATTTTATTTTTATAGTAGGTTTTTGCAATATATATCTTTAGAAAGATAATTTTGTCCCCTAATAGGAACCATTAAGGAAAATTCATTTTGATTGAGAAATGATGCTATTTTAGGCATTCATCTAGATGAGGGGGTGCTTCTTTTTGTATTTTTTACTATCATTTAATAGAACATGGGTCTAAAACTTGTAACTGAGTTTGACCCAGCTTTTTTTAAAGCAATTTTTTTGAAAAATATATCTTCATTAAGAGGATACTATATAGATTTATGAACTATTAAGGAAAATTAATTTGTTTTAATATTTTATAGCATAAAAAGGGTTTGAAGTGGCATGTCCTATTACGCCCCATTATATTTTGAGCACTCTACCTATCGGTATAATAATCCGATATCCAGGTAAATTTGTGCTCCATTTCTGGGCATGCCAGTTACTTAAGTTATGGTTCCTTTTGGTTTAATACGTTCGATATCTGAATATAATAAATAGCTATGATGTGGTAAGGCTGAAAGGACTATATTGCAAGATTTTTGGACGGAACAGCTGAATACCAAAATCAAATGAATGATTTGGACATAAAATGAAATCGGACATAAAAGACCATCCGCCTACATCCAAACCTCTGATGATGGATCCGCTTTTGCGGTTATAAAAACGTTAATAAAGGTGTTGTTAGATTTGCAGATGATGTTTAAAACGAGTTACAATGTATGTTCACTGTTGTTCATTAGTCTGTGTATAACCGAATATGTTTTTTCTTATTGTTGTTATTTGTCTCTGTGGTTCTGTGAAATCATGCTGTTAGTGTTAATCATTGTTATTTCAAGTAAATATAACTGACCACAACTCTGTTGATTCAGTGGCATATTGAACTGGCAACGAATACATCCAATCCTAAGGGTATAAACCATTTGAAGAAAATGTGTAAGTGAACAGAAAAGAGGGCTATCATTTTCGGACAAGTTTGCAGACTGAGTTTGAGAGTCACGATAAAACGCACTGGGGCATTGCTTATCTATACCGCAACCAAAAGTGGTTTTGAAAGAAATAAACATCTCCGTTACAGTGGCAACCATCTTTAACCACTTTATGTAAAAATGCTTACATTCCTTGTGACATTCATTTCAGCCGAAAGCAGTACCATTTAAGATTTGATACAAATGACGCCCGTGGATAATGACAACCTACCTGACCAGAGTGTACATGAACAGGCTGATTGTGTGTAGATCTGATCTGTGTAGCTCTGTACTCCCGGTCATCCCCGGTCATCTCCATCTTTATATGTATCGGTGGTAAAGTATCCTCTGTCTCCTGTACAGTAGTGGTTGTGGTAGTATATTGCACCTGGCCGGGCTCGGACGTCGTATACCGTATCACGTTGCCGTCAGTGGCCGTATACTGTGACGGTGTCACCTCAGTTGTGAAGTACTGGGTTTGCTGTGGTTTCCTACTATGAGACGCGTCTGTGTACGTGTATGTACGCGTTGTTTCTATATTTTCTGTGGTCCCTTGTGGTAAGACGTCGGCTACTATGACAGGCTCTTCCTCCTGGCCCAGGGTGATTGTCTTAGACTGCAATAAATCAAGACATTGTGTTTTGATATCATTTTTGTCATAAAGCATTTTTGTGAGAATATATGTTCTTATCTCAAGGGCCGTCACGTGAGCTTTGCTGACACTTTTATGGAATATGACGGCATCTCATCCGGCTGAGTAATAATTGTTGTTCTCAGCCCAATTACAGTGTACATGTACACCCAAGACACTAAAATCGTACCTTTCCCAGACGAATTGTAAAGTAGATAAAATGACCTGATACATGCTAGATGAGATCCGTTTTCTGTTGTCCTTGAAAGTGAAAAGTAGGTCGATTTTTAAGCATCAACGAAAAGAATGGGGTCTTTTCACTCCAATCAGCGTTCATTTCATCTCATATTTCATTGAAATAAATTCATATGAAACATAATTACAAGTTTTGAAGCACGCAGTGGGATCACTACAATAACGCCACACCCAATGAAGATCAATCAACCAAAAATATATATTATAACTATTTGAATGAAAGTGAATAAATTGAATTCAACAAAAACTTGTATTTATATAAAGCTTCCAAGGTAATTATGTTTTGTCGAATTTTAGGCGAAAGCACAGTTTGCGAACTTCCTTTAATGATGTCTATCTTACCTTGGTTTCATGAGTATCATATGGCAGTTTCTGCATCCAGGTTGCTGTAAAACAAGAGAAAAAGCTGCTAGGCGTGAGATGATAAAATATAAGCAACACTGGAGTCATATAACATGCTCATCTGATCTCAAATAGCTGAGAACGACACCATTCTCAACATTTTCAAATATCTGGAATACTTTATTTCTTTCATTTTCACGCGCAAAGTCAGGCTTACCCGGACTGCAAACCATCCGACCATGCTTACAAGGACTACAAACCATGCGTACAAAGACTACAAACCATGCTTACAATGTCTACAAACCATGCTTACAAGGACTACAAACCATGCGTACAAGGACTAAAAACCATGCTTACAATGACTACAAACCATGCTTACAAAGACTACAAACCATGCTTACAAGGACTACAAACCATGCTTACAAGGACTACAAACCATTCTTACAAGGACTGCAAACTGCAAATGATGCTTATAAGAGATGTAAACCATGCTTACAATGGCTGCAAGCCATGCTTACAAGGACTGCAAACCATCCTCACAAGGGCTGCCGCCATGATGCTTACAAGGGCTGCAAACCATGCTTACAAGAACTGCAAACCATCCTTACAAGGACTGCAAACCATCCTTACAAGGACTACAAACAATCCTTACAAGGACTGCCAGCCATGCTCACAAGGACTGCAAACCGGACTGCATGCCATGTTTACAAGGACTTCTGGGTATGCTTACAAATACGGCAACCATACCTACAAGGACTGCTAATAGGACTGCAAACCATCTTTACATGGAGTGCGAACCATCCTTACAAGGACTGTACCTTACAAAGACTGCGAACCCTGTTAACAAAGACTGCAAATCACCCTTACAAAGACTGCAACCCATACTTACAATGACTGAAAACCATCCCTACAATGACTACAAAGCATCCTTACAATGACTGCAAAGCATCCTTACAATGACTGCAGAGATTCCCTACAATGACTGCAAAACTTCCATACAATGACTGCAAAGCTTCCTTACAATGACTGCAAAGCTTCCTTACAATGACTGCAAAGCATGCGTATAATAACTGCAAAGCTTCCTTACAATTACTACAAAGCATGTTTACAATGGCTGCAAACCATGCTTACAATGACTGCAAAGCTTCCTTACAGTGAATGCAAAGCATCCTTACAATGACTGAAAAGCATGCTTACAGTTACTGCAAACCATGCTTACAATGACTGCAAACCATCCTTACAAGGACTGCAACCATTCTTACAAGGACTGCAAACCATTCTTACAAGGAGAGCAACCATGCTTACAATGACTGCAAATCATGCTTACAATTACTGCAAACCATCCTTACAAGGACTGCAACCATGCTTACAAGGACTGCAAACTATGCTTACAAGGACTGCAAACCATCCTTACAAGGACTGCAAGCCATGTTTACAAGGACTGCAAACCATGCTTACAAGGACTGCAAACTATCCTTACAAGGACTGTCAGCCATGCTCACAAGGACTGCAAACCGGACTGCAAGCCATGTTTACAAGGACTTCAGGGTATGCTTACAATGACTGCTAATAGGACTACAAACCATCTTTACATGGACTGCAAACCATCCTTACAAGGACTGCACACTATCCTTACAAGGACTACAAACCATCCTTACAAGGACTGCACATTATCCTTACAAAGACTGCAAACCATGTTTACAATGACTGCAATGCATCCTCACAATGACTGCAAAACATCCTTACAATGACTGCAAAGCTTCCTTACAGTGACTGCAAAGCATCTTTACAATGACTGCAAAGCATCCTTACAGTGACTGCAAAGCTTCCTTACAGTGACTGCAAAGCATCCTTACAATGACTGCAAAGCATCCTTACAGTGACTGCAATGCTTCCTTACAGTGACTGCAAAGCTTCCTTACAATGACTGCAAAGCTTCCTTACAATGGCTGCAAAGCTTCCATACAGTGACTGCACGCATGTTTGCAATGATTTCAAACCATCCTTACAGTGACTGCAAAGCATGCTTACAATGACTGCAAAGCTTCCTTACAATGACTGCAAAGCTTACTTACAATGACTGCAAAGCATGCTTTCAATGACTGCAAACCATCCCTACAATGACTGCAAAGCATGCATAGAATGACTGCAAACCATCCTTACAATGACTGCAAAGCATACTTTCAATGACTGCAAACCATGCTTACAATGACTGCAAACCATCCTTACAATGACTGCAAAGCTTCCTTACAATGGCTGCAAAGCTTCCATACAGTGACTGCACGCATGTTTGCAATGATTTCAAACCATCCTTACAGTGACTGCAAAGCATGCTTACAATGACTGCAAAGCTTCCTTACAATGACTGCAAAGCTTACTTACAATGACTGCAAAGCATGCTTTCAATGACTGCAAACCATCCCTACAATGACTGCAAAGCATGCATAGAATGACTGCAAACCATCCTTACAATGACTGCAAAGCATGCTTTCAATGACTGCAAACCATCCTAACAATGACTGCAAACCATGCGTACAAGGATTGCAAACCATCTTTACAAGGACTACAAACAGTTAATTTCATTTCGAATGACAATACCTGCACGAACAGGTCCCTGGAACGTCGAGCTTGCACCATCTTTAGGAGCACCATCCACCTCGTTGTACATCTTCACCAGGTTATGTTTGAACTCTGACCTCGGGTGTGACACTACCGTAGTGGTAGTGTTCTTGCTGGACCACCATCTCCACTTCCGCCTAACTCGGGGTACTCGGACTTTACCCCGGATTAGCTGTTGTCTGTGGTAATAATCAGGCCTGTTTTGAAGAAAAAAAAAGTTTTATTGCTTACGTCCACGGTCAATAACTAACAGTACAGTAGGCAAGACTCCCAGAGACAGATTACCAGTACTTAGTGCACATCTGTTTCAATTCATTCGTCCCCTCTTATTATTCCTTCCTTCTCCTTCCTCCTTCCTTCCTTCCTTCCTTCCTTCCTTCCTTCCTTCCTTCCTTCCTTCATTCTATGAATTCGATATAATGAATCATTCTGCTCAGAGCATATGTCTAAATAAATGAGCCGCCTCGTGGGAAACCCAACAATGTGGTTTCTGAACAGGTCCGACATAAACCGGCCTGTACAAGCTCAGAAAAGAGCTAGAAGCTTGAAATTTTGGATTTAGAAAGTAGACGAATTGTACTATCCGTGTAGCGAAAACAAAGGCGCTGATCAGCTTTTTGCTGATTTGCGCCTTTGTTTTCGCATATGCAGATTGTTGGTTTTCCCATGGGGCGGCTCAAATAAAAAGTAATGAATCATCTTGCTAGAAGCAAAAACAATATACTTACCAGAAACATAAGAAGACCCCCATAAGAATGGACAGTATTAGGAACAGGAACCCGGCGGCCGAGGCTGCCACCATACCACCAACATCATAGCCGTCATTACATAATACACCTGGAAATAAAGATCTCAAATACGTTAATGCAATCGTCGTCTTCAGTACATCCACATCCATATCATCATCATCATCGTCATCATCGTCATCATCATCATCATCATCATCATCATCATCTTCTTCTTCTTCTTCTTCTTCTTCTTCTTCTTCTTCTTCTTCTTTATCATCATCATCATCATCATCATCATCATCATCATCATCATCATCATCATCATCATCATCATCTTCTTCTTCTTCTTCTTCTTCTTCTTCTTTATCATCATCATCATCATCATCATCATCATCATCATCATCATCATCATCATCATCATCATCATCATCTTCTTCTTCTTCTTCTTCTTTATCATCATCATCTTCAACTTCATCATCATCATCATCATCATCATCATCATCATCATCATCATCATCATCATCATCATCATCATCATCATCATTTTCATCAGTAGTATCACTTCTAACATGTCTAATACAAGCTCGCTTCTTGTTTATCAGCAGCGTAGGGCGAGTTTTAAACAAATTTTACACTGCCTCTTACCAACACAACATCTGAATATTTTTAAATGCCCAACAATACGCTCGTACTGAACAACAATATTTAAACACGCAAAAGATTTACCTGATACTTTAAATTTTGTGGCTGATTTAAATTTTACCTATGTTTTTGAATATGACCTTCATTACGAGACATTTTGTTATGACCGACGATAGTTTGGATATCTAAATTCTGTATGTTATGTATAGACCTTGTTGGAAAATTTATCAAGGCACCGCCCCCTTGATAGCTTGCTATCCTACATGTTGTTCATTGTAGCTGTCTGTTTATATGCTCATGGGCATTTGGCTTATTGCTTCAATAAATATCTGTATCTGTATCTATCAGTATGTTTGTTTTCATATTTGGTTTCATATTTTTTTTTAACAATCATAATTAATATTTGTTGACGCAATTTAGCCAAACTGCAGTATAACTGAATATTATAACTTGTGCATGCATACAGCATTCTTCATTAGAAATAAAATTCAAGGTCTTCTTTGAATCTTTGATATGATACGTATACATGTACATGTAGTACATATTCGGTGCCATGAAATCTGATGCGACCGTGTGTGAAATTGTATCATTCTAGGTATTGTTAATATAAAGTTTCAATTTCAATGCAACAAAGGCGTTTATAAAGTCATACAATGCACCAAAACATCTTTGTGCATTTACATACTGAGCCATTAAATGCCAAAATTGAGGAAAATGGCAAATGACTCGATTGCTACTCGAAGTTCCCAGGGCCCGAGGTTATAAAACTTTTTTCATGCTCAACTCAGTTGAGACTAAAATTTATCCTGCTCATAAATGTTAAAATGCCAACAATTGTTGGCATTTTAACATTTATGACAATTGTTGGCATTTTAACATTTATGAGCAGGATAAATTACTAATTTTTCGGAGTTTTTGACCTGAATTTATCACAATTTTTGACTATTTTAACATTTATGAGCAGTTGAAATTTCATGCTCAGCTGAGCTGAGCTTGAAAAAAGTTTTTATAACCTCGAGGCCAGGGCGGCTATAGCACTGAGCTACAGCCACATGCTACAGTTTGCAATTACCAGAATACCCTTGCACTCTAGCATTTAGTAGCAGACACATTCACCCGAATCTCGAAACAAATTCTTGATAGCAGAAAATCCAGTGCCATTTTCTGCTCAACTACACCTTAACCACCGTCCCAGAACGGACTGGGGCCAGTTGCTCAAAATTAACGATGTCCTTAGTTAACGATTCGTTAAAATTTCAAATGGCAATCTTACAAATACAAGTTGTTATTTTTTGTTGAAAATGTGAGAATCCTTTGCAATTATTTTTTTTGTTTTGTTAAAAAATAAGTGTATTTGCTTTTGAAGTGGATAAAAACAGTATGTGTAGTGAACAAATTGAGGGCTTAACGACAGCTTTAAGCTAACAAAGTTTTGAACAACATATGCTTCTGCCAGAGTAAACGGCTCATTTTTTTTATTTATCTATTTATTATTATTATTTTTTTGCACCTTAACTTACACAATATGGTTCTTTTGCTTCCTGGCTGTCAAAATTCGTGTTGGGCAGCTCTTCAGAAAACCAACAATATTGGGGAACATATTGATTGAATTGATTAAACAATTAATAACTAGATTATTTATAATCAAAATAAACCATATAAAATCAATACCTGGAATTCCTATCAGAAACAGAAGCGAGATTTTCATCTGTACCTCCATATTTCTGCATTCGCACGGGTGTATTCTCTTGTTGTTTCTAATGGTTCACCATACTAGTATTTAGACCCTGGACCCGCGGGTTTCAGCAGATCAACTTCCTGTTATCCGAAACCAACACCCAGGTCTAGCCTGGTCTGAGTCACTTGGTGTAAACGAACACTGTAATTCAACATGCAAATAAAACGCCACACCACAATGTAATGACTATACTGGTTTAAACAAACTTATTCAAGCATTACGTGATACTGTCATAGACAATCTTAACGTGTCATCTAAAAACTTTAAAATAAAATTCATTGACAATTTCAAAACATTTGCAATAGATTTCTATCTACAGCAGATACTTTACGAGGCTGTCTGTAAATTTGTGTTTTGTTAAGGGTTTCGTCGCAAAGAACTGAACGCTGAAACGGTTTTCGATAGATCGATCGCGGATTTTTGTTCATTGCGAATATAGAAGCTTGAAGGGCAGGGCCCGACATGAACTTTTACTAAATCTAGTACGAAACCTGGTAATACTTGATTCGGGTGGCAGATAAAAAAACTAAATGAGCCTACTCTAGATAAAATCTACCTTCAAGCTGTCAGGCCAGGAAGACACAAACAAGTACAGTTAGCATTACATTCTGGGTGTACAAAATGAGGTACTAAGTTTCAAAGGAGCGTAAAAAACATTCTGATGAGACATGCTGATCTCCACCCGTTTACGCCCCATATCAAACGTGTTCGTGTAAACTTGTTGCTTTGACGAGACATAAATAGAAATCTAACACACCTCGCCTATATAGCCAATGGTAAAAAAAACGTGTTATATTGTGCAACAATTTCACCGGGCGAATAAGCGTGACGTTACTTTGCGGCATTTGTGACGTCAGCTATCCCACAAAGCAGCGTTAGACGGTGAAAGGTCGTTTTAGCGCACAACAAACGTAATAAGTGTGTGTAAATACCAGCATTACAGTCAAATATTTGGCGGGATATATGCAATGCAATGGCGGAAAGCTGAACGATATCGACGGTTTCAGCAACATTTATTCCGTTTATTGTGTGTTAGAATCGAAATAGATCAGCTCAGGTGCGTGAATTGTTGAGTAATAATTCACTGTTTGTCGGTCAGTTGTAAGAAGATAAATCACTCGCGCTACGCGCTCGTGATTTGATCTTCTTTACAACTGACCTCCAAACAGTGAATTATTACTCAACAATTCACTGCTAGAGCTGATCTATTTCTTAAATATAAGCATGCAAGTTTAACCCCGCTGTTTGTTCGTTATTCGCGGGTTCAGCGGTTTTCTATTAGGTAAGAAATTGAAACAGCGTTGAAAGAAATGAATAACCACACGGAACAAAATGGTATGTTTGAAAATAAATTGTTGGGCAAAATGTTTAACACTTCCCTGTTTCTTGTGCATAAATCTCGACTTTCGCGTTGGAATTTTACTTCATTTTGTTGGCAACAGCTACCGTAACGCCCTCTATCCCTTCCTTGGTATGGGAAGACGGCTCACAAACTGGCATTGTGTCGGATTTTCTCTGCCCCGGTTCTATTTACCGTCACCCAACAGTGAAGATTGCTTGACTGAATAAAATAATAAATTGTAAAATATGATTAGCAAACATTTGAATGTAAGGTCCGATATACTGAATGAGGACATTGAATATATGCCCACCCGGATATGTGGGAAAAGAATTGACTGGTTCACGTTCCTATACATAGACTAGTTAGCAGTTCCTGATCATTTGAAGCATGAAGACTGCTTCCAGTTAACATTTTCTATGCATAATGGTTGTTTCCGGTATGTATAATGATTATTTCTGATATGTAGAACTACGTGGTTTGTAGGCTAAACACTTTTTTATGTGGTGTGTATGACTAGTGAAATTTTTTGTATGAATAATGCTAGTTTCTGATATACAAGCAGTTTGTATGCATAATGTTTATTTCTGGCATGTAGAAGCAGTTACACATTTTTGTATGCATAATGCTTGTTTCTGGCATGTAGAACTAGTTAAACATAATCTCTGTATGCAAATGGTTGCTTCTGGCATGTAGAACAAGATATGCATTTTTATTTTATACTTTACAGTGAAAACCAATGTATATCAAAACTTGATAAAATTGGTATTTTCATTGATATGAAATTTCACTGATATCAAATCTCACTGAATGAACGAAAACATAAAGTGTGGGTGTTCATTTTCTTAGTTAGAACGTAAGGAACAATGTGGTACCAAAATCATTTTTTTTTTTTTTTTGGCATTTTCACCGCCTGCCTTGCGAATTGGAAAATGCCCGTGTATTGTATAAAATAAAAAGAAAATTCGCTTATTTTCGGTGAATACCAAATATATTCCATCTCGTGAGTTGAAAACTGCGCACTCGTGTGAAAATTCTGATGTTTTAAACTCACTCGATGAAATATATTTGGTATTCACCTCAAAAAAGCAAATATCCTCTTGAGCCACCTCGTGGGAAAACCAACAATGTGGTTTCCGAACAGGTTCGACACAAACCGGGCTGTACAAGCACAGAAGAATGCTAGAGACTGGAAATTTTGGATTTAGAAAGTAGAGGAATTGTACTATCCGTGTAGCGAAAACAAAGGCGCTGATTGTTGGTTTTCCCATGGGGCGGCTCATTTACTGACATAATGCTTGTTTATGGTTTGTAGAACTAGTTAAACATTTTTTATGCATAATGCTTGTTTCCGGTATTTAAAACTAGTTTAGAATTTTGCATGCATAATGATTGTGTCTGGTATTTAGAACAAGTAAAACATTTTGTAAGCATATGATAGTTTCTGGTAGAACTAGTTAAACATTTTAATGCATAATTATTGTGTATAGTATTTAGAACAAGTAAAAAATTTTGTATGCATAATGCTTGTTTCTGGTATGTAGAACTAGATAAGCATTTTGTATGCATAATGCTTGTTTCTGGTATGTAGATCTAGTTAAACATTTTGTTTGCATAATGCTTGTTTCTGATATGTAGAACTAGTTAAACATTTTGTTTGCATAATGCTTGTTTCTGATATGTAGAACTAGTTAAACATTTTGTTTGCATAATGCTTGTTTCTGGCATGTAGAACTAATTAAATATTTTGTATGCATATCGCTTGTTTCTGGTATGAAGAACTATTGAATATTGTATATTCTGTTTATGCCTTTTTTTCTTTTTTGTAAGCAGAACTAGTCCTTAAGATTGTGACTGGTATGTTGAACTTGTTTATAGTATTTAGAACAAGTAAAAATTTTTGTATGCATAATGATTGTTTCTGGCATGTAGAACTAGTTAAGCATTTTGTATGCATACTGCTTGTTTCTGGTATGAAGAACTATTGAATATTTATATTCTGTTTAAGCCTTTTTTGTAAGTAGAACTAGTCCTTAAGATTGTGTCTGGTATGTTGAACTTGTTTTTAGTATTTAGAACAAGTAAAATTTTTTGTATGCATAATGCTTGTTTCTGACATGTAGAACTAATAAACATTTTGTATGCATACTTTTTGTTTCTGGCATGTAAAACTAGTCAAGCATTTTGTATGCATACTGCTTGTTTCTGGTATGAAGAACTATTGAATATTTATATTCTGTTTATGCCTTGTTTTTTTGTGTTGTTTTTTTTCAAGTAGAACTAGTCAACTTGTGAACTTTTTTACACATAATGAGCGTTTCTGTTATGCAGAACAAGGATACGGGTCATGTCTTCTGATATACTATAGTCCTGTTGGTGTGTTAAAAGTGATTTTAAAGTTGTTTTGTAACTAAACAGGTAGAGGGGACAGTGCATGTCACATTGAGGCATTGTGTAAAAATTGCAGGGGTCAGTTGTTTAAAATTAACAATGTCGTTAGTTAACAATGCCCTGAATATTACAAATACACTGTTATTTTTTGCTGATGCAAAGGATTCTCACATTTTATCAATAAAAAAAATAACTGTGTATTTACTTATGTCGCCAGCATTTACTTAACAAATTGAGGTCTTAACGATGACGTTAAGCTAACAAACTTTTGAACAACTGGCCCCTGGTCTTAATTTAAGTTCATGCATAAGTATTGTTTCTGCTGTGCAGATCATCCCAATGTGACCTAAGCACATGTCATGCACAGGAGAGTTTTTCTGCTTCGTAGATTCTTGCTAGTCAAGGTCTAATACAAAACAGAAGGAGACATTTCTAAATGATTTTTTTTATTTTATGTAGAAAAAAAATAGATGATAATAATATTTCTGATCTTCACACAAAGCAAGTCAGTATACACTAACTATAAAGTTATGTAAGACTGGCTGTACATAGACATAAACAACAAACATAACAAATTTACATACATAAGAGACAAACAAAGGAAAACAGTGAAAAATCCTTAATTCAGATTTTTTCCTTTTTCCAAATACACAGAAAATTTGCGCAGTTTGAACATGCTGTTTATACACTTTGAATGCTTTCAGTTGTTTGCCTCTGAGAAGATAGGGAGAAAACAGAAAAGATTACAGAATAACATTGCAGCTGGCACTGCATTATCACTGAAATTGAGTCCTCCGTCAAACCACCCATCATTAATATTCATTTTATATTGACCACTCAAATCAGCACATTAGCTAACGGTCAATGACGGTAAGACAACAATGGGTTATACAAACAAACCAACACGTGCTTTTTACAGGTAAATATAGGTGCAAAAACACAATGTTTGTCTAAGGAAATAGTGGTGGGCGTAGTTATACCTTGCTGGCGGAGGAGTCAATTACCTCATAAATGACGTGTATTGACTTTTTTATCTAAATTAGTTACAAGTTCATACAAAAAAAGTTTTTCTGTAAAATGGAGACATCTAAAATATGTTCATAAAACTGGATAAAATCAAACAAACAGTACTTGCTTGATTTCAAATAAAGCTAAAAAAAAAATTCACAAACCAAAATTTTAGTTTTTTGTTCCTTGAATACTCTTTGATTACAGTAAATTTTTGAAAGAATATAGAAATTTGAGCCGCCTCATGGGAAAACCAACAATCTGCATAGGCGAAAACAAAGACGCAGATCAGCTTCGCGGTAACCGCGAAGCTGATCAGCGCCTTTGTTTTCGCTACTCGGATAGTACAATTCTTCTTCTACTTAAATCCGAAATTTCAAGCTTCTAGCTTATTTCTGTGCTTGTACAGGTCGGTTTGTGTGGGACCTGTTCGGAAACCACATTGTTGGTTTTCCCATGAGGCGGCTCATTTCATACTTTATAGAACACACACACTGGACTATTTCAACACAGGTTATAAAGCTTGCAGACAATACTGATCATTGGAGTATATATAGAAATGAGTGAATATAAATAGAACATTTGATCTATATATAAATTCTGATTACTGTACCATATGAGCCACCTCGTGGGAAAACCAACAATGTGGTTTCCGAACAGGTCCGACACAAACTGACCTGTACCGTCACAGAAGAGAGCTAGAAATTTTGGATTTAGAAAGTAGAGGAATTATACTATCCATAAAGCGAAAACAAAGGCGCTGATCAGCTTCGCAGTTACTGCGAAGCTGATCTGCGCCTTTGTTTTCGCCTATGCAGATTGTTGGTTTTCCCACGAGGCAGCTCATATTTCTATAATTTGCAATTCTAAAGCAGGAAATCGAATTCTCTTTTAATAATAAAATACAAATTTTCATATTAAAGTGACAAAATGTAAAAGTAATACTTTTACTCTCACAGTTCAGCCCAATACTTTCCTTGAAATCCCTGCCAGGAAATGCATGTTGCTTACTACTATGCTACCACCTTTAGACACACTGGTTAATCTAGAGACAACCAACATGACTGAGAACAACAAATACAGATTAAATCAATATACAACACTTGGGAGGAATTACCTGTTAGGGAACAACTTGCCACAGTTGTGATCCATAGAAAGGTGTTCCCAGACAGGTGTTTGCATCATACAGCCTTGTATCAATTTCATCTTTATTTGTTGCACTCTGTCCTGTTGGTTGTCTCTGGATAACCAGCAGTGTGACATTTAAAGGTGTGAATTTAAGAATACTTTACAAATTAAGGTTTCTCTGATTCAAAGTATTAAATGAGCGGCCACACCAGAAAACAAACCAGAAATCTGCATATATGAAAACAAAGACACAGATCAGCTGTGCAGTTACTGCAGTGCAGTAATTGAGCAGCTGATCAGTGTCTTTGTTTTCGCTACATAGTACAATTCCTCTTCCTAAATTTCAAGCTTCCAGTATGCCTTTGTGACTGCAGGATGGTTTGTGTCAGACCTGGTCGGAAACCCTAATTGTTGGTTTTCTCATGCGAAGGCTCATATATCTTACACATCATTAAATTCACACCCTATCTCCAGAGACATAATCTGACTACTACACTACCAGACACTCTGTACGAACTACAGCACAATGATGCTTTTGGACGTAATAATGATATAATATCTATAATACACTGGCATGTTTCATTTATAGTTTGACAACTAGGGAAACCATTTATGAAACTTTTACACCAATAAGTTACATTCAATACAATATAAACACATTTGTACACATCTACTCGGATGATCTGTCATCAGGATTTTAGACCAAATATATTACTCCCATTTAATACTTCAACTTTGATAACAAACATTCCTCGTTCTTCCATTATGTTTCTTCACAATTAGAAAATTTATAAAAAAAAGTTACAAAACAACTTTATGAAATACAAGGTCCTGCTCTTTTGATACAAAATTTATAAAGCAAAGTTTTCTCTAGGTTCTACAAAAGGAATGAATAAGATATGCCAAGTTGTGTACACGCATTTTCAATTGCATGTGTACAATATAAAAACTTTTTCAATTGCATGTGTACAATATAATAACTTTTTGTCTGTTTTCCATATTATCTGATGATATAAGAAAAAAATGAGGTTATCAAGTCCTTTTTAAAGACCATTATTTTTATATAGCTTTTTTACCTAAAGATGCAATTGCTACCACGAAAAATGCAGCATGTCTTTTCTACTTTTTTTACAGAATTTAACACGAAATGTAACAAGATTGTGTTGTTTAGCAATATTGCAATTCTTGTCTATTTTTAAAGCGGTGACTCATATAAAAGCTCTAAAACTTCTTTAAGACTGACATTTTGCTATTCATGTCATTATTACAATATTAAAAGCATACTTAACAACAACAGGTTATAATGCTCTTACGACGTCACGTATCAGTAACAGACAACAACAGAATATCTATGACCTCATTCAATCTCCGAGTCTCTGAAAGATTCTGGGGTTATCACCCAAGACACAATAAATATGCACCACTCTAGGGCTATAAAATCACAATCAATAACAATATTAACAGAACTAATTAATATCTCTCTAATAATCACATTCATTCTGTTATTGCTTTAATAATAGTAATGGAACAATGTCGGATTATCACAAGAGTTCAAATTAATTGAGCACTTCATTGCATGATAAATAATTAAATATCTACTATGAACTCTCTACACATGAACCCTCTGAACACATCTCTCGTACAACACAATGATCTGCTGTAAATATTCTTAAAAGATGTTTTAAATGGAATTACTTCCCTTTGACCACCTGTCCATGCCTTTAGACCAAGGCATGCCTTAGACCAACACTATGGCATAAGTATTGCGTCAGGAAGTTTCACTTTAAGATTATCTAGAGCAAATTTGTGTGCTGATTAATGAAGGACTAGTTAAGTATCAATGCCACTGTGGCCATGATTATGATTGGATGTAAATGACTATATGTAAGCTATGGATTGTTTTGCCATTCACTATGTCAAACTAGACATTTGAGTCAGTTATTTGAATATGTAAGTTCTTGAATTGCTTCCTGTCCGTCTGTGTTTCCTAGTTGACTCGCGTAGTGTCATGTGTTTTGGTGAACTACTGTTTCTGAACCGTTTTGAGGCAGGCATAATGTCATTGTTAGATTCGGAGTCACTGGAGAATATTCCACTTGCACATGCCGACGATGCTGATCGTAATGTCATTGACGTAGATCTGAGACTGCTGAACGCTGAGAAAGACTGGCTGTTGTTGAAAGACGTGGCGATGTCCTCCTCGTCGGCACCCGCTGAACTCTGGGAAGATGACGATGATGACGAGACGCCAGAACTCGTGCTGGGTGGACTATCACAGAAAATGTTTTGATTGGTGAACGAAAGACGGTGGCCTGGGGATTTCATGGTGAACGAAAAGTTGAAATTCTTCTGCGGTGATCGAGCTCCGTCGTCTGACAGGTTGCCGAACATCGTATCGCTCTCGGAGCCCATTCCTTCATCAGAGAAGATTCCTTTGCCATTGTTGAAGTCTCCATCTATTTCTGCAATAAAATCAGGGACAAAATTGTTAATTTTTAGACCTTCAAATTAGGTTTTAAACAAATTATGTATAAAATTTAAGTGAACAATGATGAGGATTAACTACAAGTCTGGGGATAGCTCTATAAAGTAAAGAATATTGTTATATGTAAAATTTGGAAAGTAAATATGGTATTTTTTCACAATTCAAGAATCTTTGGCAGCTAAACAGAATGATTTGTCTTTCCTTAGTACACAAATAATTTATAAATCACCAAACCAACACAGTCACAGAAGTTGACCTACCATCTAGTGAGATCAATGACTCGTCTAGATCATCCTCTCTGTCCCCGTCATATCCCGACAACATTGACTCGTTCAACCGCGGTCGGCTTGTGTTCAGATCCTCGCAGTTACTCCTTAACCTCCTGGGGGTACTGGCGGCGAGAGCCTGTCTACCTCTGGAGCCCTTCCTTTTCTTCCGTCGCGGGGAGACAATGAGCTCGTCGTCATTGCGAAACTTCACCAGAATGTCGGAGCCCTGCAGAGTGTGTTCTGTGACTCCAAGCAGCATACATAGCTCTTGGTAGCTTATGATCTAGAAAAGAAAACAAGAAACTGATAAATAATCGAGCTGGTTAAATTGGTGACTGTTTTCTGACTTTACTTGTAACTAACTTGTAGATAGTACATGCCATAATTAAGCTATTCCAACTTATTGAGTTGCATTTGTTCTCGATATAGACCAACTTGATACATTACACAAAGTTTGATTGCCTTTTGAGGTACATTTTTTACACCTGTATATATGTAAGCTACATGTTAATGTACTTAGGATCCTTTTTTTCAACAAACTGAAACAGAAATTTCAACACTGGAAATAGTTTTGTTCTTTTCATTTCATATGATAAGGAGAATAAAGTACCTCAATCTCACTGACTTTGTAGCACTGTTCATCCGCGTATCTCTGTTTGACAGCCTGTAGCGTGACGTCTCTGTGGTCGACTACCGAACCCTCCAGAAAACTGGAACAAAATCATAATGTTTCATTTAAAACATCATGTAAAATAATTAAGTCTAAGTTTCCGATCACCTTAAGCACAATTACAAAATGTTTCTGCGTTATGCTGTTGATTTGGCACTAAACTGTATGCCTTCACCAATCTTCCACTAAAATACATGTCTTTGTAACATTTTTTCCCTGTAATTTCAGTGATTCTAAAATTGTCAACTTGGACTGGTCTAAGGGAGAGAACTCACCATTTCTCATGCATATGGAAAGCACATCTACTGAGGTCCTCTGTGCTGAGCCCTGTAGCTTCTTGTAACTCCTCTGGCCAGGGGTTGTCTGAAATATTGAAAGAAAGGAATAAATGAGCCGCATCATGGGAAAACCAACAATCTGCATAGGCGAAAACGAAGACGCAGATCAGCTTCGCGGTAACCGCGAAGCTGATCAGTGCCTTTGTTTTCGCTACTCGGATAGTACAATTTTTCTTCTACTTAAATCCGAAATTTCAAGTTTCTAGCTCTTTTGTGTGCTTGTACTGGCCAGTTTGTGTCGGACCTGTTCGGAGAGGCGGCTCAAATATCAAACTTGAACCATTCCAACCAGAAGATAGTCAACTGACAAATTTATGAAAACATGAAGTTTAAATAAACATGAAGAATCTTATATTATCATTATATTCTTCTGAAATACAAATTTTGTTCCCTTAGCACACAGAAATTTTTACAGGTGAACCAGCTACATACTAGTAGTTCTAGTAAAACATTTCGGTCAAAAAGCACTGGCTCTGCTATAAGTGTTTCAAATCCTGCATATTCACAGAATTGATAATGTCAATAATTTCTTTAATTCTCTATGTCAAAGACAAGATATTAATAAAATATTCTAGTGAAACTGGTGTTGGTACCTACCTATCTTGACTAGTAGCCTGGCCAGTAGTACAGCACTGGCTGCAACCTCGGCTGGGCTGTATTGTCCCATCTCGGCCTGTAGTAGGGCGAGCTCACAGATATACTGGGTCAGGTAGCACAGGCGCTGGTCGTGGTTCACAAGCTGGTTAAACATCTCAGCAAAGTCTACACTAGTCGCTACCTATAGATAGAAAAACAAGATAATTAGTTTATTGGAAAGATTTTGACAAAAACAAACTGCATGTACATGTATTTTTACAGGTTCCTAACAGGTTACAGTCACAGGAGCAAACCCTGAGAAGTTAGACTGAGAAAGGTGAACTTTCTAACAAAGTCAAAGAACAGACATTTGTGACCTGCCGTCTTGTAGGCCGATTTGCATAAGGCTGATCCTCAAATAGTGACAAATATACTAACCGAACTCTTTTGCCTTAGGAAGTTGCTACTTTCCTTTGTTCCAGAAATTCAATGGAATTCTAACTTTTTAAAATGCCTTGAGACTTTTACATGCAAACACTATGTAAGAATCTTACCCTAATATTTCCCTTGAGTGTAGCGGTAATTTCCCCCATCATGCGTACAACATCCTCATACTTGTATGTGTTGTCTGTCAGCCAGGCCGCCTCTCGGATAGTGATGATGTCTTTACCTAGGAACCTGGAATGAAAAAGAAAAATATTTATTTAACTATTGATACATTTTTTTTTCCTTGCCATGACATGTCTATATTCAGAAATGTTTACAGATGTATCCATGTACAAAAGACTCAGCAACTTTTAGAGTGCTGCAGCTAATTTTTGTCAAGCAATTTTTAAACAATCAGGTTTTACAGCAGAATACAAAATTTTATTAAGGTTCACACCTTCATGCGAGACAATTCCTTTACAGTCTGATCAAGGCGTTTTTTGACTGATTCTTAATCTTGATACACAATTTTCAATCAACATTTTTCTCAAATGTGACTGGAGTAATCATTTTTGGCTTGTGAATGTCTTTAAATTTTCATGATTCAAATATTATACCTTGAGCACAGAACCATAGCGGAGACTCCCAGGAGTTGTAACTTGGACCTGGTCGTGGAGTGGACTCGTAGAAATCTGTCGACAACACTGACAGCTACGTGGAATGTTAGGGAAGAGAATTCCTTCATGGCTGCTACCTCCGCTAACCAGTCGACTAGGATATACCTACAAGAGAAATGCACATTATCATATGATGTCATTGTTATTCAGTGGGTAAACAGTTGGTATTATTGAGAAAGATGATCAAGATAAGACCACACATTATATTACATATTTTCTGAATAAGTAACATCAACATAACCTTTGTGACCAGTAGAGATAATGACAAGTGGAGGGTGTAAGAATCATATTCAAAAAATTGTTTTATGATAAAAAGATGCTCATGGTCATTTGTAAAATTATCTTTTGTGTATCAATGTTTTGTAACAGAAAAAGTCTCGACAACCTACCTCATAGATGCTGTGATTTCATGAGATCTCTTGAAACTGTCCTGAGTATTCAGTGGTGGGACGGAATGTACAAAGTCTCTGACAAAGCTCATTGCCTTCTCTTTCGCTATACCCCCGTACTTGGCCAGGGCATAGTATTTACACAGCTGCAGCTTGGCGTCTAGGTGGTCGAGGTTGGCGATGTCTCGTAGCTTTCGTATACACTCCAGCTCTCCTGCTTTGTCAGATACCTGCAAAAGACATACACTTAAATAAACTTAAGTTCTGTATGCTGTACAATCTCTAATTGTAACTGGTCTGAAAATGTCTTTTATTCAATGAATCAGCACTGAGAAGCTGGCTGATTGCTTGTTTAGTATCCCACTTAACAGCTACAGTCATATGGAGACAGAACCTGTTAAGTACTAGGTTAAAACTGAGATTTTTACAAAACAGCTAATTCTTCTATGAGGCATTGACTCTTACCATACTGTCAAATATCCAGTATTACCTCCCTTTGACAATACAACACACCATCCTGGCACTATCAAAGAACTTTGACTAACTGAACATATGATATTTTAAAAATTTAGTACTGTCAAAGGATGATGATATTAATTTCCTACCGGTAATGTTGCTTTCATCTGTGACCAGAGCATGTATGCTGCTATTCCTGAGTGTTGATTGGCTGCCTGTTGGAGGTACAGGGCAGGGTCATTCTCCTCTGGCCTGTTGTCTAACAACTGTAGAGTCTTGGCCACACATACTTGGATCTTTCTACTTTCCTCCTGGATAATAGAAAAACAAAATATGGATATATGACTGCTATACCTTTACACGCATGTGACATTACTTGAAATATCACATTTTGGTATCTTTTATGTAATTTTGAATTAACAGTCAAGTCCTTTGTTAGTCTCAATTTTAAACAAGTTGAAAGATCCAGCCAATCTTAAAAAACTCAAATTATCACGATTTCCGCGAGGTCACATGTTCAAATAGCCTTATTCAGCAAACAAAGTTCAGCACATTTTACCCACCTTCTTGAGGTAATCTTTCATGTAGGTGAACACACACTCCTTGCAGCAGGCACCGTTGAGGGACCAGGGTGGACGGATAAATAGCCAGGTGAAGGGGTCTGTGTTGGGGGTGAGGGCCTCAATACGACAAAACATCTCTGCAGCTTTCAGTCCATTTCTGCTCACTTTTCTTCCTTCCGAGTCACCTGGCACTGAAGAAAGGAATAACAAATGTAATTGATAAAGTAGGTTTACAAAATTACTCCAGAAGCAGTTAGATGTTTGGTCTTAGTCATTTCATCATGACAGTGAGACAGTGATGTGTACTGTTTTGCCGCAAATTGCCCCTGATGCTTTGAAATCCACTGGTTACAGAATGAGATGTGTTGCATTAAACAAATTTGTATGACCATGGCTATAGTATAGTATGTTTTAAGTTTAGATATCAAAACTTAAACAAGAATTCAGAGAATACTTAGTATACTTACATCCCTCATTATACAGGTAGGCTACAGCAAGTTTCACCAAAGCCTCAATGTTACCACTCTCTGCAGCTCTGAAAACATACGGGCATACATGTAGATTAGTTTGAACTTGATGTCAAATCTCAGACAAGACGTCATTATCAGATTATGAGGGCTCAGCAACATCATATATGAAGAATTAAGTTTATGATTTTAACACTATCCTTCTTACGATCCTAATACAGAAATTAGAGGCGACAATTTTCTAAGTAGCAGAAGAGATCCCAAAGAGACTATCAGAAACATTTTCACTGTTGGCATGTATTATCTATAAATATATAAACCTTTTTGCAGGACTTGACTGAGATTAGAAAATTTGTCTGACACACTTTAATTAAACAGTAACAACATACTTCTCAAAGTGGTGTAGATTGGCTGCTGATGGCCAGGCATCCTGGAAGCTGACACACGTCCACACAGTCTGGTTGCTCTCTATCAGGTCTCGGAAGTAGGGGTGGACCTGCAGAAAATACACAAATCAATGACTGAGCTATATTATACAAAACATGTATGTAAAAATGAATTTATATCTGTGTCAATTTTTCAAGTATCAGTGTACCATTGTAGTTCTATATTATAAATGAATATGAACAAAGTAATCTTGGATATACACCAGATTGCAATTTATTTTCTTGGTATTACAAATCATTTGACAGAGGTGTTAAACATGTAGACAAGTTTTTCACAGGTGTCCGTACCAACCGAGAATGTCATTCTGATGCACAGAAATTTGAAGACATTGATGGTTTTGTTGCTTTGAATTGAGCCGTGTCATGAGAAAACCTGATTTTTGCCTAAAAACAAAGGCGCAGATCAGCTTCAAAGTAACTGCGAAGCTGATCAGAGCCTTTGTTTTAGTACAATTCCTCTTTTTCCTAAATCTGAAATTTCAAGCATCTAGGCACATTCTGTAGCTGCACAGAACAGTTTGTGTCAGACCAGGTCGGAAACCCTGAAGACCGGTTTTCTTGCGCCGCGGCTCAGTTAATGATACAGAAAATATCACTATAACTGGTACATACAGCTCTCATGTTGAGCAGGTCTTTCACATGTAGAGACTTGAGCAGTTGGACCATGATCTCCTCTGGTAGGTTCCATATTGTAGTGCGGGGACGCAAACTTCTCAAATGCTTGTGGACTGGGATGAACTCATTTGGAGAGCGCTGGAGGCTTCCTAACACATGTAACACTGAAATCAAATTATTATGTGCTTATAAATGATCATGGAAAGGCATATAATGATATATTGGATCTGGTCACAATTGTTTCAATCTTTTTACTGTGTAGTAAACAGCAGATTTTCTTCTGACAATATCTTTTTGCATCTACACATGTTGATAACTTGATAAATGCAGTGCCATGTTTTTTCCTCTATTTGCTGTTGCATTTCCTTTTCAGTTTCGCAACTAGGCCATAAGATGAGATAAGTGTAGCTTCAGCGTGCCCCGTGTCTTAATTTCTGATTCAGCTGTCAGACAGCTCATTCTTTTTTAGCAAATAATAAGACTGTGCATAACTCTAGCATGTCAGAATGGAATGTAAAAATATATGAAAAGACTTACAGTACGAAAGAAGCACCATCCTTGCACAGAAATCAATAAATACAGGACAATTTTAGCTAATAGTTCCAGATATTTTTCTTATTTCAATTATGTCCGTATCTACACGTTATTTCTAAAAATAGACGGTTTATTTTGAGCTCTCGTCATTTCATTGGTTGATAAGGTAAACAAGTGTGTACATGAAACGGTATTGACCAATGAAAACCGTCGACACAAAAAAGCATGTCTAAACGGGAATTCCGATTTTTGCAGGTCGCAACACATGTTGATTACATAGGATTACCTGTGATAAGCTAAATCCGATATCGATTGAGTGTCATTATAACCGTAAAGTACACTCAATAAACAAGCACCAATAATTGGAGATTGATACGCCTAATTAACCCGTTGATGCATTAAAATGAAAAATGCAAAAAACAAACCAAAAATAAATCGATAAATAAAATGAAAAAAGTAAAATTTAAAGAATAATTGACCATGCATGTTGACTTATAAAATTAAAACAAAAGAGAGTGGGAGAAAAGGTTAAACTCGATCTTTAAATGAAATTGACACTGACACTGCTATCTGCTTGAACATAAAAAAATAATAATAATAATAAAAAAAAAAAAAAAATAATAATAATAATAATAATAATAATAATAAAAAATAAAGTGATAAAAGGCAATGAAATTTATCAAAGACAGAGCCAACATTTCACAGAAATCAGTCAAAAAAAAAAAAACTTGAGTGATCCCAGTTAATCAAATGACCTTAAAGTGTTGTCTCGTTTACATAAGTGAGACTTCTACCCCACTTCTACCAAATAAAAATTTTTAACATTCCAGTCAACATTTTTCAGTCTGTGTAGCCAACATTTTCCTGGAGTCGGTGTACATGCGGAGCTAATGCTTCCAGCAGAAATTGTTCTCTTACTTGATCTTGACTCCTTCAAGAGGAAGGTGAGCAAGATCTCTTACACGCATCCTTGCGCATAATACTCAGTAATGAGGGTGACACAGTATCAAGAAATTAAATAGATAGATGCGTTTTTTTGCTCAGAAACACAATCTCCATGGAGATATACATAGGTTTTGAACTTTAGAACCACTCAGTTTATAGTCCGTCACTAATCCACAAGGCCACCACACTTACCGATTACAGGGTCTTCTAAAGACCCTGCCGATTCTAACTTTGTGATGTTATGGCAGCTCTCAATGTGCTTAAATATATTACCATCCAAGAAACATCTGTAAATGCTAAGGTATGTGTGTGTATGTTGCATTCCACTATTGAGAAATAATGAAGGGGGGGGGGGTATGAAATCAAACCCCATTATGATTACAGTACTGCAAATAACAAATAAAAGATAATGAACCTGTGGAAGTGGAAATGATTATCTTTCTGTCATGCTTATATTTCAAAGATCTATTAGAAACATAAAACAAGATTCTTCGATACTTTTCTTACTTGCCCCTATTTTTCAAATTTTATTTCAAAGTGAAAGTTGGAACAGAATTCGTGAATGAGCGGGTCATTTAAAATGCGCCCCTAGAATTATGTTTCAGCTTCTTCAAAATCAGATGACATTTAAAAAGGAAAACGTGAATGCATTAAATTGTCATTTAGCATGTTGATAAATTACATGAACGCAGACAAAACAACAAAAGTAATGCTTTATTTTAAGTTTCCCATTTCGCCCATGCAACATACATGTACAGTCATTCGGATTTCTCGGTTTTGATCGTTCATCTTTACTTTCGATTCTGAAATTTTTAAATTTTAGCAGCGCGAATTTCTCCTTTTTTCATTAACATATTGAGTTAAAATCAATTTAAATTAATTACAGAACAAATAAACCGTTAATTACCTTTCATACTGAATCAAGACACATTCAAATTTAGTCCAAAAATCATAAATCAGCACACACGTCTACACATACATCCATTCATCGGCAAACTGAATCGTTGAACTGACACACATTTGAATGTCGATAACGCTGATTGGCTGAAATAAATATCGTTTACTAATTGCGGGGAATACGCCTTCCCAGAGTGCCGCGCTGTCATTCAAAATTCAAACGAGTCAGGTATTTGATTGGTCGATCGCTCGAGGGGCTCTTTATTGGACCTGTTTGAAAATGATTAGAGTAATACCTTTAACTGTATAAATTAACTGTCAAAGATAAATAGATCAAAGTATGTCACAAAAAAAAAAAAAAAAAAAAAAAAAAAAAAAATCCCCTCTTCTTTTTTTAGTTTGGGGCACAGCCCGGGTAAGGCCAGAGGGCACCTTGCCTTAAGTCCATGAGCCATGATTTTTTTTTTTTTCATACAACAATACAACGTGTGGTATGCTCAGCACATGCATTGAGTGGTAGGGGCATAAGTTTTGAAACCCCGGGGGGGGGGGGGGGGTGGGTGGGGGGGTGGGGCGGGTTTGAAACATTTTTGAAAGAAGTGTCCGGCTCAGGTGCCCGGCTGACTAGATGCGTTCAACATCCCTTTCGTAGCTCGAGAAGCTTTATGGGGTCATTTAAAATTGTCAGAAATCTATTGAGAGACCCTGATCTGAGCCTGCTCGTGCGAGAGTTCGAACCCCGCTAGCCTGTTTTGGAATTTGTAGGTCTATATAGCTCTTGCGAATTGGACTAGTAGGCGGGCAACGTTTGGTCCGGACCATACTGCAAATTTGCATTTTCACTATTTCTGTATTTGTGATGAAAATGCCGGATGATGCTAATGACCGCTAAAATATTGCGCCAAAACAGGATCCCGCTTAATTTTTCGCTTAAACTAAAAACAATTAGCTATTTAAATTATAGTTATTTTGAAAGCTAAATATTTAGATAATGCCACCCCAGTCTGAACCAGATTTTGTTTATTGCAAAAATAACAGTCTGTCTGTTTGTAAAAACACATGGCCAGAGCCTGCTGATTGGCACGTGTCATCATGATCACCTTCAAACAACAGCCTAATCATCTTCAAAGAGCTACCTGAGTAAAGCCAATAATCACCTTGACACCTTGGCCTATATTTTCTATGCTGGATATTTTTGAAGTTCATAAATTTTTGTCCAAGGTGTTAGAATTGACAAATTATTAACATATTTTTGAAATGGGGAAAATATTAAATGAAATAAATGCGTGAAAATAGACGCCTAATTGTGAGAAAATTAATTTTACTGCCAGTACTCTCTGAAACTGCACTGTGTTAAAGCAAAATATTAGAAAGAAAGAAAAAAAAAAAGTGCGCCTCACTCAACCGTGCCCATCATAACTGATTCCATCATAATTGATTTAATAAAAGGTGATCACATCAAAGCAACTTCTCTAATTGCCACACAACTGCAAAATATGTGATAAACAGACGGCGTGCGCTCACCATTTGTAATAATTGATTATAATAAAGGATAAGTACCTACATTAATTAAATCATGGATGCATGACCAGGCACGCGTCTCGGCCGAGGATCAGCTAGCAAATATGTTAAGATGTATCGCCCCCGGGGCCCAGACTGCATTGCTTATCGTCTGCAATGGAGATTAAGATTATCCTGCATTGTCTGCTGGAGACGATGTCATGCTGACCGCACAAGGAAAGAAATTCCAAAAGATTATTTGCAAATGGTCCAATTCTTCGGGGCAGATTATAATTTTGTTTTCTTGAAAATAAACTTCTTATTGTGTCCAAGGGACTCGTCCAAATAGAACAGGGCCCCACATCGTTAAAGAACCCTTATACTGAGGTGTCCGTACTGATCATCATACCGTCATTGAAAATGCCAGTTAAAGACTGAACACAGTTGCGCCGAATGTCCCGAGTTCTCTGGGCGCCAAACTTACAATCGACTTGCAGATAACGTACGCGCAAACCGTGCATGGGAACAGGGTCTCTATAGAGACCCTGATGGGAATATGAACCGTTGTAATTCTACTCAAACTGACGATAAACCGTTGTTCAAAGATAACTGATCTTCTTAGTATCTTTAATAACATTATCACCATCTTATGACGGTTTCTTACGCAAACTTTCAATATCCCCAAATTAATAGGGGACAGACGTTTCCGATTTGGGCGGGAAATTGACACAGATGCGCTCCAAGTGTCTATCACCCCGCCATCCCAGCGTCTGCATCGCGAAATTATTCAAAATCATCGCGATGTCACAGTTCCGAGATTCGTAACTATGCTGTTATGGTGTCAGAGGTGTTTGTTTTCGTTTAATTATAAAATGATAGCACTTGCAAACAAAATTTTCGAAAAATGCCGGGGCGCACTCGTCTCATACTTACTTCGAGATCAGTATCTATGCTGTTGTGGTGTCAGAGGTGTTTGTTTTCGTTTAATTATAAATGCCAAATTAGTTAAAATAATAACTACATACAAGGATCACAGTACATTAATGCGTTAAGACGTTGACAGGGAAAACAGAGATGTTATCTCCCGCCTAATGTCACTCCGCCCCCACTGCAGTTGGGCACTGTCATCCGTGAAAGACGTCGATCAAAATGACGGCAATGTCAGAATCATCTTTCAGTATCAAAAACGATCTTTGGGCAATTTTGCATGCGTTTTCCCCCACTTCAGAATCACGTTTTCGTATAAAAAAATCTTAGCTCATCTTCGATAAGCGCAATTTCGGAAGTGGTTGCCTAACCACCTTTCAAATCCAGCCGTGTACCAATAAGTTCATTCTCAGTGGAAATCAGATTGCAGCTGAGTTTCTAATTTTGATTTTACATCATATTACATGGATATGAAGCTGGTAATTAGATACTAACAGCACTAATTAAGCACGCGCCAGTTAACTAGCAACTGTTACTGTACATGGTACACTATAGGAACAAAGACCTCACAGATGGTGAAACAACAGTTAGATATTTATCTAGGTAATGCAAGTATGACTACTTAGAACTTCTGAATAAACAAGTTGCATCCTAATCAGAAAATCTCCCCTCTATCTCTGGATAGCAGCTTATTAACATTTTCAGCACTAACTGCCATCTAACGAAAGTACATATCAAGGGACACTGAGTGGTGCTTACATTGATTTCCTGACAGTTGGGTGTCCTCAAAGAAGAGAAAGCTAGAAGCTTGAATTTTCAGATTTGAGAACATGAGGAATTGTACTTTTCTGAACCTGAAAACAAAGTTACTGATCAGCTGTGCAGTTACTTAATCATTATTCAGCACAGCTAATTTTGCTAAAACTGGCATTTTGTTACGTCGTACTAACAGCTAAGATTATATAGAAATGGGGCACCTATTCATTAGGAAAACATGTCCGTGCAATGAATACCCCCTTAAACCCCAAACAAGGGTATGCATGGTGTGGTGGTTCTAACTGTACCTACAATCTATGTTTTGAGCAAAAATAAGAAAAATATCAAATATTTTCTACTGAAAATTTTCAAGTTTTACAACTGAAGAAAAATCTGTATATTACATGGGCATGTTTCCTTAAGGGGACTGTGGATGCCACAGACCAAACTACAGCTGTGACTTTATGAAAGCCTTTAACAGGTTATGAAAAATAACTCTTTGGGGATTACGTGATATGGACGGTTTAATCTGAATTCAAGTATTTCATGCAAGTTTATTTCACATAAAATTTACTTTGTTTTTAAATGACAAGGAGTGTATAGTTTGTTACTAAAACACCTAACACAACAAATTCAAGACATTTTGGTCCTTATAAATAACATTTAACATATGCATTTAGCATGTACACAAGAAATATCACAGTCTATGATATATAAACATAAACACATACAAATATTTATAACAAAACAGACTTCAACAAGGAACACACACACATACTCTATTAAATAAAAATAAAGAGTTCAAAAAAGATTCACACATAGTGCACATTTACTTGGCACTAAAACTCACACACTTCTGCTTCCAAAGAATTTTATTTATTTTTTTTTCTTTTATTTGTTTGTTTTGTCAATGTGATATTTCAAAACTTGGCAGTGCACAAGACATGAACAGAGTAAAAATAGATAATACAATGAAATTATATAAAAAATTATAGAATTGTTTGTGATGTCAGCATGCAGTCAATGAAGTCTCAGTTTTCAAGATGATATTTTTTTGTTACAAAGTACTTTTTTATATGTGCTTCTAATGGTACATGTAATCAAGGACACTCTATCGATAGAGTGTCCTTGATGTAATATTCAAAAGGAACAAGTTGCAGAAAAAAGTCTAAGTTGAGCATTTCTAAAACAAATTTTACATTGATCATATGAATCTGTTGAATTTTTTTTTATTACTACAAGCATTTTACATTTTCTTAATACATGCACTTTCCTGACTACAAAATTTTGTGAATTTACATTTATACTAAACATGCATTCATTCATATTTAAACTTACTCAAGTATAACACATTTATGAGAAAATGCCCATGTGATCTAAACCAATTTGGAAATAGCAAAACTAGAGTTTGCAGGGCTAAGAACTTCTGCTCTCAAACATAAAGTGTGTGTACTTGTTCATCAGGAAAACATGTTCGTGAAACGTATACTCCACTTTTATATAGCAAAACTGGGGTTTGCAGGAGTATACATATTTTTCTTATTTTTTGCTCCAAAACATAGATTATGGGTACTCGTTAGAACCTCCTCGCCGAGGCAGTTCTAACATGTACCCACAATCTATGTTTTGAGCAAAAATGAGACAAAATATAAAAAAAATTCTACTGAAAACTATCAATTTTTACAACTTATGATAAATCAGTATATAACACGGACGTGTTTTCATAATGAGGAACATTGTCCTAACAAGTACATGTATAAGCAATGTATGTTTTGACCACAAATTAAGTAAAATATCATTGTGTTGTCTGTTTGTTATTTAAACAGCTTTAAATGTAGTTATATCACACAGGCATACTAAATATAATGTTCAGTTAAACAGATTCATCCTCGGCAGTTCTGGCTCCCAGCTGTAGTGTGACTCTCCTCAGTGCAGGCTGTGTGTGTGGATATTCCTGATTCAGTCTGTCCAGAATAGCACTTAGAGCCTGCATGCGGTCCACCTGTTTGGAGTACTCGTTCTCCAGTGAGGCCTCGGACTTGCACAGTCGTGTGTACTTCCCGTCCTTGGCCTGTTGGTAATACTTCATCTTCTGCTGTCGACTCAATAGCTCGGTCATGTTCTGAAAATATAAACAGTCATTTGGTGAAGATCTCTCTACATGTACATGCTAGGCTTATAAGTAATGCTTTGGTGTATATTTTACTACACAATCATTTTGTTTTAAACAAGTGCATATAAACCCAGAAAAAGAAATGTTCCATGACAAAAGGTACATGCTACATATCAATCTATAGTGTGTCATACAAGATGAAGAAGGAAACAGACAAGGACATACAACTGAGACAAGCAGTAGCTAAAGACAAGGAATGAGCTGAACCGACCCTGTATAATCCCTGAACCAGCAGCAGGAAAAAGATGATTACTTTGGATGAGCCACCCAATTCAGTAGTAATCTGTGATCAGAATAACAAACATGAAACAACAAATGTGAGAAAAATCCTAAGAACATGCTAAAAGTTTCCTGTCTTCTTGGACAAGCTTCTGAAGAGTAGGACTGAAAGAATTATCAGAGATTAGATGAACAGTTAATCCTATTTGTATATCTCTTATTCAATATTTTTGGTTTAATAGCAATTTTCATTATATTTATAAATATTCAATAATTATTTATAACAATGGCAAGAGTTCCAGAGGCCAAATATATCAAATATTTGTATTAACCTGATGCACAAATTCATATCATAACAAGAAATATTATCCCTTTATTCCCATGCTAATCCTATCATATTAGCTCAAGTTAGAGATTAAAATTACTGAAAAAATATTGGAAAGAAAACAACAAAATTCATTGGTCTGAGTTGAGCTGATGCTCCATAGTAAACAGTTCAGATCATGTCGGGATGGTTAGTGGTCCAAGTCTCATCATCACGAAAATGTAATGTGTCTGTATTTTGAATACCCCCTTGAACCCCACTTTTATATAGCAAAACTGGGGTATGCAGTGGTATACCTATTTTTCTTATTTTTGCTCCAAAACATAGATTGCTGAGGCGGTTCTAACATGTACCCACAATCTATGTTTTGAGCAAAAATAAGAATATCAAACTTTTTCTACTGAAAATTTTCATTTTTTACAACTTTAAAAATCACTGTATACTGCATGGGCATGTCTTCGTAATGTGCAAATTGCTCTTCTCGGATCATTGGAAGTAGAACCAAATACTCACAAAGCCGGTAAATGTGTCAGATGTGTGGGTTTGATCTTTAAAAACTGAACATCAGATAAATTTAGTTACTATTAATTTCCATGCAGTTTCATTTTAAAATTTGTACATCTTGACAATTACCAAACATTATTATTACGACTTAGGGTCAGTTTGTTTACAACAAACATGTTTAAACTATTATAAACATGTCAACTGCATTTATGGGAGTTTTAAGATGCTTGTTAAAACATCATCACTGCATCTGTAATGAGAACTGATGTCCTTAATTACTATCATCATTACGAAAACACGCCCATGCAATATACAGAGTTTTTTAAAGTTGTAAAAAATGAAAATTTTCAGTGGAAATTTTTTTATATTTTTCTTATTTTAGCTCAAAACATAGATTGTGGGCACACGTTAGAACCGCCTTGCCGAGGCGGTTCTAACGAGTACCCACAATCTATGTTTTGGAGCAAAAATAAGAAAAATAGGTGTACCCCTGCATACCCCAGTTTTGCTATATAAAAGAGGGGTTTAAGGGGGTATTCAATACACGGACATGTTTTCCTGATGATAAACACGTACAATTACTTAGTAGGATAAGTAACATTAGCAGCTGCAGGGTCAGTAACATCTTATTTTGCAATGATCTTGGGCATTATTCTGATTAATCTCAGAACATGTGCCAGAAAGTAAGACCAGAGGACCAATGGTCCTGTAAACGCTCACCTGAAACCCGAGATATATACCAAAAAACTTGTTTGACTAGAATGGTAATATACATGTATATAACCCCAGGGCCGGGTCAGAGCAACCCCTGGAGTCAATTTCTTTTTGAAAACATAAAACTTCAGTCCATTTGCCAATTTACTAAAAGTTTTGCCCTTCAAATGACATTTTAACAATTTTCCCCATTCAAATGTATGGGCGACCTAAGTTGACCTTGCTATAAAATAGGTCAAGGTCATCCAAGGGTCACGATTTATATATACTTTGTAGAGCTCCACTGCCTGATGCTTCATGCCAAGTTTCAAAATCATAGGCCTTCTGGTTCTGGAGAAAAAGATTTTTAAAGGTTTTTGCTATTTATAGCCATGGCAGCCATCTTGGTCATGTGACCTTGACCATTTATATATACTTTCATTCCAACTTCCTAACAATGCTCCTCATAAAGTTTGGCTTTGATTGGCCAAGCAGTTTCAGAGAAGAAGATCTTTGAATATCACTGTAATATACATGTATATTGCCCCGGGGTGGGGGCAGACAGACCCCTGGGGTCCAATTTTTTTCAGAATCATCAATCTTAAGTCCATCTGCCCATTTCCTGCAAGTTTTTCCCTACAAATGACATTTTAACACTTTTCCCCATTCAAATGCATGAGCGACCTATGTTGACCTTGCCATAAAATACGTCAAGGTCATCCCAGGCTCATGATTTATATAAACTTTGTAGAGCTCTAGTCACTGATGCTTCAAACCAAGTTTCAAAATCATTGGCCTTCTGGTTCTGGAGAAGAAGATTTTTAAAGGTTTTTTCTATTTATAGCCATGGCGGCCATCTTGGTCATGTGACCTTGACCATTTATATAAACTTTCTTTCCCACTTCCCAAGGATGCTCCATATGAAGTTTGGCTTTGATTGGCCAAGCGGTTTCAGGGGAGAAGATGTTTCATTATTATGGAAATATACATGTATATAGCCCCGGGGCAGGGGCAGACAACCCCCCAGGGGCTAAAATTTTCCATTAACATTAATCTTCTGTCCATTTGCCTATTTCCAGTAAGTTTTACCCATTAAATAGCATTTTACCATTTTTTCCCATTCAAATGCATTGGCGACCTAAGTTGACCTTGCCGTAAAATAGGTCAAGGTCATCCTAGGGTCGTGATTTATATAAACTATGATAGGCCCGTGTCCTCGATGCTACATACCAAGTTTCGTGGAAATCGGCCCACTGGTTCTGGAGGAGAAGATTTTTAAAGGTTTTTGCTATTTATAGCCATGGTGGCCATCTTGGTCATGTGACCTGGACCATTTTATATAAACTTTCGTTCCCCCTTCCTAAGGATGCTCCACATGAAGTTTGGCTTTGATCGGCCAAGTGGTTTCAGAGGAGAAGATCTTTGAAATTGTGGACGGACGGACGACGGAGCATGGCCATCCTATAAGCTCACCTTGTGAGCCTTCGGCTCAGGTGAGCTAAAAATCTCTAAAAGGACCAAATATGCTCTACTGGTGAAATGGTCATGGATCCCATTCACTGAGGTTAGACAGCCTGACTGTGTTAAAGTCATATCCAATACTGAGACTCCTCTTTTTTATGAGACTTTAGCGATGTGATATTAGTGAGAGAAAAGAAGCAGGCACTTCCCTTATACTGTTGAACGACAAATAAACTATGTACAATGTATGAACTTGTATCATTTTTGATGCCTTTGGTATGGCACCCAGAGATATAAACCTATGATCTCTTGCTTCCAAAGCTCTACCACTCGAGCTACAGGGACCTACTTTTGTGGGTTTAACACAAAGATGCTAAAATTACACCAACAGCTAATCCTATTTCCTAATCTCTTACTCAAAAGCATTGAGTAGACTTTATATCAAATATTTATAACATCATCCATTAAGTATTTATATCTTTACATGTCATAAAATTTATCCCCTTATTCAAATTTAATCCTTACAAGTTATCCCAGTTTTATAAGATTATCTCTAAAGAATAAATATTCAACATTTCTTGTAGATTTGAGCTATCTCTTACAGTGATAATCCAATGATGGAGCCATAACAGTTACAGTAAAATGTTTAAAGTGGTAAATAACTCTACCATTATTTCGAATAAAAGATGTCATACTAGGTAATGATTACCCCATGTAAAATTGTGTGAAATCACCATTTGTCAACATTGTTGATAAAATCTCCAAGAAAACTGGTGAATCTCCACACCTAAACTGGGCCAGTATAGACACCTTAACTATGTCAAATGTGCATCTTTTCACACTGTTTAAACTGGTAATGAGTTTTAGCTGAAAACTGAGACCAGAAGCAACACATTCTGGGTGAAAGCTACAATAGCATTGTGATGCAGTCACGCAATATAGCCATTACAGGACAAAGAAGCAGATGAAAGTGAGAGGTTCATAGGGGCACACCGGTTTACCATATACCAACATATAGCAAGGGTGTAACTACACAATTTTAAATTATATGCACAAAGACCCAAAAATAGCCAACTTTATGTCTTAATATGACAAAAAAAAAAAGGCAATGTTATTGACTACTTTGAACTTTTTACATTAGGAACACGCATACTGTGAGTATAGGGCATTATGCATATGCATAGACCTGTTCAAGAAAATTAAAACCTCAAGCTTTGAACATACAAGCAAAAATTAATGAAGATCAAAAACTCAGTTTGCTCTGTATACCTAACTCATTAAGAATATAAACATCTCTAAAGAGCATTTAGTGCTATAGTATATTTTGCTCATTTAGCGAAGACTTTAAAATATCAAATATTTATAGCATCCATTAAGCATTTATATCTCCACATGCCATAAAGATTATCTCATTAAAATATGATCTTAGCTTTATAAGATTATCTCCAAAGAATAAACATTCAACATTTCTTGAAGGTTTCAGCTTTTTCTTATGATAATTTAACGATGGAGCCATAACAGTTACAGTAAAAGGTTTGAAGTGAGAAATAATTCTACCATTATTTTTAATAAAAGATGTCATACTAGGTAATGATTACCCCATGTAAAATTGTGTGAAATCACCATTTGTCAACATTGTTGATAAAATCTCCAAGAAAACTGGTGAATCTCCACACCTAAACTGGGCCAGTATAGACACCTTAACTATCTCCAATGTGAACCTTTTCACACCATTTAAACTGGTAATGACTATTCTGGTTGAAAACTGAGACCAGAGGCAACACATTCTGGGTGAAAGCTACAATAGCATTGTTGATGAAGTCACACAATATGAGCTGCCTCGTGGGAAAACCAACAATGTGGTTTCCCAACAGGTCCGACACAAACCGACCTGTACAGTCACAGAAAAGGGCTGGAATCTTGAAATTTCGGATTTAGGTAGAAGAGGAACTGTACTATCCGAGTAGCGAAAACAAAGGCGCTGATCAGCTTCGCGGTTACCGTGAAGCTGATCTGCGTCTTTGTTTCCGCCTATGCAGATTGTTGGTTTTCCCATGAGGCGGCCCATATAGTAATTTCAGAAATAGATGAAAAGTGTGAGGATCGTAGAGTCACATTGGTTTACAATGGACCAACTCATATACCTATTAAAAAGTAAGCAATGACTACCCAGACACTCAGTTTGCTCTTGGTATATTTTGCTCTGACATAAAGAATATTTAGGCTTTAGCTCTTTTGGTATATTTCGCTCTGACATAGAAAATTCAGCTTGTTTGGTACATTTTGCTCTGACAAAAGCATAGGATGACATTAGCAATGGCCATGAATTTGAATTTTTGTGATGCCAGCAGACTTGCAAATTGTCAAAGATCATGTTAACAGTTAAATCTTGTTTGCTTATCTCTTACACTCCAAATTTGAGCAAAGTTTTGAGCAAAGTTAATATCAAATATTTATATTTATAACCTTATCCATTCTTGTCATATTATCTCTTTATCCCTATACTAATCCTCTAATCCTATACCTGGGGTAATCTTTCCAAACATAAATATTTTCATTCTGTCTGAATTTTTAATTCAATAAGCCAAATGCCTATATTAAAGCATAAATGCATTTGGGAAGATAATATGCCTACCTAGGAATGAAGTTGAAGTTGAAATCTAGCATTTTAATTGGCAACAAAATTCAAAGGAAGAGGGCAGTAAACTAAAACAAATTTGCGATAATAAATTTAAAATGTACTTGTGGTTAGTCTGAAAAAAAAAAAAAAAAAAACTCCATAAAGGCCATCCTAAATGACTTCTGCAAATGCCTTGTTAACACGTAAGCTGTAAAAGGGTAGACATGCAAACATGTCCATGCAATGAATACCCTCTTATAACCCATTTGTAAAAGGGTAGATAATTTCATGATTCTAAAGAAGCATTTTAAAGATAGGGTGTCATACCAAGAAAAAATTGACCTTGTAAAATTGTGTGAAATGACCATTTGTCATATTCCTGATAAAATCTCTATAACAAATGGGATAATCATTGCCGCCTTATCTATCTCAGTTACATCTTTTCACACCAGTTTTGGCGGTCTATTCAAATGATTTCTAACTGAACACAAAATCCTGGGGCAAAGACAGTTGGACAGATAACAGCAACAGCCAAGAAAAAGTCACACAATAACACATTGTGCTAACAAAGAAAAAACATAGAGATTGACAACTTGAAAATTATTGGGGGCCATAAATTTTCGCTATCATCCTCCTTGTAGCAGTTTTTCACATTCTAAAATTTGTATATTTTGACAGATACCAACATTATGATTTAGGGTCAATTTGTTTACAACAAACATGGGTTAAACTATTATAAACATGTCAGCTGCATTTATTGGTATTTTTCACAGTTTTCATTGCTTGTAAAAACATGATCATTGCATTTGAAATGAGAACTAACACCCTTAATTGCTATTACATTTACATATAATTATTAAATTAACTGGTGTTTAGATATCTAAATCAGTATGGTTTGTACAGGTTAGATTGATAAAATCAGGGCCAATATGTAAGTAAGTAAGTTTTATTGAACAAAGTCCAGTAGGCTGTAAAGCCCATGAGGATACAAGCATACAATACATTTCATGGCGAACAAATACAGTGCACAGCATAGGTGAACATACACAGAATAATATATATATATATATACTCAATGTAAAGAATATATAACTGTATTAAGTACGCATAAATCTTAAGTTACTCTTATGCGAAACAGACTACTACTAAAATGAAGAATAAGCGGAGAAGGTGTACAACGTGTATCTCAATACGCAAGTAAGCATCATACAATTGTATCCAATAATATAAGTATGCTTTAAATGGTATATTTAAATAGTACCATACTACATACAAATACCACAATTAAATGAAAATGAGACTTATACAAGCGCTCATAAGATATTATTATTTCTTCTAGCGTTATGAAAATCGAAAATAAATGGAAAATATAGTTATCTAAAATTAATTATTCTACAGAATACAGTCATGAAAAACTACATTGAGAAATACGAAACTACATCAGAACATACAAACATTACTTAAGTCCAGTAAAATATTTTGCAAATATTAGGTTAATTTCTGTACAATATTTCTGTTCGCTGCTTAAAAGCCTGATATATAAATACACTCAATTTACGCATACATTTTTTATTTGTTGTGTTAATGAGATTGACAAATTTGAACATGCTAGGTCTTTTCCAAAAATAAGGGGAGATATATTGTTTTCTTAAATCTTGATACAAAATACATTCAATGACAAAGTGATATTCATCTTCTATTTTTTCGCATGTAAGACATATTCTTTGATTAATTGGTGTTCTGTTAGGACGAGTCCATCTTCCAGCTTCAATTGCTAATCTATGTGAGGAAGTTCTCAATTTACTTAGAGCCTGAATATATTTTGAAACATTTATACAATCTAAATACGGTTGAAACCTGAAGGAACAAATATTAGTATAAAAATTTGCACGTGAAGAGTCATTTAATCTAGCCTGCCAGTCTTGAATGAAATTATCAGTTAGTCTTTGTTTCACCCGCCCGAGAAAAGCACCAATATCACCCACCCCCTGGTTTAACCAAACTTCATTGAAACCCAATGATCTAAGTAGATGACGCAGCAAAGAAGCCCAATTTACTTTATTTGGTAACGTTTCGAGGTCTTGCACCATTAGATTATACACTAATTTAATATATTTATTAGCAGGAGATTGCAATATCTTGAACCAGTATTTAATAATTATGAGATATCGATTAGTCAAATAGTTCGTTCTGCCTAGTTCCCCGTAAATAAAATCATTCTGCGTTGTCTTCTTTACTCCCAAAATCTTTTTGCAAAACTGCATATGTATTCTTTCAATAGCATTGGCTTTAGCGAACCCCCATACTTCTGATCCATAATTTAATATAGGTGTAATCAATTTGTCAAATAATTCAAATTTATGCATGGGTGTTATGAAAGTGAACTTATACAAATATTTGTTTAGTTTAAAAATTGCTTTTTGTGCTTGACCCGCAAGTGTTTTTTGAGCCTCTGAAAAAGAACCACCAACAGTAAATACTATGCCTAAATATTTAAAACTACTAACAATTTCTAATGGCGTTCCATTATATTTAAAAGATATATCCATGGGAAGCGGACCCCCATTCCTAAAAATAAGAACCTTAGTTTTAGATACATTTATAGTAAGTTTCCAACGTTTACAATAATCTGCTAACAAATCTAAGCCGAGTTGTAACTCCTCAGGGGAATTAGCAAAGAACACTATATCGTCAGCATATAGAAGCATGAAAATCTTTACCATATCAACCTCAAGCCCATCCATATTAGAATTTAAAAATTGCTCTTCTATGTCGTTTAAGTAAAACGAAAATAATAGAGGGGACAAACATTCTCCTTGTCTGACCCCTAAACTGCAATAAAATTCATTACCTAAACTATTAAAAACCTTAACTCTTGACTTTACTGTTTGATACATTGATTTTACAATATTTAATATTTTCCCCCTTAACCCGAGTTTAACTAATTTATACCAAAGATTATCACGAACCACATAGTCAAAAGCTTTAGTAAAATCAATAAAAACACAGTACAACTGCTTACCTTGATTCAGCACATGTGATATTAAATTATGCAATACGAAAATGTTGTCCACTGTACTCATGTGTGACCTAAAACCAGCCTGAGCTTCAATAAGAATAAAATAGCGTTCGGCCCAATCCGACAACCTATTGTTTATAACGCTTGAAAATAATTTACCAAGAACACTTAATAAAGTTATTCCCCTATAATTCTCTACATCATTAATGCTGCCCTTTTTATGAAGTGGTATGATATAACCTTCCGTCCACGTATCCGGAAAATATCCAGTTTCAAATAATCTATTGAAAAGATTACAAAGAATTGGACATAAATATGTATTTCCATGGATGAAAAATTCATTTATAAGCTTGTCCGGCCCCGCAGACTTCCCATTTTTGAGTTGTTGTATAGCTTTTGAAATTTCCTCCTGCGAAAAAACAACATTTAGTTCATCAAACATGATTCCAAATTCTTCGTTTTCATAACGTTCATTAAAATAAATGATATCTTCGTCTGGCCTATAAAAGGGGTCAGAGGGGTTATTAATAGCATTAAAATATCTTTCAAAAGTAGATAATTGAATGTTGGAAGGTTTTATACCAGCTGCGTCCTTTAATAAATTCCAATAGAGTTTTGCATTTTTATATTTAGTGTTAACAAATTGTGAAGTTTTATCCTTATCATAGTTATATCTACATTTACGTATAAAACATTTGTACTCCGACCTTGCTTTGGCTAAATTTCGTCTATTCTCGTCTGTTTTAGAAGCTCTATACCTACTTAAATAATGTAAAAAATAATGCCTCTTTTCTTCACATCTATCGTCAAACCATGGTGTATCTTTCTGTTTTGAGAAAAGATTTTGATCATTTTTGTCTCGGCGAGAGGACTTAAAAATTGGGGACGATATATCACTAATCAAATTTGTAAAAACAGATATACAAGAATCAATCTCCTCATTGCAGGAACTATCTAGTATTTGCTGATTTAAATTTTGTAATTTATCGACCGTGCCTTGCTGTTGAAATGATTGAATATAATCTGCCTTAAACTCGCTATTCCACTTAAACTTCCCGTCTACAAACCCACATTCCCCAGACTCAGAATTTTGGAAATTAGCATTTTCGAATTCTAAGCTAAATTTGATAGCACAGTGATCGCTCATTATATTTGGATCTTCAACGACAAATAACTTGACACGTTGAAATAAATCTTGAGACGATATAATATAATCCACTACACTGCTACCCCTACTACCGACAAAAGTAAACCGCCCAACCCCATAATCATCACCCACCCGACCGTTCATAATGCGTAACCCAGTTTGCTTACAAAAATCTAACAGCAATAATCCATTACTGTTCTCATGACCATCATCTTCAGAAAAGCGTTGTAAAAAATTATCAGGAATATATTCATCGGGTAAAACAGAAATATGCACATTACCATCATCCTCTACAAAATCAGGCTTCGTCGAAGTTCTACTATTGAAATCACCACATATTAGCATACTACAATTATTATTTGACTTATTTTCAATAAAAACAACTGAGTCTAACAATCTATCAAAAACATTGCTCTCAGTCATAGATTGGCGGCTACTATTTTCAGGTATAAAGTAACAAAGACAAATATACAAGTCATTTTCAGATGATAAAATTGATTTGCTTATCTTGACCCACAAAAAATCTTCATCATCTAGAAAAACTAGGGTATCTTTATCAACCAAATTATTTCTTAAATATAAAATTATACCACCAGAGTTGCGTTTGCTCTTTTTCTTTTGCTCTTTCCTATTTAAGACGAAAGACTCAAAATTGTTTACATCAATATTTGACAGATCGTTTGTCCAAGTTTCAGTAAATAAAACCGCATCTGAGCTATTGAAAATTTTTTGCATCTCACAAGATTTAAGTTTATTTGTGCGCCTTGTAACTAATCCCTGTACATTTAACAGTGTAAATCGCAATGTCACCTTCTCCTTATCGCACTAACGGTTCATGTCGTTTTCATTGTCATGTCTATTTTTAGATCCATGTGGGGATTTACTGACAGATTTGGACGTCCCATGGCTATTTCTGTCCAATGTCATGCTATTTTTACCACCGATAAGTCTATTTCCATCCTCTTTTGGTTTCCCAGACTGATTGGTACCCGTCGCACCCAATACACTACGTTTTTCGACCGAGGGCGAAGATTTGCGCCAGGAACCACGATGCATTGCACGTGAAACATGACTACCACGTTCTCCACGGCTATCTGATTGTGATCTTGTCATATGGAACTTAGTAACATGCATAAATTAATCCAATTACCATACAAATAAATTCAAATTACCCTATGATAACAAATCCGGATTTATGCTATCTCATGTGAAAATGTCATTTTCTCATCCTTAATATAATAGTCTTAAGTCCAATTCGCATGCGCCAAAAATACACACGTGTAAATATACTCCGGTGTGCAAATTTTACTCGGGGTAAGTAAATGGCGCATGCGAACGCAAATACACACCGGAGTATATTTACATATGGGTAAATTTACTCCTGGGTCTGACCAGATGCAAATTTGATTTTTACAAATACACACGTGTAAATTTACTATTATGTCCCATGCGAACGCAAAGTAAAATTTACCCATGAGTATTTTTATTTCAAGTCAATATTCTGCTTTTACAAGGCCGTCGTCGCCGGTGCGGCAGGTCCGGCGAGCGCCGTACCACTTTTTTGGCCGAGCATGCTATCCGCCGTACCATTTTTTGACCGCCGCTTAATTTTAATCTTCTTTAATCGCATCATCATACGAGTCTCGTATTATTGATGAAATTATTATCACTGCTAGAAACTTGTGTCATCGAGGCAAAGGTGTGAAAATAAACAGCTTAGGAATCACAAAACGTGTAAAATCAGTACTATCATTGAAATGACACCTTGTTCATTAGATTCTATTCAGCGAAACGATATGAAAAAGTCGTAATAAAACTGTTGTGCCACCGCCTGATGAGATACAAAGAGGGTCAAACATTGTTTTTAAAACCTAAAATATATTCTTATTTTGTCACATAATCCAAAAATATACCAAAATCTAAAACAAAAAGGTCCCCACAAAAACATCCATACAATAATCGTTCAAATCTACTAGAAACTTGTTTGATTTGATGTTTTACGCCCAGTCAACGGCTATGATCATGACGGGATAATATTACCTCGTACCCATGTAAACAACTGAAGTTTTAGTGAACACGTATGAATGATTTGACTAAACCACGTTTCATGGGCATGCTTAAACCGACTTAGCTGTATAAGTAGTAATCAGATGGTCGGCAAGTTGATCACATGCTTTGCTTGGAGGCACGAGGCAGGCTATCGACGGGGGCATCTATTTTTCATGGCCCCAATAGGTGGGGTCGTTTTTTTTTCTCAAAAAAATATGGAAATTCATGTCAGAATTTTCAAGCTCTCATCTTTCATATTATATTTGAATATCGGTCGGTTTTTGTCATAAAAACCTAGTAAAATTCGAAAACAGACGCATACAGAACGCGTTTAGAAGCACCAATAAATCAAAATTTTGTCGGGGGAGATCCCCCGAACCCCCCTTACGAGGTGGAATCCCCCTCTCGTGCTCTCCCCCTCTCGTGCCTTCGGCACTCGATCTTGTTTTCGCCGGACCACTTTTTAGAACGCGGCGACGGCCCTGTTTTAGATAACAAATTTTCACATTTTTTGTTCCTAACTGATTATATGACAGTTGCTGAAACTGTGGACATTGTTGCTAAATAAGAGTTTATTGCCATTCATAACATTTTAGATCATATGGAGTGCAAACAGCCACACTATTTCTTCATCATTCTTGGTTAGGATTCTTGGGGCATTTTAACAGTA